>JAIGNY010001813.1:302500-522500 GCA_020152595.1 Chiridota heheva | reverse complement strand
ATAAGGCCTGTGTCGTTCGTGTTGTGATATTGTTCTGGCATATAATTCATGCATGAACAGATGAATTTGTTGCTTGAAAGAATTTGTTTTGTTGTAATTGTTTAATTGCTAAATTTGGGTAAAAAAATGATTTGAATAACACAAGTTGCAAACAAAATTGACAAGAAAAGTCAGATGCTTTATAAAATGTAGATTTTTGTTGTTATTGGTGAAATGGACTGAAAATCCAGGAATTCCATAATTATCTTTTTTTTTAAATGTTGTATGTTATTCAAGTTTTTTATTTCGTTTTGTCTTAGCAGAAATTAATATTCTGATGTTTGTGTTCTCTAATTGAATTTGGTTAGATGAGTAGACTGAATTGATTACACACTGTTTTTACACGTATGTGCTGTTGGTGAATGGTGATGTGAAGTGTTGCGGCTGCTGTGGTTGTAGTCTGAATTTCTTTGATTTAAATTGGTTGTGATCTTTGGATGAGTCTCCTCACGATTAGGGTCCGAATGGGGAACAAGGTTCCAGGGACAACCAGGTTTGGTTGGTTCGGCATAGTCGTCGACAAGCTTGTCTTGTGAGTAAATCCAATGCATGCATTACCATTTTTTTTTTATAAAGAAGTATGATGGAATTAACAGTAGCTGTCTTAGATCAAACATGCAGGTATAGTTTTTTGTAGCTTTTGGATTATTGGTGTGTGTGTGTGTGTTTTTCATTGAGTTCATTGCATTTCGGAATGGCTGGTGACTGATGAGTCTTTGCTATAAGTACAGAGGTTACAAATGGCTTCATTTTGTGAACTATTGTTATTTTGCAAAAGTTTTCTACTTTAATGCTTATACTTAGTTGTTGCAAGCTTTAACAAGCTCGACTTCCTTCTTAGATAAGGTGCACTAGATAGGCATTCGGCAAGTGACGATAGTTTCATTATTATGCAGAAAAAGTCAGGTTAATCAGATTAATGCTATAGTTCAGACCAAAAACAATTGGAGTGATTGGTTCAGATCATTTATTCAATGATGAAATTGGTTTATTTTCTTCTTTTCATTGTCCTGTATGTTATTAAACTAATTTGAACTTGATAAGTACACTTGTTTGATTAATTTAACTTGAACTTCACTAGTCTACTTTTAGTCATAGCTATATTATATATAGTCAGGTGATTTTCAGTTAAAACTTTTGAGTTTTGGATATGATATGAAAGTGTAATTATGTGGATACAAACTAGTTATTTTATGGTTGAAAATGAAATGTCATTTATGAAACTCCTTGTTAGGTATATATTTGTACCTTATGTTGTATTGTTATCCTGCTAGAAGAGGAATTTTCTTTTCCTGTACCCGCTGCATTTTCATGCTACAAGAATTCATTCCTTGTTTATCCTTTTTAGGGTCTCCATGGTAGTTAGCAGTGGAAAAATTTAACTGATCATCATTTGTTGAATTGTCATTATTTTCCTTTTAATCATTTTGATAGCTGCATTAAGGAGCAGTGTTTTTCTTGATTTGATGCGTTTATCATCTGTGTTATTTGTGTTTAAACTTTGTTTTGTTTCCTGATTCTATACCACGTATACTGTTCTTGCTTATTTGACATCCGTCTATGATGATTATATTCTATATTTGGTTAGTAGTGTAGCATTTTTACGATTTGTAACTAATGTATTCGTGTATCCGTATTATTATAAGTTTTTTTTTGCTATTCACCATTGTCCCGAGGATGTGACAATATTCGGCGGGGAGAGTTGTAAGAGATATTTTCCCCCTCACGACCCATCTTTATCTTTTCTCTTTATGTCTCTTTAACCATACAGTTATTTACCAGCTTATATCCTAGCAGCATTAATATTCAGTGATTACTCCTCCTAGTGATATACTTATTCATTCATGCAAATTATCTCCTTATTCACCTATTTTATTCCTTATATGGACCATAATGATACCTCTTACAATGTACTTACTCACTATTCGTAGAAACATACTTGTGGTTGACCCATCCTTCACTGACCAGCCAATTCCTCACTTTCTCCCTTTGTTAATGTTTTTCACTTGGTTTTATGATACAGTAATGTTCACTTGGTTTTATAATTCTGTTAAGTAAAGTTGCATCTGCTTGTGATTTGCAGATTTTGAGTTAAAACATGATTTAAAGTGTTGAAATTAATTTGTGTTTGCTGTTTTTGTTATTAAGTGAAATATTCCATGTAGCTCCCCACCCTAGCCTCCATCCTGACAATGTGGAGTTAAAGGGGCTACAGATGCTTATCAGTCGTTTCATTGAAGGTTTGTAACAAAGTTTGCTTTGTTTATGTTCAATTTCGAGAAAGTAAAACAACTTCGCTACTATCAGACACTTATTGCTAAATAATTTTCACAAATCCCCAAGTTATTTCTCATAATTTCAGAAAACCTTGTCAAAGTGTGACTGCCTAACGGTAACACATAATAAGAATTCCTCACTTTTCATCAAATTTTCCGAAAAACGTGCGGTGAATTTTAAAAACGCGAGGTGAAAAGTACATGTTATTATTTAAATTCGTGAAGAAAACAAATTGAACCCTTCGCAGTGGTCTGGTGGTTGAGTTCCCCGCGCTCAAAATGTGTCTGATTCTTATGTTATTCCTATACACACTTCGAATTTGGATAGATGCATTGTGGGACACTTATGTAAAGGATTCCCTGATCGAGAAAACAAAATTGTTCTCCTGATCGCGGTACGAAACCAGACTGCTGAAGAAACATTTGATGGGACAACCAAGGGTTTTTGATATCTCAATTTTTGGGGATTTATTACATTTCAAAGATTTCACCAGTTGTGTGCAGAAAAGTGGCCTCGTCTAAGTTGTGATGTCATAACCGCACCCAGAAAGAAAACAATTTTTGCATGTCTTTATTTAAAATATGATGCATATCATTCTTTTATTTCGAGTGTAAGGTACCTGACCAGATTGCCAAAGCATGTTCTTATAAAGTGTATGTTGTACCTCCATCTCACTAATTGAACAATAAAATGTTTGCAGTCATATAAAGTTGTAGAAAGAAAAAGTAATAATAATAATATTAATAATAATAACAATAATAATGATAATGATTTTATCAATAATAATAATATTAATAATAATTATAATGAAAATAATATTCTTATTATTATTGATAATAATAATAATATTAATAATAATAATAACAATAGTAATAATAATAATAGAAATAATAGTAATAATAATTATAATGAAAATAATATTCTTATTATTATTGATAATAATAATAATATTAATAATAATAATAATAACAATAGTAATAATAATAATAATAATAATAATAATAATAATAATAATAATAATAATAATAATAATAATAATAATAATAATAATAATAATAATATTAATAATAATAATAATAATAATAATAATAATAATAATAATAATAATAATAATAAAAATAATAATAATAATAATAATAACAATAATAATAATAATAATAATAATAATAATAATAATAATAATAATATTAATGATATTTTTTTCTTATGCCATATGCATAAGAGTTAAGTCCTCAGTACACGACGATTTGCACGCAAAACTGGCTGGAGACTTGCTGCCGGTCGGCGAATATAAAACAGTTAGTAAAATATGATAAATGTAATCAAATATTAAATAAAATATAATAAAATCTCTCATTAACTTAGCCTTTAAAGTTGAAGAAATATACCCGTGAAGTTTCAATTCAAACCATGTTGATATCTTATTCCGTGGGAGTTATTACATTTCAAATATTTCGCCAGTGTGTAAAAAAGTGACCTCGTTGTCTAAAGTGTGAGGTCATAACCTCAAATCCAGCTTGGCAATTTGTTTGATGTATTTCTTTAAAAATGATATATCTTATTTGGATTGTTAGGTACATGACTAGATAGCAAAAGCATGAAGTGTATGTTGTACATTGAAATATAGGACAGAATTGCATTCAATCTGGAAGCATGCCCTATTAATAGGAACATTTATGATGCACGAGAATATTGAGCTTCATGCAGCCATATTGTTCAGACGTTGCGATATAATGTCATAGTTCTAATTTATGTGCTTGATATATCAAAAATCATTGCGTTGAAAAATATTTGAATTTTCAAAATAGCCGTTTCCCGCTTATAAGCCTAGCTCTATTGTCTATTATTTCTAATATTTCGAAAACGGCGTGGTGAACATATCAAATGGGAGTGAAAAAGTTGTAGCCATGACAGTAATCAAGGATTTTTATTAGTTTTAAGTTTCCCCTAGCAAAGATATTTTTCACAGAGGTATTTCAAATTTGAAATATGTAACATTGCATAAGGCTTTAACGTTAGGGTAGCAAAGGATCATGGGAAATATCACAAAATGGCGGCTTCCATGTAGCAAAATGTATAGGAACATTTATGTTCCCATTAATAGGCATGCTTCAGACTGACATTACAGATTTTGGGTTGTCCAGTCCTCACAACGTTTACACACATTAGGAATTCTTCAAATTTTAATTAGCTATAACTCGAAAACTACAAGTGCTATTGTGTAATTTGAAAAATATCCTGTTCAGATTTAAAAAAAAAAATTCTTTCTGGTGAATATAAAATTTATACCTGTTCATATATCATTAAATACACTTTGGCTTCATCAATTTAAGATCTGACTCAAAGAATATGTGTTTACCTCGCCCATTAGTCAGCTAGTTTTGAATAATTCTGTGTGTTTTTATCATTGATGTAGGAAGCTTTCGAGAAGTGGGAGAGGGGGCGGGAGGGGGGGGGGCACGACCTCTTAGGGGTACTTTCCAAGTCATATACGCAGTGTTTAAAGTGTGCATGTACATTCCATCTTGCGCCTTTGAAAATAATTGAGAGGCACATTCCATTTTCAAAAAAAGCATTTTGGTCATTTTCCGGAAAAATGGTAGGGGGCATGCCCCTGACCCCGTAATGGGAAGTTTACAGCATTTTTGAGCATTAAATTAAATTTCCAGTACAGCGCGCATCAGGCCACACAGCAGGGAATCGCGTGCACACAACAGAGAATTGCGTCACACAACACGTTTACAACTCTGCTGAATGGTTGAAATGTAGATTACGTCAAATATATGAATAATCATCAGGTCCTAATGAGCTTGGGCTTAAAGACCGTTTGAAGTTATTTGGAAAATTTACATAATATACAAACATTGTCCAATCAGAATGATTTCAACTTACGTATTGCAATACATAGTCATCAAACTTTTACAAGTTTAGCTGTTGTAATTGATAAAATATTAACAAAGATCAACAAAGTCACTCGATTTGTAATATGCAAGGACATAAAATGGATATAAAACGAATATAACTTTACTTTCAATCAAAAAATTAAATGTGGTGAAGTATCTTGAAGACGATTGAATTTTACACCATAGGAAAGAGAACATTTTACTCTATTGTATACCAATTTAGCCGGTTAGATTGAGACACCAATTTTTCCGTTATTGTCTTGATGAGCTGGTATGTGGGTAGGAATGATACGCAAATGCGCGAAGGGTTCCATATGCCCTGACCCCCGGTTCATACACTATATATATATATATATATATATATATATATATATATATATATATATATATATATATATATATATATATATATATATATATATATATATATATATATATATATATATATATATATATATATATATATATATATATATATATATATATATATATATATATATATATATATATATATATATATATATATATATATACATATATATATATACATATATATATATATATATATATATATATATATATATATATATATATATATCTATATACATATATATATATATATATATATATATATATATATATATATATATATATATATATATATATATATATATATATATATATATATATATATATATGTAGCCCCTCTAACTCCATTGTCCGGATGGAGGCTAGGGTGGGGAGCTACATGGAATATTTCACTTAATAACAAAAACAGCAAACACAAATTAATTTCAACACTTTAAATCATGTTTTAACTCAAAATCTCAAATCACAAGCAGATGCAACTTTACTTATCAAATTATAAAACCAAGTGAACATTACTGTATCATAAAACCAAGTGAAAAACATTAACAAAGGGAGAAAGTGAGGAATTGGCTGGTCAGTGAAGGATGGGTCAACCACAAGTATGTTTCTTCGAATAGTGAGTAAGCACATTGTAAGAGGTATCATTATGATCCATATAAGGAATAAAATAGGTGAATGAGGAGATAATTTGCATGAATGAATAAGTATATCACTAGGAGGAGTAATCACTGAATATTAATGCTGCTAGGATATAAGCTGGTAAATAACGGTATGGTTAAAGAGACATAAGGAGAAAAGATAAAGATGGGTCGTGAGGGGAAAAATATCTCTTACAACTCTCCCCGCCGAATATTGTCACATCCTCGGGACAATGGTGAATAGCAAAAAAACTTATAATAATACGGATACATGAATACATTAGTTACACATCGGAAAAACGCTATACTACTAACTAAAGATAGAACATAATCATCAAGGACAGATGACACATAAGCAAGAATAATATACGCAGTATAGAATCAGGAAACAAAACAAAGTTTAAACACAAATAACAAAGATGATAAACGCATCAAATCAAGAAAACCACTGCTCCTCAATGCAGCTATCAAAATGATCAAAAGGAAAATAATGACAATTCAACAAATGATGATCAGTTAAATTTGTCCACTGCTAACTACCATGGAGACCCTAAAAAGGATAAACAAGGAATACACTCTTGTAGCATGAGAATGCAGCGTGTACAGGAAAAGAAAAATCCTCTTCTAGCAGGATAACAATATAACAGAAGGTACAAATATATACCTAACAAGGAGTTTCATAAATGGCATTTCATTTTTAACCATAAAATAACTAGTTTGGATCCACATAATTACACTTTTATATCATATTCAAAACTCAAAAGTTTTAACTGAAAATCACCTGACTATATATAATATAGCTATGACTAAAAGTAGACTAGTGAAGTCCAAGTTAAATTAATCAAACAAGTGTACTTATCAAGTTCAAAATTAGTTTAATAACATACAGGACATTGAAAAGAAGAAAATAAACCAATTTCATCATTGAATAAATGATCTGAACCAATCACTCCAATTGTTTATGGTCTAAACTATAGCATTAATCTGATTAACCTGACTTTTTCTGCATAATAATGAAACTATTGTCACTTGCCGAATGCCTATCTAGTGCACCCTTATCTAAGAAGGAAGTCAAAACTTTTAAAGCTTGCAACAACTAAGTATAAGCATTAAAGTAGAAAACTTTTGCAAAATAACAATAGTTCACAAAATGAAGCCATTTGTAACCTCTATACTTATAGCAGGGACTCATCAGTCACCAGCCATTCCAAAATGCAATAAACTTAATGGAAAGCACACACACACCAATAATCCAAAAGCTACACAAAACTATACCTGCATGTTTGATCTAAGACAGCTAATGTTAATTCCCTCATACTTCTTTAAAAAAAAAATGGTAATGCATGCATTGGATTTACTCACAAGACAAGCTTGTCGACGACTATGCCGAACCAACCAAACCTGGTTGTCCATGGAACCTTGTTCCCCATTCGGACCCTAATCGTGAGGAGACTCATCCAAACATCACAACCAATTTAAATCAAAGAAATTCAGACTACAACCACAGCAGCCGCAACACTTCACATCACCATTCACCAACAGCACATACGTATAAAAACAGTGTGTAATCAATTCAGTCTACTCATCTAATCAAATTCAATTAGAGAACACAAACATCAGAATATTAATTTCTGCTATGACAAAACGAAATAAAAAACTTGAATAACATACAACATTTAAAAAAAAGATAATTATGGAATTCCTGGATTTTCAGTCCATTTCACCAATAACAACAAAAATCTACATTTTATAAAGCATCTGACTTTTCTTGTCAATTTTCTGCAACTTGTGTATTTCAAACCATTTCTAACCCAAATTTAGCAATTAAACAATTACAACAAAACAAATTCTTTCAAGCCACAAATTCATCTGTTCATGCATGAATTATGTGCTGGAACAATATCACAACACGAACGACACAGGCCTTAAGGCACGGAAGAACCCCACCCTGGGCCTCTCCTTACCCCGGCCTCTCCCAAAGAAAAAAGGTAACCTAGAGGCACAATCACACTGCATGAATACCAAAGAAATTATGATACCCAACATAGTAACAATTGGTACATACAGTGCTCTAGGATAATGGTTCGCTGACCACATGACACACACGCACATACAAGCAGATCATAAAGAGAAAATGTAACTTACAAATGTTTCAGGTTGAAAAGTTAAAACAAGATAAGCAATACCCATAACGAGAAGGCACAAAATTTACAAAATGTCACATTAAGTTCATACATATATATATAAATTCACTGCGTCAGTCCGTCAACCTCAAGATCGGCATTCTTTCTGGGCTTTAAAGTGCAAGGGCACACAGTCCGGGCAGCATCATACGTCTCCGTTGGCGGACATCAGAGCTAGGCACCGGTGGAAACTTCCAAAAAATTTGGCAAGAACAGAAAGGGTGAACAGTACAAACAGTTAAAAGAAACGCATGTTGGTGAAGAATGTTCAATCGAGACGCACCATGGCTAATACTGTGGGCGCATATAAGGCCACCGATGAATTAAACCGTTGAGGGGTGGTCCGCACTTCCCACAGCATTGAGTTCATAGCGGTGTTGGACCATCACATAGAAAAACAATCCCAAAACCGGGATCAGCAACTGGTTAAATCAGGTATCATCCTCAGTTAAAAGAAACGTTTTGTTAACCAAATGACATATGATAATCACCAAATGACCACTTCTAAATGTAATCACTTTACATTTGGCCACTTCTGACACCAAATGTAATCACTTTACATTTGGCCACTTCTGACACCAAATGTAATCACTTTACATTTGGCCACTTCTGACACCAAATGTAGCCCCTCTAACTCCACATTGTCAGGATGGAGGCTAGGGTGGGGAGCTACATGGAATATTTCACTTAATAACAAAAACAGCAAACACAAATTAATTTCAACACTTTAAATCATGTTTTAACTCAAAATCTCCAAATCACAAGCAGATGCAACTTTACTTATCAGAATTATAAAACCAAGTGAACATTACTGTATCATAAAACCAAGTGAAAAACATTAACAAAGGGAGAAAGTGAGGAATTGGCTGGTCAGTGAAGGATGGGTCAACCACAAGTATGTTTCTTCGAATAGTGAGTAAGCACATTGTAAGAGGTATCATTATGATCCATATAAGGAATAAAATAGGTGAATGAGGAGATAATTTGCATGAATGAATAAGTATATCACTAGGAGGAGTAATCACTGAATATTAATGCTGCTAGGATATAAGCTGGTAAATAACGGTATGGTTAAAGAGACATAAGGAGAAAAGATAAAGATGGGTCGTGAGGGGAAAAATATCTCTTACATATATATATATATATATATATAAATATATATATATATATACATATATATATACATATATATATATATATATATATATATATATATATATATATATATATATATATATATATATATATATATATATATATATATATATATATATATATATATATATATATATATATATATATATATACAAATATATATATATACATATTTATATATATGTATATATATATATATATATATATATATATATATATATATATATATATATATATATATATATATATATATATATATGTATATATATATATATATATATATATATATATATATATATATATATATATATATATATATATATATGTATATATATATATATATATATATATATATATTATATATATATATATTATATATATATATATATATATATATATATATATATATATATATATATATATATATATATATATTGTATATTTTGTATATTTTTGTTATATCCTCATACTTCTTTGCTTCATATAACCATGGTTATTAATCTTTGAATTCTTAACAACTATCTGACTATTACTATGCAACATTTTTCTCACTTTTATTTAATCTCTGAAATCAAAAGAAACATTGAAGGGAAAGTATCGTCCCGTAAATACATTTAGAAGTGAACACCGCCGTGCTGGTAACGTCACTTTTGGTTTTCAATTTTCCTAATTGATCGTAAGAAATCTGCGATTTTATCGATCATACATTCGCTGAACCAAATATAGAACTTACACGTGTTATCGATAACATCATGTAATTCTCTTTCTAAATAAGAACAATTAAAACCGGAAGTGACGTTAACAACTCGGCGGCGTTCACTTGACGGGACGTTACATTTCCTTTAGAAATAATTTTCTGGTGCAATTTCTGATTCTGGAAACTTACAAATCTGACAAATTGAAGCTTTTAAATTAAAGTTAAAGGAAAATTCCTATGTTTTTTTGTAACCTTCCATAAGAAAGAGAAAAATTTAGAAACAGTTTAGTACAAAAATCATTTTGATATGTTATTCTTACCAGGACATATTCAAATTTTTAGGTTCACAAAAAATGTCTATAAACGAATAGGAAAAGACTCAGTATGACATCACAACAACACATTCTCCCACAAAGTTGATGTATTCCATTAAAATACATCGTTCGTTTTATTATTCAAAATCTGCTAGAAAAATCAATTGATGAAAGTTAGGTATATTTATATACATTGCCAAATATACCCTACTTCAATAACTTTTGGAAAATTGTTTTTAATCATACAGAAAACAACCAATTAATGTTCAAAGAAATACATAAACATTTGCAATAGAATTGCCTCTATGACATCATCAAACACATATCCATCATACTGTACAAAAACTTCAAAAATGCAATTGGGAAATCTTTAAAAATCCATATCTCGTGAACGGAATATAATATCAACCTGATTTTTGTACCAAATTGGCGCCATAAGTGGCGCTCTTTCAAATAACATTTTGCAAAAAACCCATGGGAATATTATTTTAACAAATGTTGGAAAGCCAAGTTTAGCGTTCTATTTTGGCAAACCTAAGATTAAAAAGGATATGTTGGAAAGCCAACCCTTAGCCATTGGCGCTCTAAGTTATTCTACAAGTTTCAGAATGTAAATAAATTTAATTAGAAATCAAGTTATGGGCCTAATGTCACTTCAATCAGTCAATTGACAATTTTACTCCTTGATTTAGCCTAATTGCAACAATTCGGTTGTTTCCTATAACCTCTCGTCTTGCTGATGGCATTTTATGCTAAATACCAAGCTACCTGGTTAAGTTCAAATTCCTGAGCTATAAACAACTGAAACCCACCAATACAACCGTGCCTTTGAGGAATTTATTTGATCTTATTAAAAAATTGCGTTGCTAATATATAGGCCTAAGCTCCTTAAAAATCGCATACAATTCCTTGCCATTTTTATCATATTACATTTTATCTTATTTTGATCTACAATCTTTTACTTATTTGTATGATGTTTTTAATGTGTATAACCAGATAACTGTACCTGCTGACCAAAGAATGGTGAAATAAATAGATCAATAAAATAGAATAAACTTAACTAAAATCAAATCAAATCAGAAAGCCTTGGACGCGTCCCTCCCTATATGCCAAAAGAAAGAAACCAACCTATTGCGGAGGCCAGTGTCCAGCACCCTTTTCGAAATAACAACTTTTTTTCCTTTTTGTTCTAAATTTGTTTTTTAAGTTCCATCATACGCCCCCACTTCCAAAATCTTGCATTCAGTTCACCGGAAGGCTTAAAAGCAGTGGAAAATTGGACCCCATGATCTATATCAATGCAGGTGCTATAACTTAGTGGGGCTTTTTTATATTTATTTTCATCCGCTAATGCATAGCGGTCTTTTAAATCCAGTAAATGGTCTTGTAAAACAAGAAATAGTCACGCTGTGGTCAGGTGGTGCAAAATTTACCCGGGGAAATTTAGTTTTGGTTGAATTACGAAAAGTTTCGTTCACAGCGTTTCCTTCAGGGGTGTCTGAGGCGTTCTAAAAGTGTGTGTATGAGAAAGGGGGAACGAAATTAGAGGTAACTTCTAAGTCATATATCATATGTTCTCCCAGTCTGTATATAGGTAGAATTAGTAGGCCCAAAATATTAAGGTTAAAGGAGCATTTCATTTTGAAAGGTGCACTTTTGTAATATTTTTCAAAGTGGGCGCAAACTCCACCAGTTCTTGCACCTTTGACAATAATTGAGGGGCACTTTTCATTTTAAAAAGGGACACTTTTCGGAAAAGTGGGGTGCACGTGCCCCAGGTGCCCCGAATCCTACACCTGTGGTTTCCTTGATACGAGGCAATAGGCCTACAGGGTTTTTAAAAGCCCTTTGAGTTTAAACCTTTACCATTGCAAAGTAAACAATATAGTGGTTTCCTGAATCCGGCTGTCTGGGCTCATATTCAATAATCCCCCCCCCCCTCCCCTCTCAGGGCCCTGCGAAAACAACAGTTAATAAAGGATTACTCCCATGGATTTTAATTTGATATTGTATGATAGACGACTATACTGAAGAAACTATTAGGTGTGAAATCATATTAATATCTTTTTCCGTTTAGAACTTTATGCAATTCAAAAATTACGCGATTGTGTTGAAATGTGACTTCGCAGTGTACAATGTGATGTTATAAAGGCAGATCCAAGACAATTTTATGTATTTATATAAAACAACACATGTTATTCTTTTACTAACAGTGTACTAGTGGCGTAACACGTTCTTATAAAGCGTATGTTATACACTGTAAACAAAAAAACACGTTAAAAAAAAAAGTTGGTAAAAGTCATGGCAGCAGTTTTTCTATCAAAAAAAGAAGAAAAAAGGAAATTTACGGTAACACCATAATCACCAATGTGACCGTAAATTTCATTTTGACCATCAATGCTAGACCGTAAGATTTTAGTAAACCGTAAATGCTGGACCGTAGATTTCAAATACCGTAACTGCTCAACCGTAAAATAAAAAAACCCCGTAAATACTGGACTGTAGATTTCAAATACCGTAAATGCTGGACCGTAGATTTAAATTACCGTAAATGCTGGACCGTAGATTCAAAATACCGTTAAAAACCGGTAAAGTCATGGCAGCAGTTTTTCCATTCAATTTTTTTTTACGGTAAACGTATTCCCTCATTTAACTGTAAGTCTATTGTAAATGCTGGACTGTAAATATTATACTAAAAATACAAAAATGGAGCTTGAAAACATCACAATAGGTTTAGTCAAGAAGCTTTATTTTCACTCAAAATATGTAAACAAACATACTACATTAAAAAAACTACACAAAACATACACGTAACACACATCATTAAGCATATAACATTAACATTACATTCTACAACCCAACACAACCCATCAATATCCAATCAGTGATCTGAATCAGTGCATCAACAAGCCACTAGGCTTATGGTGATAACTGATGACGACATTAAAATCTACTAATCAGCCAATAAACAGCAAAAGTTGCAAAACTATGACGTTTTGTGGTTGTGATCCACATTATTGTAGTATGTGAACATCTTATAATACTTGTGTACCCTACTTGAGAAAATCACAATATATGAGATGTTTTAAAAACTAATAACCCTAAACAGTCCTGAAAACATTTTAACCAAACAGGCCCAATTGTAACATATAGTTTGAAGCACCACCACAGCAGTTTCCATGAAACTGAGCATTTAGGTCTATGAATTGCCCAAACTGATCTAACGATTGTTTTTTTGCGTGTGAATTTTTAGGCTCATTTATGTCAAACGTGTAAATTCACACCCATAAATTGGCTACAAATATTCTTTTATTCGGCTATCAAACTGCATTGATTGGTTTCTCTCAATCTTTCTACCAGATAACTTGACACAATGATAAAACATTCAAACTCGTTAACTTTCATTTGATTAACCCCATTAGAAACAAACAAGACTTGACAAGTTCAAAATACAAAATAATCAAATTACATAATTTTTGACTGAAAGCTCAATCTGTCAATGCAGATTCCTTTATTTTCATGAAATTTGCTTTCAATTTTTGAGCAACTTCCTTCATTTTTGTGAAATTTGCATCAATTATTGTGTAATTTCCTTCATTTTTCAATTTTCATAAAATATCCTTATTTTTGTGGAATTT
The DNA here is from genome assembly GCA_020152595.1 of Chiridota heheva. Taxonomy (NCBI): domain Eukaryota; kingdom Metazoa; phylum Echinodermata; class Holothuroidea; order Apodida; family Chiridotidae; genus Chiridota; species Chiridota heheva. The sequence goes on along the minus strand of JAIGNY010001813.1, from coordinate 508,287 downwards.
ACTTCAATTTTTGTGCAATTTCCGTCATTCATTTTTGTAAAATTTGCTTCAAATTTTTTTCAATTTTCCTAATTTTGGTCCTCAATTTTCGGGGAAAATTTCTTCATTTTGCAACCATCAAATGGTGCTGAAATTTACCAATGTGTTCAATAACACCTCTCCTGGACAAGTAGTTTTGGACAGTGATAAGAAACTCATACATTTTGGTACTGAGCTTTGTTGAACAGAGGCAAATGATCATATCTGGCCCCTAATATCGAATTCGTTCATACACCACTGCTTCCAAGGCTTCGCCCATGAACGAAATAATTTTCCCCAAATCTTCTCAATTTGTAGGGAAATTCTGCAAATATTTATCTGAATAGATTTAAACAAATATAAAATGTCTTCTTTTCATCACTTACATTTTCTTTACACTTACATGTGTTGATTTTAAACGATTGTGGTACATTAAAATTAAGAATTCTTCAGAGCTTCTGGGGTTTGGCCCCTGGACCTAAGCTTATTGCACGGCTTCACCCATGAGCCCCAAAAATTTTCCCGAATTTACTTAATTTGCAGGGATGGGACAATTTCCTTTCTGCCTGTTTAGAAATGGAAATTCAAATGATTAACTGAATAGATTTTAACATTAGAATATAGAATACAAATTGTCTTCCTTTCATCAATCAAATTATCAAACTTTGTGTTGATATTCAGCCATTTTGGAGCATCAAAAACAAGAAATTTTCGGAGCTTCTGGGGCCTTCTCCCCATGACCCCAACCAAGGTTTCACCTTATAAGTGGGCCCACGATGTTACGCAATACCAACTTTAACACTGCAATTCGAGGCATTGGTAGTGGGGAGGAGGGGGGGGGGTTGATATGCCCAACTGTTCCATGTGCGATTGTATAGACACATGTATATTTTTTAATAAATCTGGAAAATGCAAATTTTCGTCCGCCAAATTTGACTTACGCCCCTGGCTTGAAGTTCAGATACGCCCCTGGGTGCATATCTTTTAATGACCTTGCAAGGGGAATTTCTCCTGATATATGTCCACGGAGAGGGCAAAAACGGTAGCTTCAAAATGCAAAACAAACCATAATAGCCCCAAAATTACAATTTAAAATTTCAAGACCTGAATATGGAATTCCAAATTTATTTATGGTATAAGCAGGAGACAGACCTCTGAAATGTATAACCATTAATAATGTGACGTCATGTGTTTTGTGTTATTCTCATATACCTGAGAACACACAGTGTGGAATGTCCTTGGATATTATTCAATCGATAATTTGGAATTCATTATCATTTGCAATATTGACAGTATTAATCTGGTAATTTGACCCAATTAATTTTTTTAGGAAGCATAAATTCTCACTTTTTGAATGAATTCCGATGTGATGGCTGCACCAACAGGATATTCAAGATTATAGATACAAAATGATGTAAACATCATATCGCCACTGAAGCAAAACATTAGGTGATTCTACCATTGATTGATGTATCGTCAATGAAGACAGCAAGCCTTTTGCCTCTGCAACACCATTTCCTATGCAAATAAAACAAATCCATAAAAAAAAACACTTCTGTAAATGTCTCTAAACCTCAAAAGTTGTAGCTTTTGATTGTAATAAAGTATTAACAGCAGTTGATATTTTTGATAATATTAATAGAAGGGTATAATTAAAGCTCATATAGAGCAGGAATTTTATACTGGAGAACCGAGGTTATAGAGAGTGAAAAAAAATTGCTCTACTTGGGAAGAAGTTCAGGTAGGACACACACATGGGCGGAGGAGGCGGGGGATCAGGGGCAATTACCCCCCCCCCTCTCCATCCCCCCTCTTAGATTGAAAAATTAGACTATTTTCGGGCAAAGGTATTTAAGAAATTTGGGTAAAAGTACCAAACAAGACACTTTTGTTAATGCAAAGGGGGTATTTTATCGGTGCTTCCTTTTTCCATTTTTGCGCCTGGAAATTCAAGATTTTCGGGCAATTTCTTTTTTCCCCCTAAATAAATTTGAGCTCCTACGCCCATGGTCACACATATTATTGTTGATGAGGGCTTAACGGCACCACGACAGCGAGGGTCAAATTATGCCTCAGAGGTTAAATTGTTCCAGAGGTAGGACGAAAAAAAAATAGGGGGAGACTGAGAGAAACACGGTTAATATGGGGACTAAAAGCCAGGAAGCAGGGATCGAGGGAGGAAGTGCATGGGTGCAAAAAAGGGCCACAGCTGAGCAAAAGAATGTAGAGCCATAAAAGCAAAGCTTTAGTGGTTTCAATGCATTATTTCATGTTGGTTGATTTGCTAGTTTTATATTAAAGAGGGAGGTTCGTCTCAGTAAAATACGGTAAAAATGGGGGATACTATATTTTGACGTCACTTCCGGTTGTGGAGGCAAGATCCGATCCTCTGTCTGTTTGTACCACACAGTACAGCCAGACACTAGCATGTACGTTGTGTGTGCAGAATTACATACACGGCGCATTACGTTACTGTGACGAGAACTTATTTGTTTTTTTCAATGCTTTTTTGTCAGAAGGCGAAAGTGAAATTTTAGTATTATAATACTACAATGATAGTCACCAAATGAAAATTACTGAGAAAAAAGAAGAAGAAGAAGATGAAAGCAAAAGTCAAAATAATCGATTCTACCGGGGCTTGAACTCACGACATAATTTAAAAAAAAGATGGTTTCGATCGCCGCAGCCATCTGTGCCAACTCGTGTGGTGACGTCCAAGGGTGTTTCAAATAATTATATACCTTGCAATACGAGACAACAAATCGCGCAGCAAAATTTCAACCAATCAAACAATTTGAAGGGAATTCTAAATATTGTGCACATATGACGATATCGCCTCTTTAAAGTGTCATTGCGTATACTATGAAATATTCTAAATGACATATTCATAAGCAATGGCCATTATCATATCAATAAAATAGAACCCGTTGACAACATTAGTATGTGCATAACAACTAACAACATTATCTTACAAGTATGAAGCAAAACACAGTTAAACAATTATCACTATTTCAAGATTTTACATAAAGCCCTGTCAGTAACATTCATAACATGGCTACCAAAGTGATAGGGCATAAAAGTAGACCGTAACCCGTGCCAGATATGACATGAATCAAATGTATTGTTCTTGGGATATTGTGTCTACAAGCAATCTGTAACACACGCCCACACACACAGACAAACACACACACCATCGTGACCTGATTCCTATTATATCTGAACCATAAATGGTGTATGTTCAATTCGGCAGCTAATATTAATTGGTACAGCAGCAGGGTTCCTAATAGGAAATTTATAATTCATGAAATGATAGCAATAGAATTAAAAGTTTTGACAGAAGGGGAAGTCACATCTTTCTTCTCTCTCTCTGGGAGAGCTAGGGAAGCCATCGGGTAAACACACATGACTTGTCCTTCTCCTTAAAAAATTGTTCCAGCAAATCATAACTACAAACTTATAATAGCAAATAGTGAGGCTACTTCATCTTAATTAAGATAACCACACAATAAGGACTTCTTCATCCATTGCTAATATGATATTCAGCACCAACTTCCACAACAACTAAGGTTTTCAGAATAAAGAAAATAAAGAGTAAAAATCTGACCCGACCTGGTTATTCATCAGGTCGGGTCTGACTGTTTCAAACTTTAAGGAGCAAAACAACTAATGATGTAAAATACATAGGTTTTAAGCAAACTTACCAAATGCAGCAATGAATGGTGGTTGTGGTGCATAATTATTAACCAAAAGAACTCCTTCCCATCGAATAAAACTGGAAAAAATAGGTTTTAGACAACTTAATCATTTTTATTCCAATAACTGCAGAGAAAACACTTTTCAACACAGAACAGACATTAAGGCACATATGTTACTAGCCAAACCTTGGCACAATTGTTTGAAAATTTAAATTTGCATGCTTATGGTATACTAAAGGCCTATGGAGAGGAACAGGTTTCTGTCGACCGTGTAGCGAAAAGAACAATTAATTCTGAGTTTAATAATCTATCTTTGAAGTTTGAAAATAGCAAATGTACAGTAGTTTTCAAGTTATGAGTCAAAGCTTCGAAGTTTGGTAAAATATTGAAAAATGTAATGTATAAACAAGACAATATCTCAAAAATAAGTTATTTTTTCTTCACTTAATTTGAGACCTTGAAAATGTTCAAAATTAATGCTCAGTTAATGTTCAGTTAATGCTGTCTCTGTCCATGATTATACCTTTAATAAATAAATAAACTACATGCTAAAAAAACACTGATATTAATCAAGAACCTAACCTCAACTTGTATTTAGGATAGTGAGATACTACCTCACTTTGCAAGCAACAAGTTTATGCAGCAGTCAAATTGCCAAACTTATATATACAGTACATTCCTTCTTCAAGTCTTTACCCTTTTATTCATTTTTGCTTAGGTGAGGAGTGTTTATTTCTATTAGGCAAAGATTCCCCAATATGTATATTTTTCCAAACATTTTTAAAGCTCAAGATTGATCCGGCAAAGAATTCTCCTGGACTAATGAACTAGATTCATTAAAGGGTGAAAATTTGCCGTCTTTTTTGTTTCTAAGGTCAGGATACACTATTGCCTATACTTCTTCCAAACAAAAGTGTGATCAGGGAGCCGTCAAAGTAACAGCTCCCTGGTGTGATACTTTTTTAAGCTATTACTAGGTGTTAAACTTGTATGTATTCATGATTTCTGATCCAGAAAGCTGCAAAATAATTGCTGGATATATCAAACATAATGAAATTTGATTACCTCAAATGCTTTCACAAGAAGCTTTGATGTCTTCCGTCCTAAAGAAAACAGCGAAAATGCAACACTGGCATGAGATGGGTGTTTGCTTTTGCAGCAAGTTACATATCTGTTCATGGTTGCCCATGTTCTTGAAGAATCTATGAAAACAACAAATATATCTATCAATCTAACTTGTTGCCCTAATTGACCGAGTTATGACTGCTCAAAGTTTTCATGCACACCTAAGTTTTGTTTCCTGCAATGTGATTGGTTGAGAGGGGACACACCTCTAATTTGCAGTCCGTTATTCCATGGTATATGGTCATGGAGGTACTATCTCAAATAGTATCTCCATGATATGGTCGATGTCAAGTTGGTGAAAATGAATACACATATTGAAGTTGCTAGGAAAAACAAGGAATATTTCAATCTAGCCTTCACCAATCAGAATAACTTGCTTGATTGGATGGACTGAATACCAATGAGCTTGAAATTTGTGTAGGATTTGAGTGTAGCCAGAGAGCGTGACGTCATTCGCCCTATACTACGTAGTATAGGGCGAATGATATCACGCTCTCTGGTGTAACTATACGCTGCACTGAATTTCATATAAGACGCACATTTTAATTCACTTGGTTGGAAATGTGACCAGAGGTCATCAGTACGCATAGCAACCGCGCGCATTCACCTCAGGCTTGCATTGAAGTAAACACAAAGCGATCAGCTGTGTTTGGTTTACATGCACACAGTACACGCATACAGACTTGCCCACGTGTATCACGCAAAAGTTTGTTTTCACTCTAGCAACAATGTAACGTAACACCAACCAAGTACATACGCATATTTGTTGTGTGGAGTATGTAAACTTGTAAACGCAGACACACGGTGAAACGAACTGATTATATATTTTCTCCAAAGTTTGCCCTTTTGTTCTCAAAAGTACTTCGTAATCTCCTACGCTGAAAGCGGGCCTTTAGACCCCACGCCGTTTGGGGAAAAACAATTAAAAAGTGTATTTTGCGTTTTTGCTTCTTTTGTAGTTTATAACATATGGTACCTAAATGAACGCTGGTGTTTCAGTTTTAAAACAAAAGTCCCCATGAATAACGGAAACGTTTAGGGGCCTAAATAGTTACGTTTCCATGCTGTTTTGGGGTGATATTGCCGTGCAAATCTGTGTTAATTTTAGATAATATATCAGCCTTCAAATACCTAAAGCTTCCAGTGGCTTCGCCCCTAGACCCCACTAAGGGGCCCTAAGGCTAGACCCCACGCTGTGTGGGATACGGCTTCGCGCTAGCATTGACGCCTACGGTGTCAAAGATTTTGTCGGGAAATATTCCTTCCCCCCCTTCCCTTCAATACAATTTCTTAGCTACGCCCCTGGTAATGTATTTCTAAAGATATATTAACATACTAGGCCTATTGACCACCTGAAGAAGAAAAACAAACGAAAACACACAGTGACTTTTAGTCTTTAAGTTGTTGTTAATCAAACTTTTGAAGAATATTTAATTTATACTATGTGTGTGGTGTACATACAGACATATGGGAGGTGGCACAGCACAAATTATCTCTGTTTTTTCTGTTTTCAGATTTTCAGAGCTTGAAGTAGGGATGTGGTTATCATTAAAACCCAATTTGCAAAAATAGATAATGTCATTCAAAGAAGTATGACCAAGGATTGAAAAAACAAAAAACATTGGGTTGACATGATGGAAAAAATGTGGGAATGTAGCACTAATATGTCACAGATATATCATGAAAACTTTTATTATTTACATTTTGTTTTCATGGTTTTTAATGGATTTAAAAGCCTTTCAAGAGATGTTGAAAATTGGCGATATTTTTCCCCACGTTTTTAACCCAGAGTACTATAAGAAATCTTTGACGCTTTAGCTGAGCAGCACTATACAATCAGCAAAGGTTAACATTACCCCACGGTTATCACGATTAGCGCAAAATTTTAATGCACTTACTGCGTTAAGTGCGTCTCTTGTTCAGCACCCCTTTCTTGTGCTGCCGAACGGCGCCAATATGCCTTCCAGAATCGATGGTAAACGCGTAAATTCCAGCAAATTGACCATTCCACAGTATGTCACACATGTAACGGGCTGGAGAATGGCCCTGCATACCATGTTGGTCTCCCAAGGATTTGCTAGACCCATTTCGCAAATTGTCACATATGTAACAGCTTTAGGCCTATTGGAGAATGGCCCTTGTGAGTTAAATATATCGATCAGTTTGAAGAAAGTTCATTTCAGTCCAAACAAGTCAATTTAAATAGCGAACAAACAGACAATATTTCTTTAGAGTCATCAAAATTGTATGATCAATTTTACTAGCCTGCTAGCTATGAAGTCTGAGTATTTCCTCATTATTTCCAACACATACCTCAAAAACTTGCATAAATCAGTTAAAATTCACAAAAAGGAACAGGCAAAAACAATACAAAGCTTAGCCTTATTATGGAACATTTTTCAATTAATAGATGATTAATAAATTTTGCATGGATGTATGAGGAGACTTTATCATTACAATGCTCCTAAAAAAGTTCAATAATTTAAAACTTCCAATTTCAAAGCGGGAATTCTGATGCACATATGTAAAATATGATTAATAATATCCCAACTTTTGAAAATAAATAATTAAAAGATATTATAATACATGATGCTCTGTTGCCTTACGATATAAATCAAAGGAAGTAAATCTAAGGAAGTCAATCTAAAGAAGTATACCTGTCAATGTGAATCGTCACCATATGAGACACCTGTATAAAGTGTCAGACCTGCTTTTTCGTCGTTGATTGTCTTTAAGTTCATCAGCTAGGGCTGCAAGTATACTGGGGATTTTCAGAACAACTTCTCAAATGCTGTAAAGTTGGAAATTCAAACAAAAATATTAAATTTATATCTGTACTGGACAATTGTGTAAAAATTTAACAAAAGTATATTTCTATAATTAGAAGAGAAACCCTTATTTTAATTTGTACAAGCAAATAGTTATACATGTAGATTTACAAACTCCACCCTTCGCCTTAACGAAGTACCGACAAGGCTATAGAAGCAAGGATGCTTTACGGAACATACCCATATTACTACAATGCTATGGGCCATTATACAACGAATATGTAACATCATAACATAACATAACAAGATGACGGACTAAGAAGGGTGAATCATCCCACATATTCCATAAAAAGTCCAAACTAACACCACCATCGCCACAAAAAAATAATAATAATGATAATAAAAGACGCCCAGAGCTAGTAAAGAACTTATTAATGTTCATCACTGAAACAACTTGACAAACTTTTACTTTGAACATTTTTGCATTAAATCCATAAATAAAATGAAAATCCGCCCCTGAATTAGCGTGGGCAATATTTTAAATACTGTACCTTACCCTATACTTCTGCGTACATACCCATATGGCATTATACGCGTTGCAACGCTCATACAGTGCAATCCAACTCCTGGGCACTATTTATATATATACGCCCTTGAAAACGCCCGTGTAATTTTCTCGCCCATGTTGTTCTGTTTCTCTAACCTGCGTATATTCGCGTATGCGTAACAATGCTTAACATAGAAAATTCAGTTCTACGCAGAATTTTACTGTAAAAGACCACAGAGCCACATGTGAGTCACTATTTCATATGTCAATGACTCACATTTGACTGACATTGCCGGGGGTAGAAGTGGGGAGTTATACAACTGATAAGTTTTACTTAGTGATATAATCATTTGATTTGGGATCAGATCGTCTCCTTAAATACAGAGAAACTAAGTTTTTCGTGTTTACGCGGCAAGAAAGGAAATTAGTTGGTAGCCATCGGAAGTTTGTTGTTTCAGTGATGTTTCATATCAGTTGCATAATCGGATAATAGCCCATAGCACTTTATTGACATGGTGGCTCACTAGACTTTAGTGTTGCTGGCCATATTTTCAATGAATACGCACTTTGGAAATAAAAAAATTCAAATGTTTTCTTCCCGTATTTTCTTTCAAGCCTTTTTTACGTTTAACTGATACAGCTGCTACAAGTTGCATAGGTTTATTATTGATGCACGAACTTTGAGATATTCGCGATTTTGCCAAAACAAAAAATTTATCTTGATAAGTAAAATATCAAGTTTCTGTGAATTTATCATGGATAAAATGCGGAGAAATAACAACAACATTATTTTTTTTTTTTCATCAAAGAAAAATAACATTTAAGTCCTTAGGTGCATGAACTTCGAGCCCACCTACTATAATGTTAAACGGGAAAAGTTCAGTTGACTTCTCTGTGCAAAGTTAACGATGATCTCAAAGTTGTTTTTGAGTAAGTCTGGCTTTCTATATAACCTCCAAATATTACAAAGAACAGGCTACCATGTTGCTAGGATGTTCTAAAACTTAATATGCTGGTAAAAAAACATGATTTGTTTGACGAAATTGACTCAAAATGCTGATAATGCTTGAACAGCATAAGTATCGCGTAACCATGTACGATTGGCGCGAGTGTACTCATGTAATCGTCAGATCCGCCGGCTATTTGAAGGAATCTACTTCTGTAGGTGTTGCTCAAACATTTCCTTAGTTTTCGTCTTTTCTCCAAGCGTGCGTACCAGTAAAAAGCACGCAAGCGTAATCCACGCTTATCACATGGTCTTTTCAACGTACACTGCCAGACATTAAAATGCGCGTGCGCGATCGCTCGTGCACATTAGTAAAGATGCATTTTGTGCGCGATAGTGCCTGTTTTATCATTTTTAACGTACGCGGAAACAAAATGGGACGGAATTTTATTTTCTTCACCAATTTTTGACATATTCTCAGCAAACTAAGGTTATATTTTCAGGTGGTTCACGTGGTTCATCACGGAGTCCACTCTGATGAAAATACCAGGCACAGTCGATAAAGAATCAATTCGATTATGACGTGCAGACGTGCAAGACTCGTAAAACACTTGGCTAAATATACTTATACATTGATTTAAACTGTGCGGAGATCGGGAAAGCTCATCTGTTCATTGTTAGCTTTATTATTTTTATTTCATTTACTCTCTCTGCGTACCAGGCTATTTTCCTTAGGTTTTCCATATTGTCCGTATCATAAAGGTTTGTTTTGCTCATATCCATTTCAATAATGTTCTTAAAGTAGAAACAGTTAAAAATATGTTCAGTAGTATCTTCATGGTCACAAAATTTATCACAAAACTTAATCTCATTCCTTTGACTGTTTGATACAGGATTAACGTAAAAACACTTTACACTGGTACGGTACTACTAATTAAATAATCCTAAACCTACTATTTATCCTAACCCAACTATTTATTCCTTTTTTTAAAGCAACAGACTTGAACCAACAATGCCTTATTGATTTAAAATTGTCATTCCTGAAATAAGTGCAAAAGAAGGTAAGTTGGAAAAGTTGTTTTCCGCCCCCAAATTTTTGGTGCGGAAAATCAAGGGAGGAAACTAACCTTTTTATGCCACCCCCTCCCACACACACATTTTCCGGATGAGAATAACGGCCCTGATCATAAATCTGAAAATGAAAATTGACGGGAATATTCCTGAATAGGGTATGGCTCCAAACTTTCTTTTGTCGAACCAGGTGCTTTGATTGGCCGGGGGTGTAAAACATAAGATTTACAGACGGCCTCAAACTTAGCATCCCATGCATTTGAAAAAAAATGTCTCCCTGTAAACAATTTAATAGTCAAAATCGTTTTATGATTTGGCTTCAAAGTGTGATTGTCTCAACGTTTTTTTTTTTTTTTTTTTTTTTTTTTTTTTTTTGGGAGAGGGTGACACCTACCCCGGTATTTACGCCCCTGGTCTGGACCTCAACGTTAAGACGTATTCGGTGTCATCGCCGTCAGCCCGTTATTATGTAGTGCTGTAAGATTCCTTAAATTAGGCACTGTCTCACTGGATGAATTACCGAAAAGTAGAAGGCCGGGTGGCCCCAGAAGTCATGTAATGTTGGACATTCCTGTGGATGAATTAATGCCTTAAGACGCAGGAAACTTGGCTGTATTTTTGTAATAAAAATATGCGGAATTAAGCTGTGGGCCGCCAACAAACCGAGAGAAATGTGAAACCCTGCCTGTCCACTGCAAGGAACCCTGGCATTTCTATGAGACTGACCGCAAACTAGTGGTACCCCCAAATGCCGTATAGAAGGGTGGCCTTTCATGGGTGGGGGAGGGTGGGGCAAGAACCCCAATAATTTTTCGGTTATAAGCAGAAAATCTGCACTGTAATGTAAATGAAACGTCAGTGATGCTATTCGGAAAAAATTGATTTTCCAGAAAGGTTCCTTCAATTTTCAAAAAGGAAGGCATCATTTTCGGGAAATTTTCTTTATTTTTGGGAGCGTTCTTCAAGTTTTGGGAAATTTCCTTCATTTTGGGAAAGTTTCTTTATTTTCGGGAAATTTTATTCAATTTTCGAGAAAGTTTGCTAAAATGTTGCTAAATTTAACCAAAATGTCCTTCAAGTTTCAAGTTTACCAATTATTTTCAATTCATTGTCAACATTTCCTAATTTTTATTCCACCCGGGAAGAAAGTACGTGACCGTGCAGGCGAAATCCCCTTCACCAACTACCTACGCCTTCCCCTCCTTTTTTCCAAGACAAACTTAAAAAAATTGTATTACCTGTAGGGGAAAATTGTCAATAACTGGTTTTCAATGGGGCTTTACACAGTTACAGGACAAATTCTTATAGGATTCAACATGAAAATTCAGACTAGTCCCATAAAAAGTTCAATATCATCCCATTCAAAAGTCCAATAAAGCTCGATAAGATCCCTTATGGTCCTATAAATTCCCAATAAAACCAGTTGGTACATGTTATGGGATTTTATGGGAATTTTTTTCTGGAACCAGATTACATAGCGCTTACTATAGTCGCAATTATGACCTTCACACACTAAAATAAGACGCTTAAAAGTAAATAGTATAGTACATCCTCAATGTTAAATGCAGTTAGCGTACGTACATGTACGACTGCATATGCGAAAGCAAACAAAAACAAGAAACAAACACGGACATTAAACTTGAACTTGTTGTAGGCGACTTGGCAATGGCGACACGCAGTAGCCTATTAGATGAGACGGCCTCCCAGCATTTGCTAATTTTTTACTTGTTTCATATTCACCGGACGCCCATATATTGCGACAATGTCAGTTAACGAGGAAGGGAACGAAGATGAGGTAGGCTAACACTTAAAATGATTTAGGAAAACATTTTTCCATAGGCTTACTGGTTCCACGACTCTGTAGGCCTACCGTCGGACTGACATGCTGCCGTTGGTGATGGCTGGCCTCTGAGGGTACTACAAAATCATCCTCCTGTACTGTTTTAATTTAAGCGAGGTGTTAAAAATATAGAGAAATCTGTTTTAAGATCTTTCTGAAAACGAAACCATTTTTTTTTTTTTTTTTTTGAAGTTACTTTTATCGAATAATTTTGGACTACTTTTTTTTCTGTAAAAATCGTCTGACGAATCTGAATCGGTTAAGTCGGCAAAAATCCTTCAAGAGGACATGAGCGCCAACCGAGCGTAAAAAGTATGAGTAAAAAAAAAAAAATTAAATAAATTAAAAACTAGTTAGCAATACAACAAGTGTTAGGCCTAGCCTAGTAAGTTTAGCTTTGAAAGAGTTGAGACTTGGTGCATGTACAATGTCTGATGGTAAAGCATTCTAATCCTTTAGTGTGTGAGGGAAGAAAGAGTGTTTATATACATTCTTTTTAGCATAGGCAACCTGGAAATTAGGTTCATGATTATTTCTTGTTTTAGTTCTGACGGTGGGGATAAGTTCATTTTTATTGATGGCGACAAGATTGTTATTGATTTTATATAGCATATGTAGCTGGGTGTTGTATCTTCTTGTTTTTAGCAGGGGCCAATTTAGTTTATGAAGCATGTTTTTTTACACTAGATTTATAAGAGCAGTCTGCCATACAGAACCTGGCTGCTCTCCTTTGAATAGATTCAAGTTTATCCACATCGCACTGGTGATGGGGGTCCCAGACTGCTGATGCATACTCAAGTACTGGCCTGACTAGAGCTTTATAAGCAGTGAATTTAACGTCGTTGGGACAGTTTGAGAGGTTACGTTTTAATAGGCCAAGTACAGAGTTAGCTTTCTTGGTTATGTTATGTATATGTTTATCCCGTCTAAGTTTATTATCAATTTTAACACCTAGGTGTAGGTGGGAGTTGACATGTTTTAGTGGCTGGTTGCATAAGGTATAGAGAAGTGATTTAAAGCATTTCTTACAGGAAATTGACAAGATGTAGCATTTAGAGGGGTTGAAATTCATTTGCCATTTGTTTTGCCATTGTTCAAGTTTGTTAAGATCATCATGGAGGATTTGTTGGTCAGAGGGGTTATCAATTGTTCTGTACACAAGGCAGTCATCAGAAAACAGTCTAACTATGCTGTTTATATTATCAGGGATGTCATTTACATATAAAAGAAAAGTAATGGACCCAAAACAGTACCTTGTGGTACAATCGGTAAAACCTGTTTAGAATCAGAGATTTCACCATCACAGACAACACGCTGGATGCGGTTCTTGAGGAATGATGCAAACCAGGCCAGGAGATTTCCATCAATGCCATAGGCGGAAAGTTTGGATAACAGGCGTTGGTGTGGGACTTTATCAAGGGCTTTTGAGAAGTCAAGAATAGCCATAGAGACGTTACTGTTTTGGTCAATTTGTTTAGAGATATCATAAATTGTTAAGAGGAGTTGTGTTTCAGCCGATCTTTTTGCACAGAAGCCATGTTGTAAATCACTTAAAATATTATGTTCATCAAGTAATTTAATCACATGTGAGTAGATTATATGCTCAAGGATTTTACTACAAACACAGGTGAGAGAAACAGGTCTGTAATTAGCTGGGTTTTGTTTATCACCTTTTTCAAAAACGCTACATATGTATGCTTCTTTCCACTTGTTAGGGATAGTACCATTATCGACAAAGGTTTGAAAGAGATTAGTTAGAATTAGGTCATCAGCGTGTGTTTTTAGAAACCATGGTGGTATTTGGTCAGGACCTGAGGCTTTGTCGGGGTCTAGGTTATGCAGTTGCTTTTTGACACCTTCTGGGGTAATTATGAGTTGGTTTATTTTGCTGTTGGTGAGTGGTTTAGTTACAGGGATTTGGGAGGTGTTTTCTTCTGTGAAAACACTGAAAAACTGGTCATTTGGAATGTTAGCTTCAGTTTTACTGTCACTGCAGAGTTTACCATTATTTAGTAGATCAGATACACCTTCAGAGTTACTTCTTAATCTTCTGATATAGGACCAGAATGCCTTTGGGTTTTTGTGAAGTGAGTTTTTAAGTTTATCACAGATGAAGGTGTTTCTAGCTTCTTTAAGGTTTTTACGGACAGCCTTTTTAAAGCTTTTATAGGTAGTCTAGTCATTGGCTTGTTGATTAGTCTTAGCTTTTTTAAACAGTTTATATTTTTTCCTGCAGAGACGGCGTTGGATACGGGTAAACCAGGGCAGGTTTAGTTTAGTTGAGGTGAATTTGTGAGGCGTGTTTTTATCAATAATCAGTTTAATTTCCTGTTCAAAGAAATTCCATTTTTCATCAACATCAATGGAGTTATTGAATTGAGTATAATATTGCAGTTTAAATTTGGTCAGGTCTTCTTTTATTCGTTTTATGTTAGCTTTTAAAAAAAATAGATTTTACGTTTAGGCAATTTTTTACGAGGAGGGGAGATATTTAGGGTCAGTTTAACAATATCATGGTCACTTATACCGGGAATGACATTAGCTGAGGTCACAGCTGGTGAATTGTTAGTAAAAACAAGATGAAGGATGTTGTTATCTCTGGTGGGTGACTGCACCATTTGTGTGAGATTAAATGAATTGGTCACTTCAAGAAGAATTTTGGCTGCTTCGGAGGAAGCGTTAGTTTCTGAAATAATGTTTTGACTCCAGTTAATGCTAGGTTGGTTGAAATCACCAGCAAGAATAACATTGTTTTTGTCAGCATTTTTACCAAGCTTTTGGAGGGATTTTTTCAACTCCAGTAGGCTAGTAAGATCATTGTGACTGGGTCTATTATACATGCTTTTTTCCTTAGGAAATTGGAATTTGGTCCAGATGATTTCACAGTCAGAGTCTAATTTATTGAGCTCAGTGAAAACCAGGTCATTTTTTATTGCCTGTAATACACCACTATAACCATTTGAATTTCTATCTTTGCATACGACTGTGTAGTTGTCCAAAAAAATTTCAGCGCTTGTAATTTCGGAATTAAGCCAGGTTTCAGTGCCAATAATGACATCTGGGTCTTTTTCTATGATAAGACTTTCCACGGAGGCCGTCTTGTTTCAAACACTCTGAAAGTTGATAAGAAGAAGTTTTAGAACCTTCCTTTTTTCCGTTTTGTGATTTGTTTTTAATTTGACATCGGGATGGTGGTTGGACCCCGAGTCAAGGCCAGAAGAACAATTTTGAAGTGGCTCATATGAGTTAGTAAAGTTAATGGAATTGTTAGTTGAGAAGAAAGAATCAGAGAAGTTCATGAAGTCACAAGTGTCACACACCCAGGTACAGCTAGAATGCATGAGATCGCTGTATTTTGAGTCGTCAATGCTACAGCACTTAGTATGGATCCAAAGAAGAGCTCTCCAATGTACGATCAAGGTACAAAACACTGCCATTGGGGCTATAATATTTTTAGCGAGGGTAGGGCCTAATATGTTTAAAATTATTTGAGGAAAAAAGTAAGATAATACTTTTAAAGTACAATTATATAATCTAAACATTTCTTGATGTTTTATTTATTTGTTTTTGCACACTTATTTTTATTTATTTTGCAACCAAAACTATTTAATAAAATTATATGAACAAAAAAGCAAACAAAAATGTCAGCAAAAATGTTTAGTGGAACATTCTAAAACTTATTTGCAGACGTTAATCACAAACGTGCAGTGACTAAGAAAATAGCAACCAAAATATAAATCTAGGAGATCTTTATCCCGTCGTGGTGCTAAATTGGTGAATATTTAGGAAAAGTATTTTTTTGGAAAAGGGAATTATTTAAGACTAATTGATATAAGAATATCCAAAAGTAAGTTAGTTTTCAATCATAAATTTTGTACAACGTGTGATTTAAAGAAACAAAAACAAACAAACAGGAATTGTACCTAACGTTAGGCCTAATCTAACGCTAGTACAACAGTAGTAGGCCTACCTTCGGACTGATGCCAGCCGTGTTATGGCTGCCATTGGTGATGGCTGGCCATCCGAAGTCTACAAAATCCTATATCCTCCTTTACTATTTTAAGCGAGGTGTTAAAAGTATAGGAAAATCTCAGTTTTAAGATCTTTATGAAAACGAAACCATTTTACCTTTTTTTTGGGCCCACATGATTAAAATTGATGTTTGAAGTCCATCCATGTATTCAAAAACTGTTTTTAAGGTGATTTAGTTACTTTTATCAAAGTGGGATGGTATGGATGTCATGTGGGACATTTCAGCGAATATGTTTTAGATTATTTGAGGAAAAAATTAAGATAATACTAAGTAATAAAGTACAATTATATAATCTAAACATTTCTTGATGTTTTATTTATTTGTTTTCGGACATTTTTATTTTTTTTTTGATTAAAACTATTTATCAAAATTATATGAACAAAAAAATACTGTCAGCAGTAGTATATAAAAGGCTAATTCTGGCCCACTTTTTATGCCATTTTTGGTATGCATGCGAAGCATAATGTGAACCTACTGTATGTAATGGCGATTTTGTCCAGCCGTCCACATTTTTTTCCTGAAATTTCCTCAGAAATGTTAAAATTTTTTGAGAATTCATTAGAAAATATTAAAATTTCTTCAGAGTTCCTCAGAAAAAGTTAAAGTTTCTTCAGATATCCTTATGGAAGGTTATAACTTCCTTACAAAATGTTTTCAGAGACACTTTGAAGACTAGTTTTCTTAAAAAGTCTACAAAACATTTGATATTTCCTTAGAAGATAAATCTAAAATGATATAATTTTCAGATATTCTTCAGAAATCATCAAGCGTCTTTTTGTAGCACTTGAGATTGAAAATCTTTAACATTCTTTCAAATATTTTGGCACCAACAGTTGTATCAGGAATGATTAATAAACTCTGCCTTTATTATTGTGTTCATTTGCATAAAGTTGCTACAGTACATGTACAGGTATATGAATTGACTGACTTTTTGATTTAGTATGCTTAGTCAGGGAGTGTGACAGGGTGTGAATGCATATGGACATAGGGAGGGATGCCATGTGGGACATGAATGGGGCCATGTGGGACATATTATATAATATATATCATGTGGTATTCACCAAGGGCTATATCAGGCATAATTATTTGGCTCTGCTTTTTTTTCTTATTCAACAAGTCATTTGCATATAAGTTTTTATATGAACTGACACTTTCATACATAGTATTCTCAATCAAGAACTGTGATAGCTAGGATGAGATTCTTATGGAGCCTATGGGATGTTATGTGGGACATGGGGTGGGATGCCATGTGGGACATGGGGTGGGATGCCATGTGAAACAGGGTGAAATGCCATGCAGGACATAGGGTGGAATGCCATGGGATGGAATGTCATGTGGGACATGGGATGTCATGTGGGACATGGGGTCCCACCCCATTTTAACAAGTCATTTGCATATAAGTTATTATATGAACTGACACTTTCATACATAGTATACTCAATCAGGGACTGTGATAGCTGGATGAGACTTCTTATGGAGCCTATGGGATGTTATGTGAGACATGGGATGGGATGCCATGTGGGACATGGGGTGGGATGCCATGAGGAACAGGGTAGAATGCCATATGGGACATGGGGGGATGTCAGGAATAATACAGAGTGTGACATACATGTTGGGATGCCATATTTGACATAGGGTAGGATGCCTTGTGTGACATACATGTAGGGTAGGAGGCTATGTGGGACACAGTGTTGGAGGCCATGGGGACATGGGATGTTATGCCATGTGGGACATTAAGTAGGATGTCATTGGGACATTGGGAGGGATACCATGTGGAACATATGGTGGGACATCAGGTGGGATGCCATGTGGGACATCAGGTGCGAAGCCACTGATGCGGGACACATGGAGGGATGCCATGTGGGACATAGGAAGGGAATGTTATGTGGTAAATATATGGTTGGATTAATGTGGGACATACATGAAGGATGGGATTTATGAGGGACATAGGGTGGGATACCATGTGGTTTATAGGGTGGGATGCCATGTGGGACATATGGTGGAATGCCATGTGGGACATATGGTGGGATGCCATGTGAGACATACATGGTGGAATGCCATGTTGGAAATATGATGGAATGTCATGTGAGTGATATAGTGGAATGCCATGTGGGACAAGGCATGGGATAGGATTTTATGTGGAACATGATGTGGGAGGTCATTTGGGACATGAGATGTGATCCATAGGGTGGAATGCCATGTGGGTCATAGGATGGGATGCCCTGTGGGACATATGATGGAATGCCACATGGGATGGGATGGGATGTCATGTGGGACATAGGTGGGATGCCATGTGGGAGATATGGTGGAATGCCATGTGGGACAAGGGATGGGATGTTATGTTATGTGACATGGGGTGGGATGCCATGTGGGACATGAGATGTCATGTGGGACATGGGATGCCAGTGGGACATGAGATGCCAGTGGGACTTACAGTACATGAGATGCCATTTTTATCATTTATAATCTTTATAATTTCATATGATATGGGTGTCAATTTGCATGGGCATGCGAACCATGACAATATATACCATTCTAGCTTATTTTTGTTTTCACCAAACGGACTGGGGTTCTGGCACACACTTATTAAAACGCTTTTATCACTGTTTTTAACACCTTAAAATGAGTTGAGGGTTCTGGCCCACTTTTTATGCCGTTTTTATTTTTGTTTTCACTAAGCGGACAGGAGTTCTGGCACACATATTATGATGCTTTGATTACTGTTTTACACACACATCTTAAAATGAGTTGGGGGTTCTGCGCCAATTTTGATACTGTTTTATATTTTCATTAAGCAGACTAGAGTCTGGCACACTTATTATAACATTTATTACTGTTTTTCACACACACACACACACCTTAAAATGAGTTAGGAGTTCTAGCCCACCCTAAAGCACTCCCTATCTCAAAAATGTATGACAGAAAATTTTATATATTTTTTTTAATTTTTTTATTTGATATTTGTAGATCTTTTTTTTGTGTGTGTGTATAAACCCCAGAATTAAAGCACCAATGATAACAAACGATATGCTATTTTGTCCATTTTAGCTTCGATTGTATCAGTTCCTTCTAATTTGGCTTCAACATCCACCCCTTCTAATTTAGCTTTAACATCCACTCTTTCAACACCCATTCCTGTATCCATGGGATCTGGTAGGCTGCCGTATTCTACCCCCCAATCAAGAACTGGAGGTTCTGGGGCTGTGATAGAATTTATATTATGGTACTTACCTATAGCAAGGTCTCTAACAATAGTGAGTTCACAACTGGTTATTAAAGGCCGTGGCCATCTTGATATAATGTCCAGCACTGGATGCTTTCGGGGCATTAGACCTTGCTATGCTATGCTATGATATTATTGTTGTAGCCAATTTGGGTATCTATACGCAAAAGCATATTTTTAGGAATCATGTACAAATCTTGACCAGACTGAAGTCTAAAGGAGTTGAGGCATAGGTCAGGGTATCTTGATAACGTTGAATGGAACATGGGAGATCTATAGGAGCAGCCACTGCATCCTCAACATTATGAATAAATTGCTGCTGAGCATCCAGAACCACCAAGAATTGTTGGTTTGACAACCAGTTTCATGTTCGATGGTTTGTTAAATGTTATCTAGCTGTTGCTGGCCACATACTGGATAGGGTGATAAGCTTAACTATTACTAACCCTGGTGGGGTCATTACTTAACTATTACTATCTCATCTGGGAGACATTACTTCACTATGACTAAAGCATTACCTCAGTGTCTGTATTACTAAAACACCACATCCATCTCTGCATTACTCATCACTATTACTGGCATCATTACTTAGCTTTTCCATTACTAGGCATTACTTAACTAAACGGGAGCCTTACTATTACTACACTAAAGCTTGCTATGTACCTTTTACTTGTTTATTGCAGCAAGGGCCTGCTCAGTTTTCCGTTAACTTTATTGCTGTTTTCAGTCATTTTATCACCAAGAAAGGTCTTATTTTTCTACTCAATTGTGTACCATGGACATGCAAGGTGGTCATCATGACTTTTTGGCTCAACACAAGTTTAAATATACCACAGGTGTAGTGCAAATATACTTTGTTATTAAATGTTATCTAGCTGTTGCTGGACATAGCTTATTTACTAAGCATTACTTTACTATTACTAAGGATTTCTTTACTAAGCTTTACTATTTTTTTAACTATTACTAAGTGGAATGCCACTGTTTTCTTACATAACTAGATTAAAGCAATGAGCTGACTTGCCTTGTTTTCCGTTGCAGTGGAATAAAGTTTAGCATACAATCCATTCAGTCTGTTTAGAGCAATGAGCTGACTTGCAGTGGAATAAAGCAATCCATTCAGTCTGTTTACGTACATCAGTAACAACTGAGTTCCATTTTTGAGTTAACACCCATAGCGAGTGCTGATGATGTCTACCTGCAAAAGCTAAATTTGATAATGCTCTCCTCTTTTTCACAAGGTCATTTTTATGTAAAAGAGTCATGGACTATGCAGAAAGTGGGTAGACCTTGGTAGAGCTTGCTTATGATTTCAAGATATTTTTGCAATTTATCACCAGAGGGATCTAGAAAGAAGACATTGCAGTCGTGAGAAAGAGACTTGCATTGTAAGTATGTTTGATTGAAAGACCAGGTGGGGCATAATATGAAAATTCTTGCAAATATGCCTGAATACTTGGTTTCTAAAAAGTCCAACACATACTGTGTCTTTCCAGAGCCTGTTTTACCACATATAATCGCAGTGTGAGAATCCCTTGGTAAGTCTATTTTTTATATAGTTTTTACATCTAAATCCACACTCTGGCTAGGCAACTGTTCTTGATAAATAGTTGTTTATCCGAGAGGACGAAGTAGTACATAATCACTGTACCTTCATCTGCAGAGGTGCGGATGATCTCTAGAGTCACTATCATTGCCCAGCTTGTGGCCGTTACTATGTAAAGCATCATCATTGGTGCTGCGCAGATCAAGAACAAGTGCATAGTGTTTTTGGAGATATGCTGATAAATGGATGGAATGTAGACTGTTCTTTTCAACAACTAAGCCTACCTCAGGATTGAGGCTCTTGCCCATGGACAATCTACCTGAGCCAGTGATATTGGGATTCATGAAAGTCTCAGGCTTTCATGCAAATCCACCATCATCAACTGGTTTGACGAACAACAGGACAACGCTGCTGCTACTGTGCCGAGGTATATTTAAAGGAATAGTCCACACAGAGCTAGTGAGGTCTAGCATTTTTCTCCGGTGCCTCTGTATATCTGTATAGTTTACCAGGTACTCGTTCAACATTTTATTTCGGATCTCTGCTGCAATGCTCGCTTGATTCACAACATCAAATTCCAGAGTCAAGTTCTTCAGAGTGTAGGAAGCATTGGTGTCATCGCTTGCAATAATAACCTTCTCGTTAAGTGCAAAGTATATGATGTATTTAAACCAATCATGCAGACTTGATGGGTGAAAATGGGGCGTGCCACTCAAGAGACTAAAATCTAATGGTATAGCAAATCTATTGCCAAAAGCTTTAGCAATTGCGTTGTCACCCTTATTATTATCAGCTTTATCACCAGCACCTACACAAATTTTCAGACAATTTTTTCTGCTTATGCCATGGTAGCCGCTGTTAAGTCTCATACTAGAGGAGACTAGAGGTCTGCATAGTTGTAAAACACATCTGCGCTGTCCAAACTCATGACAACCTCACCTCCCAAGTTTTACCTCTAGTTTGCCCACAATGTTGCGGCCTATGTTGTTGACAATAGTGCAATTTCCATCTGTGCTATTCAGAGTGATGTTGAAGGCCAGTCCGACCATGCCTGGGACAACAACATCATGCTGCTGCAGCTTCGGGAATGTGACAATCACGTGGCCATTGGGGTATCAAGAGTAACTTGATGAGTTGTGCGTACACCTTTCACACCCAGACCTGTGCAGGTCCTTCGTGTTGGTGCTAGTTTTTTCCGTAATTCATTGCCATATTGAATACATATGTCATATGTCTAATATAAGATGAAACTAGCAGATTTATACTATAGCCCTCAGGGGTATTGGAGAGGAACTCCAACTATAAAGAAACTTGCAAAAGCTGCAAAGGTGTTTGAAGATGAAGCCTGGGCTATGTGGCAGATCTACCTACCTCCTCCCCACTAAATACCACGACCTAAGTTTGACCTTTTTACACCAAATCAAGTCCATCAAGCCAACCTCTTGTTTCTACCGCATGATAAAGTTGGACGCAAGACCTATAAATATGCATTAGTTGTGGTCGATGTTGCCAGTCGGTATAAAGAGGCTGAGCCTTTAGGTAGTACTCAACAGAGGTTGCTTCTGCATTTACCCGCATCTATAATCATTGTCCACTCGGTTGGCCGAAACTACAGTAATTCAGGTGGATCCAGGGCATGAGTTCATGGGTTCTGTTAAAAACTGATATATTGAAGAAGCATGGTCTTGAGGGTGAGACATGGAATCCCAGACGTTCATCGTGATCACCTTTACAGAGCACTTTAATTATACACTAGCAGAACGGTTGTTCAGACATCAGTATGCTCAGGAAATGAATTTGCCTGAGGAAGAGAGATCGACAGAATGGGTAGAGAGACTACAGTACCTGCCGTTGTTTCAGCTTTGAACAACGAAGCCACACGACTGATAGGTAAAAAGCCTGTCAATGCTATCAAAGCTAAAATGGTGAAACAAAAACCAGAATTTCCAGCTGAATGTTGGCTTGGAAGAGCAAAAAGTACCTGCCAATGCTGTAATGCGTTATCTATGCCAACCAGGTTGGCTGAAAGGAGATCGACGTTGTGCTACAGACCCTGTGTGGTCTGTCAATGTTTATCGGATAGGACGGTCTGTTACAAAGCCTGGAGAGCCCTGTCCTATACTATCTTCAAGATGGTCCGGGCCGTCGATTTGTCCGTGAAGAGTTGTTGATTGTTCCTCACAACACCGAGCTCCCACCAAATGGGAAAAACTAAAATAATACAACATACAATTAGAGATATGGTATTATAATGATATAAAATGTCAGTACATGCACACAACAAGTGTAATTGCTAGGTAAGAAAGAAACATGTGGAAGACCCACTATGTAGGATCAATGCTGGCAGCATTGAGTAGTGATTAGAAATGGTAAACACGCAATAGTACCATGCCGTAAGTGCAGGGTCAGTGTTTATTCTCAGACACAACTTTGCCGTGGTTGCAATGGTAAAAGGGTTGTTCAAAAACTTAATCACATTGAAAAACAAGCTCATATAAACTTTCAAAAAGTGCTTGCCAACTTCAAAATGATGTATTACCATTCTGTTGCAACACCTTATTAGAGGTATGATATGTCATAGGATACAAATTTAGTGTGATGCCCTATTAGAGATATAACATATTATAGTATACAAATCTGGTGCAACAACCTATTAGAGACATAACATACCATAGTATACAAACCCGGTGCATAACATAGTACACTGCTCTGATATGACAACCTATTACAGATAAAATATACCATAGTATACAAATCTGGTGCAACTATAGCACACTACTCTGATATGATAACCTATTAGAGACATAACATTCTATAGTATACCAGCATATGATGGATAACTTAAATAGAACTGCACATAGAAGAGAGAGTTGAGGCATTGAGTAACTTTGTTGTTCAAAACAATATCCTCCTTGATGACCCATCAGGCAAAAGAAGAAATCATATTAAAAACGACTACATAAATGCCATCATCGCTCATAGGTATATGCCAGCCCGCAGACCGGTAAGGCCAGTTCTTGCTCCGAGAACATGAAGGCCTGTTCCTGCACCAAGGTTCAGACGGGCACCTGGGACAATTGGCAGTTACCTCCGTGATTGGCAGATGAAAATCGCAGATGGCCACTAATTGGGCGCTGACCCGCCAGCTCTGTTGGACAATGTTTATCCCACGATTCACTGGAAGGTAGCAGAATAGGTTGGAGCCCTTCACTGGCTAAAATTCCAGTTACTACTCAGGAGTGGGGCTGAAGAAGGACAACGTTGATGGAGAAACAGAATTTACCAGCCCATTGTTTCGCAGCCATCAGATGGATGTCCTGCAAGTGGATGAGATTGATGCAGCGCTCAACAACGCTTTCCCACTCATGATAGAATTTCTTGAGCAATGGACTCAGAGAGTGTCAGGATGGATGGTGGATAGAGTGGAGGACCTCTGGCTGAATATTGCCCGGTACCAACCACTACGAGGTGGGTCCTATATCTGTTTGCCGAAAGAACTCAAGCTAAAAAGACTATCATCAATGTTAAAAACTGTGATGATAACTGCCTTTGCTGGGCGCTCCGATCTGCTCTGTTTCCAGCAAGAAATATCCACAAAGATGCAGCAAGTATCCCTCAAAAGACGGTTTAAACTTTGAAGGAATAGAGGCCCCAGCTCTACTCTCCTAGATCGGGAAGGTTGAAAAACAAAACAATTTGGCTATTAACGTCTTTGGTTGGGATAAAGGGGTGATCGTTCACAGACTCAGCAAACAAGAAAAGAATATCCCCAGGATCAACCTTCTATTGATTAAGAAGGCATGTAAGTTCCACTACACATGGGTCAAAAGCCTCAGCCACCTGTTTTTTGATCAAAGTGCCAATCAAAGGCATAAGCTCTTCTGTGAGAGGTGTCTACATGGCTATTCCAGGGAAGACCTGCTCGAGGCCCATAGACCTGATTTTATGGGAATTGGTCAAATGGCTGTACGTATTGGAATGCCGAAAGAAGGTGAAAACAAGCCGACCTTCCAGAACCATCACAAGCAGCTTCCAGCGCCCTACATAATCTATGCAGATTTTGAGGCACTCACCTGTAAGATAGATGTTCCTGGATCCAACCCCACACAATCCAATACCCAAAAGACTCAACAGCATGAAGTGTGTGGCTATGGGTATGTTGTGGTCAGGTGTGATGGTTGTACAGAACCTCCCGTAGTATATCCAGGACAAAATGCAGCTGGGAAGTTTCTTGTGGCTTTGCAGCAGGAAAAAACTAAGATTAAAGCAGTTCTGGCAAACCCCTAACCTATGATAATCACCAGAAACAGAAAGGATTGGCGTGCACACTGGACAGCACAGGATTGTCATATATGTAAAAAAAAACTCTACATGGTGACTCTGTCCACGACCACTGCCATATCACAGGTAAGTGCAGAGGTGCTGTGCACAATACATGCAACCTGAGTTGCGCCTGAGCTCCAAAACAGCATTAATCCCAGTTGTGTTCCATAACCTGCGGGGCTATGACTCTCATTTGATCATGCAAGCCATCAGCAAAGTGGAAGGAAAGATAACCTGCATCCCCAACAACATGGAAAAGTATATATCCTTGTTCCTAGGTCAACTGAAGTTCATTGATAGCGCACAATTCCTGCTTGCATCGTTGGATAAGCTGGTTGAGGCCAACGACTCTGTTGACATCATTACCACAATTGAATATGAACCGAATGATAAAAAGAGACAATTGTTATTGAATAAGGGAATTTATCCCTATGAGTATATGGATTTTTTGGGAACAGTCTGGGGAGAGCCTACCATCGCAAAATGCCTTTTATAGCAAGCTTACGGAGGAACATATTTCCAATGAGGATTATTAATATGCGCAGGAGGTTTGGGGGGCATTCAAATGTGATACCATGGGAGATTATCACTACCTATACCTGCGGACTGATGTGCTTCTACTAGCTGATGTCTTCGAGATATATCGGAAGATTTGCTTGCAGCAATATGGTCTGGATCCAGCACACTATTATACAAGCCCTAGATTGTCTTGGGATGCACTCTTGAAATATACAGGTGTAGAAATGGAACTCCTGACCGACTATGACATGCATCTGTTGTTCGAGAAAGGTATGAGAGGTGGTATTTTCATGGTATCCAAGTGCTATGCTAAAGCCAACAACCCCTACATCTCAGGCTATGACCCTTCCAAGCCTAACAATCATGTTCTCTACCTAGACGCAAATAAGCTGTATGGTTGGGCGATGGGTCAAGTACTACCCACGGGTGGGTGCGAATGGGTGGATGAAGTGCCCCCACTGGATACGCTTTCACTAGATGCAGAAATTGGTTACATACCCGAGGTGGACCTTGAGTATCCTCAAGAGCTACACGGCATCCACAATGTGTACCCACTTGCTCCGGAACGTATTAGGGTTCTGAAGGAGTGGCTGTCAGATTATTAGCAAGGGCTTTTGAATTTGTCAACTAATCATGTTGAAAAGTTTCTCTTTAAGTCTACCCGCACCCGACACCTGAGTTAATCTTGAAAACTCAGGTATGGCAATTACCAACCTGACTTCCTGTTCAGTGTATTGTGTTTCTGCTTCAAACAATGATTGTTTATCTTCCATTCCCATGCAAATTACAGCCAATTAGCCCAAGGCTATTTGTGTGTATAAGATTACAGATAGCAAGTACATGGTTCTAAAGTAATAGGGGTACTTTTGTGATTGAAATCACTCATCCGTGTTAGGTTTCTTAGTGGGAGAAATTTATTTGCACTTTTTGTATCATATGCCTGAACTGATGTGTGCATTAATTGTGAATGATTGATGGACCATTTCTCCTAAGAAAAGATATTGCTTCATGCTAAAATAACAACCAATGCTTTTTTGCCTGTGTATTTCTGGGTCCATTTAACAGCTTGTAAAATGGGTGTTAACATAATTCAGATTTAAGCCTGTATTGTTAGTAATTTTAATTGGGCCTAAGCCCACATCAAGTACCTATCAATTTGGCGAATCAAAGTGAAAGATTTGTGTGAATTTAACTCCTGCATTAAAAAGGATCCTTGGTTGACCGTTTGTTAAGTTTGAATTGTAAGATCATCGATTGAAAGTTTTGTCTGTGGTGTGAATGGATATCGATTTTGAAATGAATGCAAAGTATTGTTGGGAAACTGATAGGGGCACTTTCTGGGTGATTTTTCCGTGTAAACTATGTAATAATTTTGTAAACTGTAAACAATGTTTTCGATCGTGTACACGATAATCGGTAAACGGTCGCATCCCTAATGCATATTAATGAGTAGGTAGGGCTTAATGTAAACATTTTGAAATGTTCATATTTTAAGAACTGCATGTCTCTTTTGTTTAATATTTGGGATAATTATGATGTTAGCTGATGTGTACATCTTTATGATGTAAAAAACTTCAATTTCGTTAATATGCATAGTGGATGGGGCTTAAGATGATTTTGCTGAAAAGAGCTTGTAAACAAGATGGGTAAATTGGAATAATGTCATATTTGGTACACAGATAGGCCATTGTTTGTAGATGTGCCCTATTGTTTTTGGTGTTGATATCATGCATATTAATGAGTGGGAGGGGCTTGAAGTGAATTTGTTTTATTAAGTGATAAATGAGCAAGTGTATGTATGTTTTGCGTCATATTGGGCATGATAATTTTGTAGGTTATTATCATACTTATCAGCAGATGCCATTAATATGCATGGTGGGCATGGCTCAATGTGAAAGTGCTAAATGATGTAAACACCATACCGTACCCCATGAACGATACATCAGATTTATGCTATATCAGGTACACAGATGGGTCATGGTCTGTACATATGTTCTTATCTTGTGGTAGTGAATATAAATGAGTAGGTGGGGCTTACTGACAATTTCTTGCACTAGGATAAATGAGCAATTGTTTTTTCATAATACTTTCTAAGTTAATATTGCTGATTACTGTGCAAATAGCTAATGTTGTCAACATTTTTATTGATCTGCATGGTGGGTGTGGTTTATTAATAAATATCATGGAAAAAATATATCATTTTATAGCTTGAAACCATTTGAAATGTCAGGAAAGTAGTAAAACAGAATCTAGTAAGGGTAATAATAATTTACCACCTGAAGAAAGTTTTGAGGACAAATAATACAAAGAGTAAAAAATTGTAATCACATTTATTTTAAAGTACATTAGCAGTTGTAAAGAAAGTAAGGATGAGGCCCGGGTGCCAACCTTCCATTGTGAGCTTACTACAACAGCCATTATATAAGACAACTTTAAATTTGAATATCTCCTTAATGGAATACAGTTTTGGAGTAGTTTCTCAGTGGGGTGGAGGGGGTCCAGGTGGAGACAATGAGGGGCAGCATTTAGAGAATTACATCAACATATTAAAGGATATAGTTCAATGTCAAGCAACTTCATCTTTGATAAAAGAGGACAAATTGCTGAAGAAAGGGGCATTTCTGAATTGAGGGCAACTTAAGGGCGTTTGAAGGCAAATCTTATTCCGTTAAGGAGATATTCAAATTTAAAGTTTGGTATCATTTATGTAGAAATGACTGAAATCAGACTAGTTGTAATATCACAGCCTCAAATTCCTCAAGGTCTTTATGTACTTGAAAGAAAGTTTATGGAATATTTTCACTATTTACATTATTTTCCCTCAAACATTCTTTATCTTCAGGTGGTATATTATAAATACCCTTCCTAGATTCAGTTTTACTACTTTTTTTGACATATCCCATGTTTTTTAAGCCACAAAATTGCAGGACAAAATATGATAGAACACATAAAGACTTTGAGGAATCTGAGGCTATGACATCACAATAAGTCTGATTTTACTTATTTTTACACAAATGATACCAAACTTTAAACTTAAATATTTTTTAACGGAATAAGATTTTGGAGTGATTTTTTTCACCATTTTGTTTCTTGTGCAGTTCTCTTTCTTATAAGATAAACTTGCTTGACCCCTGACCTAATCCATTAAGCTGTTTGCCCAGTCATATATATCACACATTTAATGTATATATTAAAACTTGTTTTTTGATCAGCAACGTAGAAACTAAAAAAAGCAAAGAAATTCAAAGATTGTTCTGACTAAACTTTGTAACTCACAACAGGCTATTCAACTCTTAACGTCTATAGATCTTTTAAGTACTTAACCCAGTTTACCAATCAATGAAGCATGAAGATAAAGGATTAGTTCAGAGGTCAAGCATGTTTATCATATGTCATTATATCAAATAAGACTTCAAAAGAAACAAAATGGTGAAGAAAGCATTCAAAAATCTTATTCCGTTAAAATGATGTTTAAGCTTAAATATACTTTAATATCATTTGTGTAGAAACGACTGAAATCAGACTAGTTCTGATGTCATAGCCTCAGATTCCTCAAAGTCTTTATGTATTCTATCATATTTTGTCCTGTGATTTTGTAGCTTAAAAACCATGGAAATGTCAAAAAAGTAGTAAACATAATCTAGAAAAGGTATTTATAATAAACCACCTGAAGAAAGTTTGAGGAAAAATAATTTGAATAGTGAAAAAATTGAATAAACTGTCTTTCTTTAAAATGCATAAAGACTTGGAAAACTGAGGCTGTGACATCACAACTAGCTTAATTTCAGTTGTTTTCTACATAAATTATACTAAGCTTTAAACTTGAATATCTCCTTAACGGAATAAGATTTTTAAACGCTTTCTTCACCATTTTGTTTCTTTTAAAGTCCTCTTTCATATAAGATAAACATGCTTGACCACTGAACTAATCATTTAACTGATTTTTCAGCCAACGCACTGAAAAATTGGTATACTGTAAATCTTTCCTACATTATTAAGTAAGTATCAATCTTCCATGTTGGTAACAATCACCAAGATATAATTTTGCCCTAGTTCCAGATTGAATAAATCAACACTGAAAAAAAAAAAAAAAAAAAAAATAGTTTGAACTTTGTATAATAATGAACTTCATTGAATTTACTTGAAGAGGTTGAATAAATATAAAAAAAATATAAAATGGCTTTGATACTGAAAGTAATAGTTTGCCAGTTTCGAAATGAATGGAAATGCATCACTGGTTCGAGTGTGTTATTGTCGAAATCTAGCCAACTTTAATTGGCCCAAAATTGGGTTGATATGAACAACTGTTACTGTATGCATAATTCTAGAATAATTCAATTATGTTGAAGGTAGAATGAAATTATGAAAGTCAGCACAGTTGCAGTAAGTACTGTATGATCAAACTTCTGGGAAGTACTGGACTAGAAAAATAGCACAGACAACGTGACTTATTATTTTACACGTGACTTTGTTTTTGGATAGTTATCTTCAAGTTTCATCCTACTGATATTTTAACAATTTTCTTGGGAGGAGAAGTGTAATCATTCAAGAGCTTTAAGAGAGTTTATGTTTAGTTTATGACCTTGCTTCTCCATTGTTATATACTCCTTGTGAAGGAGAAAACACTTGTAGATACCGCTCATGTACCTACTTAAATTGACTTAAGTTTTTGCAAGAAAATACATCCTTACTGTTTGTGTGTCTGTAAATAGAAATTTGAATTTGTTATTTGAATTTGTTATTTGAATTTGTTATTTGAATTTGTTATTTAGAATTGTTCTTAAAAGTGTGACAAACCTTTTGACTTTCTATTCACTTCAGTTCTGGAGGTGCAACGATAAATTTGATTTTCGATTTTCGTTGAATTTCATGGGAATTAGCACATGTCTTGCAGAATCTACACACACTGAAGTTAGCAGTGTATGGAAGTAGACAGGAGAAATTTTGCTCCTAATTTTCAGCTGTGTTGGATATGTGAAAGAGGAACATAAGCGAAAAAACTTTTTATACAAGTTTTCTTGCAACTTTCGGTTTGTTCAGGATAGTTGTCTTATTCAGTAAGGAGTTGAGGGGAATACTTGCGTTTATTTCAAGACTGGTAATATTTTTATTTTTTTCAGTTATGCTGTAAATAGTATGAGGCAAATTTCTGGGTTAAAGGAATATTTTCATGGATTTTCATAAATAATACAGAAAATTTGTAGAAACAGTGGTGAAAAAACGGTGGGTCTGCAACCAGTGAGTTCACAACTGGTTATCAAAGGCTGTAGCCATCTTGATATAATGTCCAGCACTGGATGCTTTCGGGACGTAAAACCTTGCTATGCTATGCTATGCTAAACTATGCTAATTTCCGTGACCTGTTGTGTTTGTCATTGACTTAGGGAAGAGGCGATTATTTAATCGCCGTGCATCGCCGATTTTTTTTCTGAACAAGTTAATGACCTGTTACTAAGGCTTTAATGGTCACACATCAATGCCCAAATCCCATGAGTACAGTTTACAGCCAAAACAGTTATATTCTCTCCAGTGCACACACCAGAAATAAGCTCCTTACAATAACAATAGAAGCTGTACTTTGGACTGGCCACGTATAGATTGCGTCAGCTTTACAAGCGTGCATAGAAAAGTTTTCACTGATCTTGCTTGCTTTTAACTACATTGACGAATATATGAAAAAGCCTAAATTTATTTTCTGTATGTAACTTTTGTGATTATTTAGGTGTATGTCATCTCTTTATGTATGATGCTGCACATTTAAATAATGTGTTTTTTTTCTTTCCACAGCTGAAGACAAAATAAAAACAGCTGAAGCAAAAAAAAAAAAAAAAAAATCTCTGCCTAAGTGTAGAATTCCAATTCAAATTATGAAAAAATATACCTAGCATATTAAAATCTACAGTACCGATGCGAGCACTTTGACAATTGTGCCGGTAATTTTAAGGCTGGTAAGCCGCCGGTAAGCCGCCGGTAAATCGCCGGTAATGCCGCCTGTAAGGCGCCGAAGAAAAAAAACGTTCTCGAAGCCAAAAATGTGGTATTAATTTTCATGCAACTTGCGATTTAATTTTTAAATACAAAAATACTATCACGAGCGTTATTTTCCAATCACAACTCTTATTTCTTTCAGAGAGGAAAGTCCTCGGTCTACTGTTAACGTCTGCGCACGTACCGAACCTGCAAATTTCTTTAGTTCAGATCTGTTTAAACTGATGCAAATTTGCCGTTTTAAGCAAAATTAAGTATTTCATTTCCCGTGTCTTTTCAAAGGACACAGATCAGCCCACAATAAATTGGTAACAGCAATGCAGAGTGTACCACATACATTTACGATCATTATTTATTTTCAATGAGTTGGACAAAAAATTCAACCTGAAAAGGAACCGTGGCAACGCAACTTGTGTCTGCACTATCAGGCGGGCCTGATAGTGTTTAATATTTTTTTTATATAAATCATTAAATGAAAATTGAATGAAATAATATCAACTAAATAAAACTAAAATGATAAGCGAAATAAAAAGGATCGGCGCAATAAAAATAAACAAGTTTAACTTACTAAGATTTCCATGTTTTTATTTCAAAATATATAGTATTCCAAATAGTCGAGTAAACTTTTAACTCGTAAAATATTTCCAATATTAAGAAACGTCAAAAACTTGTTAATATGTAATTCCATATACAGCAAAAGTGAAACGAAAGAAAATAGAAGAAGGAAAAAAAATGAGAACAAGTAAAATTCTGAACTAAGTACTCTCTGCTCAGTGTAGACCTCCATGTTGAAAAGAATGCATCAAAATCTATGTCCGAAAGTTCGAAATCCGCGACGTGTAAGTAAACCGAAACATACATGTTGCTCCCACTATTTGATAAGCCCAGGTGCAAAATAATTTCTGTATAAAGTAGATCGTGTGAAAATGTCTTTCCTTCCAACAGATATATTATAATTCTTACCCGAAACTTACGACATTAAACCCTATTAACATTAATCTCTCTGAAACACATACTGCAAAAACACGGCAAACTTCTAAAGAATCATAAATAATGCTGCTGCCCCATTCCCAGCACCTTTGACAGATTTATTTACAAATTGATGCCAGCTGCGTCTGGACTTTGGCCTAGCGTGGTCCAATTAATTAAGATTGGCACATTTAAAGGGAATACTTAGGATTTTTACATTTTAGGAGAAATACTGAAAAAGGTACATGCCCCCTCCCGATTTTTATGTTGGCTTCCAAATATTTGAGGTCTAAAGACATAAACTTGAGTTTGGTGGTTACAGATAAGGGACCGGGGATCACAGCGGTTAATAGCGATTTGGAGGGGTACTCCAGAGTGATTCCTTCTTCTACATGTTTAATTTAATATTATTAGGGTGGGGGCATTCTACTTTACGAACAGATACAGTAATTTGGTAGATTATCTCGTCCGGGGGAGTAGATCTTTGTTATGATCTAGCTCGTTTGCAAGTTGAAGCGACAAACTGGGATCGTTGAACTATTGAATTTGGGGTGGGGGCATTCTCTTTTATGAAAACATAATTTTGTAGATCGTATTGTCCCCTCCCCAACTTTCTTAAATTTCTCCACAAAAAAATGAAAGTATTACGAATAGGAAGAAGTGGTGGATAGGGGTGGGGTGGGGGCGGCAGTGCCATGGTTCTTTGTTAAGATCTCCCCGTTTCAGGTTTCAAATGGCAAATTTGATCACCAAACATTGATTTTGTGGGGGAATTCTTTTTACTGTGAAAACATACCTGGTATATGATATTTTCCTTCCCCCTCCCCATTTTCATTTGTTTTCCCTAATAAAGATAAGGCGATGCTTCAATCATCCCTCTCCCGTGCTCAGTGAATTTCCTCATATTTCTCACCTCACAAAATGTTAGATGTCCACTCCCCCTCCCGGTTTTGGTATTGTTGTCTTTTTTTTTAATTTTTACGGCTTTCCTCTATTTTGAATGTTTACATAGAAGTGTCATGCGTGCAATATGTCTTTCAACAACTTAGCGCCGAGGAGTTCGAGGAAACCTGTCACCAGATTATAAACCACCCAGAAATAGTAACATGTAAAGGGGGACGCCGGCGGCATATCATTGAACGAGATATTTTGTGCTTTTTCTGACACAGTTCTAATGATTTTGAAAAAAGTAGAATTTATACTGATGCGATGTGTGGTAATAATTTGCTATACATTAACTTGGCGGCCATTAACTGGGGCAACAACAGGGTGTGTTAAACCTGATCTTTTGTAAGTGTGCGTAATGTTTTCCAGGAACCAACGCATTAAATAGCAGGCCTTTTGGAACGGGGGTTAGGAAACTGTTGTGGAAGCCTGACCACGATGGAAGTAAATACTTACGCTAAAAAATAACATTTTTATCAAAAGACAGTCATTGATGCATCGTGAGTTTTTGATATAAATATATTTTTCATTATAATTATCTTTTTCTTGTCAATGATCTGTAAAACTGTTGTAAAGTAGAAAAGATAATTTGTTTTCTTTTTTATTGAAACTTTATCGCTTCGACAGGAACAGCAATTTTATGTTACATTTAACAACATAAGTGTACATCATACGTCAAGTGTATTGGGTGCAAATGCAATCCCTCAACAGGTATTGATCGGTGTAAAAACTTTCTTTGTTCGGGCCAACGAGCCTGGGCTGCTGCTCTTTTGTTTGCCAAACAAAAGACATGCCGTGGACTTGACTCATTTACACTGGGGGAGTTAGAGTGTTACATAGTAGTTGTAACCAGGGTATTATGCATAGAATATTCACACACAACAGGTCTTTAAAAATCGGCGATGCATCTCGATTAAATAATCGCCTGTTCCCTTAGCGTGCCCTGAACTTACACACAAATTCGGGGGTTAAATAAGTATTACCCATGTAATTTTTTCCTCTAAGATGGATGCTTAACAGGAGAAAAAGATGTCCATATATTAACAGATTTGAGCAAAAAGTCAATTGAGCAAATACTTCCCAAATTTTGAGAAAAAAGTCAGATTTTTTGAACAAAAAATGAAGAAAAATTGTGGGATATATTGAGCCAAAATGTCAGAGATGTTTTAGAGAAAAGTCAGATATTTTGAGGAAAAAGTCAGATATTCTGAGGAAAAAATATAAAAATGTGTTAAACTCTTGACCTAATTCAAAAATTTGGTTTCCATCACATATTGTCATCCTTTCCCCCGAAGATAAATGGTAGACCTACTAACCAATTCCTGTCATCAGGGCTACCAATACTAAGTTTCTATTTTGCAAGTTAAAATCTGCACACATTTTCAGTTTTGGAACATTCAAACAATTGACAATTTCTGCTGTTTTTAAGGTTTTTACAACCATATAAACAGCAGTCCTCCTCTCCCACCCTCCTTCCTCTCTGTCTCTCTACTTTTTTTTTTTTTCACCCATGCGATTTCTGCTCCTATTCAATGCGATTTCTGCCCATATTCAATGCGATTTCTGCCCATATTCAATGCGATTTCTGCCCTATTCAATGCGATTTCTGCCCTATTCAATGCAATTTCTGCCCTATTCAATGCGATTTCTGCCCATATTCAATGCGATTTCTGCCCATATTCAATGCGACTTCTGCCCATATTCAATGCGATTTCTGCCCATATTCAATGCGATTTCTGCTCCTATTCAATGCGATTTCTGCTCCTATTCAATGCGATTTCTGCCCCTATTCAATGCGATTTCTGCTCCTATTCGATGCGATTTCTGCTCCTATTCAATGCGATTTCTGCTCCTATTCAATGCGATTTCTGCTCCTATTCAATGAGATTTCTGCTCCTATTCAATGCGATTTCTGCTCCTATTCAATGCGATTTCTGCTCCTATTCAATGAGATTTCTGCTCCTATTCAATGCGATTTCTGCCCCTATTCAATGCGATTTCTGCCCTATTCAATGCGATTTCTGCCCATATTCAATGCGATTTCTGCCCCTATTCAATGCGATTTCTGCCCATATTCAATGCGATTTCTGCCCATATTTAATGCGATTTCTGTCTCTATTCAATGCGATTTCTGCCCCTATTCAATGCGATTTCTGCTCCTATTCAATGCGATTTCTGCTCCTATTCAATGCGATTTTTGCTCCTATTCAATGCGATTTCTGCTCCTATTCAATGCGATTTCTGCTCTTATTCAATGCGATTTCTGCTCCTATTCAATGCGATTTCTGCTCCTATTCAATGCGATTTCTGCCCATATTCAATGCGATTTCAGCCCCTATTCAATGTGATTTCTGCCCCTATTTAATGCGATTTTAGCCCATATTCAATGCGATTTTTGTCCATATTCAATGCGATATCTGCCCCTATTCAATGCGATTTCAGCCCCAATTCAGTGCGATTTCTGCCCCTATTTAATGCGATTTCTGCCCTATTCAATGCAATTTCAGCCCCTATTCCTAACGATTTGCAAGGAAAGCCTGTTGTATCTTTATTGGATATTATATTATAAACGATCTTCTTACATATTCAAATTAGTAGTTTTTCCACTACTACTTTTCCTTACCTAATATTGTCATTTATTAGCTATGATTTCAGAGAAAGTTTAAAGAACTACACCTGATTCTATTTCTGGTCAAATATAATTCATTTCTGCAATTTAAATATCATTAACATTCTTTACTTATTAACTTATACTATGGAAATTCTTCCTTTACTTTCATTTAAAAGAAATGAAATAAAATCTTTCTTAATTTTCATACATACATGCACGCATGTTAAAGAATTATTATCCCCTCATCAACCAAGTTGGTGAAGAGAGGATAGAGCATCCTTACCGTTCGTCTGTCTGTCCACATCTTATTGTCTGTCCGGCCGGCCTCATGCATTCAGGAACAAAAGATTTCTGTCCTAGGAAAGGAATTCCAATCGTATGAAAAGAAAATTATATAAAGGAGAACAAATGCATTCCAGACTAGAATAGCAGCAATTAAAGGATTTGTTCTGGGATGAAATAAAGTTGAATAATAGAACTAAAGACTGAGTGGAATTTATAATGAAGTGTCTTAGAAATAAATAGGGAAAAAACAATAAGGTTTTGCTATAATGGAAATGTAATAGACTTGAAATATTTATGGTATTTCATACCATGGAATTTTGTCCTTTTTTTTTTTTTTTAGAGAGAACTTGGGCCTAGTGTTATGTTACTGTAGTGGTCTAGTGTGTTATAAGTGTGTTGCTGCTGACATGTGAATTTGCTTGTGGCATTAAAAAGCCAAGATGAAATTACAGTTTTATTTAAGGGTTTTGATTGTTGAAAGACTAAAAATAATGTGTGGTATAGCCTTCTGTACATGAGAACTTGCTCAGATATAAGAAAATTCTGTAATTTGGTAACTCACTTGGGTTGTTGTCGTCAAATGTCGAAATTGACTGGAATTTTGTAGGAATAAGTTTTTTTTTACATAAAAAGATAAAAAGAAGACACAAGACATGATTTTTTGACATATATTTTTTAATATTGATTTAAAAACCAGGAAAGATGGTTTTTCAACAGTTTTTATCACTCCAGGGATTCCCGGTTAAAGTTACGAATCCCAGGGACTTCTATTCCAACTCCCTGCAAATCATTAGGTGGTGGGGATTGTGCAATACCGGGATCGGAATACCGGAACTTACGGGCTATCGGGATCCTGCACAATGCTAAGGTGGGATAGCATGGGGGACAAAGTGTAAATGACATGTGAGGCAGGATGGCATGTAGTCTGGATGGCATGTCGTCTGGATGGCATGTCGTCTGGATGGCATGTGATGGCATGTCGTCTGGATGGCATGTCGTCTGGATGGCATGTCGCCTGGATGGCATGTCGCCTGGATGGCGTCGCCTGGATGGCGTGTCGTCTGGATGGCGTGTCGTCTGGATGGCGTGTCGTCTGGATGGCGTGTCGTCTGGATGGCATGTCGTCTGGATGGCATGTCGTCTGGATGGCATGTCGTCTGGATGGCATGTCGTCTGGATGGCATGTTGAGGGATGGCATGTTGAGGGATGGCATGTTGAGGGATGGCATGTTGAGGGATGGCACATGGAATAGGGTAGGATAGCATGTGTGAAAGGATGGAATGACCTGTAGGACAGGGTGGGATGGTACATGGAAGGAAGGCATGTGGGGCAGGGTAGGATGGCACATGGTACAGGGAGGGATAGGACAAGGTGGCATGGTATATTCTTCCAGGTATATGGGACAGGAAGGGATGGTATGTGGGACAAGGTAGCATGATATATTGGACAGAGTGGCAAGGCATATGGTGAGATGTGATTGCAGGTGTGATGGCATATGGGTCATGTTGTGGAATGGTATCTGCAGTGACGTCAGTACACCCTTTTGATTGTGAGGGGGTGTAAAATTACAAATTTACTGACAAAAGAGTGACACTACCGACAAATATATATTCCACCTTCAGGGCCCCCATAATGACAACAATTTTGAAAAGCAAAACAAAAGGTCATTGGTCCAAAATGCATAACGTGTGCCATAATATTGATTTTTAAAATCTGTTTGGTAAAGTTTTCATTGTCTATGATGGAAGTTTTACAGTCGCGGACCTTCATTTACTGACAGCTCACTGTCGCGAGCCCACTGCACGAGCCCACTGCCGCGAGCCCACTTCCGCGAGCCCACTGTCACGAGCCCACTGCAGCAGAGCCCACTGCCGCGAGCCCACTGCCGCGAGCCCACCGTCGCGAGCCCACTGCCGCGAGCCCACTGCACGAGCCCACTGCCGCGAGCCCACTGCCGCGAGCCCACTGCCGCGAGCCCACTGCCGCGAGCCCACTGCCGCGAGCCCCCTGCCGCGAGCCCACTGCCGTGAGCCCCCGCCGCGGAGCCCCCTGCCGCGAGCCCCTGCCGCGAGCCCCCTGCCGCGAGCCCCCTGCCGCGAGCCCCCTGTCACAGCCCCCTGCCGCGAGCCCCTGCACGAGCCCCCTGTCACAGCCCCCTGCAGCGAGCCCCCTGCCGCGAGCCCCTGCCGCGAGCCCCCTGTCACGAGCCCCTGTCGCGAGCCCCTGCCGCGAGCCCCCTGCCGCGAGCCCCTGTCAGCGAGCCCCCCTGCCGCGAGCCCCCTGCCGCAGCCCCTGCCAGCGAGCCCCCTCGCGAGCCCCCTGCCGCGAGCCCCTGCCGCGAGCCCCCTCCCCTGCGAGCTCACTGTCACGAGCTCACTGTCCCGAGCTCACTGTCGCGAGCTCACTGTCGCATGCTCACTGTCGCGAGCTCACTGTCGCGAGCTCACTGTCACGAGCTTACTGTTAAAGATATGCCAGACTGAGGTTCTTTTGATTAGACCTACTGTATGCAAAATGTTATGATTTACGGTATAAACAACTGAAAGAGGGCTTAAAATCTTTTGTAACAGTTCTTTCCTTAAAAGAAATACTTGTAGACCTGTAACTTATCAATTTTCATATGATAGAAGACTTAAAAGAAACAAATTTGTCAAACAACCATGTTAATATCTTATTTCATTTAGAAAGTAACCCCCTAATGCAGTGTTCAAAAATTTCCACAGTATGTTGAAAAAAGTAACCTTGGAGTGTGCACTGTGATCTGAGATAATTTGTTTATGTGTGCCAGTCTATTGAAGAAAAAGAAAAAAAATCCTCTTTCTAGATTATTGGAAACACGTTTTGTTTAATTTTTCAGATTTTTTCAGAAATACATGAAGAATAATCTTGGATAGGCAATGATGACATCATACTTATTTTAATTTTATTTGGCAGATGGAAGAGTTGATGGATCCAGGAAAGAAGACCATTATGAAGCCGGACGCTGAAGAAACTTCTGTTGAAGATGGCGACGATAATCTGGTAAGTAATTGCCCAGGCTACAGAAAATCTAGCTCGAGCAAACTACATGTAGCATAAGCAGAACAAGAGCTTTAGCAGAACAAGAGCTTGTGCAAGCTTGCATGTGCAAGCTTGCACATGCTTGGACAAAGTCAAGTCAAGTTAAATCCATCAGAGTCATCAGGCCGAAAGTTTCCATGGCACAAGTAAAGCAGATTAGAGGATATGACTCCTGGATGGGACACCAGTCCATCGCAGGTTAACTCCCAAGCAATGCTTGTACTTTTGAGAATAGTGGCAGAACCAAAAAAATATATATTAGGAGGGGGGGGGGAGCAGCGGAGTGGGGTGTTGAAATAGCCCATTAATTTTGCAGAAGCCGAAGATTACCTTAAGGGTGTGAGGCCCATGGTGCCAATCCCCTGTGATTTTGGGCATTCCTGTGGGTAAAATTATGCCTAAAAATGTAGTGAAGTTTCTTCAACCAGATTGAAAATTTTGGAACAAACTTTTTTGGAGGCTAAACATGATTTAAGCCCCTCCATTTTTTTTTTTTTTTTGGAGAGGCTCAGCCTCCAATCCGTCAGGTTTCGCCGCCACTGGTTTAGAATAGATTAGAATAGACCATAAGGGAAAATATAAAGTTAATGAGGTATAGGGCCCTAGGGTACGTTACATACAAATTTAAACTTTTAAGTTAAGCACAATGTACAGTACAGTAAGAATGAGGTAAAATTAAATGGGGTCAAACTTTAAAATTTTTGGCACTCTTCCATGGAACAGTAGTGTCTCAAATAATACTATTCTAGATCAGAATTCACTTTCCATCTTTTTTGCCTATAATAGTCCTAATTGCTTTCTTCAATTTTTTTTTACAGGAGACAGAATCTGACATAATCTTTATTTCATAGGATAGAAATAAAAATAACAAATTTTTCTGACAAGTTTAATACCTCCTTAAGCAATCTAACACAATTTTTATAATTATTAAAAACTTTAATTCTACTACTGAATAGTACTATGGGAGCCACCATTTTGATTTCA
Organism: Chiridota heheva; assembly: GCA_020152595.1. Lineage (NCBI taxonomy): Eukaryota > Metazoa > Echinodermata > Holothuroidea > Apodida > Chiridotidae > Chiridota > Chiridota heheva. Next base: position 467,793 of record JAIGNY010001813.1, on the reverse strand, counting down.
AAACATGCAGATTATTATGTCATAATCTGCATAATCCCAGCAGGATGTTGGAATGCTTTGTATTTCCTTATAATCTACCTCTAGATTTCTAGCTTATAAGAATTTGTTTTCTTATGTAAGGGTCAAGGAATTCTTTGTGTTCACATGAAATCAACGAAACATGCTGTTAAAACTTTGTGTCACATCATTTTGAAATAAAAACTTTAATCACATTTATAAAGAAATACATTAAATTCTTTAGTGGTGAAATTATGTCATCATGCACAATATTTCAATTACAGAATTAAACAAAATGGCAGCCTCCACGTGTCAACTTCAAACATGAATAACTTGAGATAGAAATAAGATTTTGATTGCTCTTTTTGGTACTTCCTCTCTCATATGAATAATGATTGTATCAGATTGGATGTCTCCTTTATTTTACAACTACGACTTTGTTGCTTACAATGCTTAGTATGTGCTTTATAGGTATATGTCTGTTATCAGTATTTACATAATTTACTGTTGCATACGGCGTAGAGCCTTGCATGTATATTCTCGAATAATTTTGCTGACAACTGCAGGCAAGGAAAAAAAAGCTATTTCTTACTGGAAGATAATCTTGTTTGATAGTGTGCGTTGTTTGAGCAGAAATCAAGTTTATATATCATTGATGTCACATGCTCATTAGTTACTCTGCTCCTTAAAATTTCAAACAGGCAGACCCGATCTGATATATAAGCAGGTCGGGTCAGATTTTTCCTCTTTATTTTCTTTATTCTGAAAACCACAAGCAATTAGGATCAAATTTTCTCTATCAATGGCTTCATTGTACTAGTTCTCCATTTGGTCCTGGGTTGTCCTGGAAGTTGGTGTTAAGTATCAAATTAGCAATAGGTGAAGTTCTATTGTGTGGTTGAGTGGTTATTTTAATTAAGATAAGTGGTCTCATTATTTGCTACATTAAATTTGTGGATATGATTTGCTGAAACAATTTTTTTAAGAGAAGGAAGTCTTGTTGCAAAGAAATAGTTCCACCTAAACAGTCATGTTTCAAACTTCACTGTTCTTTCATAAAAAAGAAGAAAAAAAAACACTCATTAGTACAGACACTGCTTAAAAACTTGTTCTGCAATATTAAAACTACAAATTACTTGCATCATTCCACAAGATTAACTTTGCTTTAAAGGACATTTCATATTCCTTGGGATATACAGCTGCCCTTAATAAAAACTCTTTTGTGTTGGGTGGAAATCAAGCACATGGTTCATTGAACAGCTTGTATGGAGTGTTAAACAGACCACAGTTTTGTGGTTGAGAAATAAAGAAATAGATAACTTTGATTTCGATCGGCCTTGCTCCTCTCCAGGGCCGGTCTGATGTCCCAGTGAATTCAGACCCTCCAGTAAAAAATGACCCCAGGGTCCAAAATCACTAGTGAATTCAGTCCCTATGGTTAACATTCGCTAGTGATTTTGGACCCTACTCTTTATTATAGTGATAAATGACCCACCTAACGATTTGAAGCATGTGCACATGACTTCAGCTTTTGTAGTGGCGCTACACTGGATCGTTTGTGAGTGTTTTCTCTTTGTTAATTGTAGATACACGCCAACGAAAGGAGTACTATACCAATAGTGATTTTTATCAAATTGTACCAAAGGAGCCCAAAAGGACGTTACCAGCTTGTAGAGTTTCCATCATGTAGAGTTTTCTTGGTTTGTCTTCGACAACTTGAACCCCTCCTTGCTTTAAAAAGAGATCTTCCACGTCAGGTTTAATAAAATATTTTTTACAAAGTCTTCTTAAATTTGCTTTGTCCTATTTTGAGACCGAGGAGGGTTAATTCCCCGATCTCAAGAATTCCTCGACCTTTGTTAAGTCATCCATTGCTGTCATCGCAATCAGTTAAAGTTAATCAAAAATTTAAAGCTACTATTTTGGCTTTGTTGATTCTCACTTTAAAAAGCATGCAAATGTATGGGAAAAAACTATTTCTAAGGGCAAGACTGATTCTCTGCCACTGAAATTCATAAGTCACTCTGATCATAGTGAATTTTGACCCTAGGGTCAGAATTCACCGAGTGAATTCAGACCCTACGGTCATTTTCTAGGAGGGTCCGAATTCACTGTGACACAGGTCGGAGTGTTCCTGGTTTTAAGCAAAGCCATTTCTCATGGGAATCCCAACTTGATAACAAACTCCACGTCATCAATCCCACCATTGCGATCAAACCCACCATCAACAACCCCTCTCGTATCGACAACGTTCATATTACCCGTCTTAGAATTGGTCACACCCACCTCACTCACTTCCACCTCCTTATTGGCTCCCTCCAAACCCTCTGCAACAATTGCCATTGCACCCTCACAATCCATCACGTTCTCCTTGCTTGCTCCCTGTGCAACCTTCCCAGAGCTTTCCTTGCTCCCCACAACTCAATTGCTGAGTTCTTCCAGAAAAATCTTCCAGATAAAATTATCTCCTTCCTTTGTCATGCTTCCCTCTACAACCATATTGAATTCTCCTCTTCCACCCCCTCTCTCTACTTTGTTTTTGTTTCACCCATGCACCTCCTCTCTTGATAATAGCTTTCTGACTTTTTGTTCTTGTATTTCTTTCATTCTCCTCCTGTTTCCTTTGTTTCCTTTCCTTCCTACCTTAAGAATGATCTGACCTCTCAGGCACAATTTGACCCTCATTGTTGTGGTGCCGTTAAGCCCTCATCAAAGAAACAACTAAACAAACTCCACATCATCCAGCCCACCATTCCGATCAAACCCACCATCCACAACCTCTCTTGTGTCGACAACATTTATATTATCCGTCTTAAAATAGGTTACACCCACCTCACTCACTCCCACCTCCTTATTGGCTCCCTCAACCTTTCTGCAACAATTGCCATGCACCCTCACAGTCCATCACGTTATCCTTGCTTTCCCCCTGTACAACCTTCACAGAGCTTCCCTTGCTCCCCACAATTCAATTGCCGAGTCCTTCCAGAAAAACCCTCCGGATGAAATTATCCCCTTCCTTCATCATGCTTACCTCTACACCCATATTAAGTCCTCCTCTCCCACCCGCCTCTCTCTACTTTGCTTTTTTCACCCATGCACCTCCTTTCTTGATCCCAGCTTTTTGACCTTTAGTTCTTATTTCTCTCAATCTCCTCCTGTTTTCTTTCCGTCCTACCTCTCTAATGATCTAACCTCTCAGGCACAATTTGACCCTCGTTATCGTGGTGCCGTTGAGCCCTCATCAAACAAACAAACAAACAGACATTCTAATGTATTCTTGAAACAGCGGAAACTGAACCCCTAATTATCATTTTGCTACGGCTTGCTCAAGCTAACGTGATTATCTGCAGGCTAACGCTGTGCCTGCTACAGTATGTTGTCTTGCAACATCATTTTTGTGCAAGCTTATTTGCTATCTAAACACCAAGATCATCTGAATCTGTTTAAAAGCTACATTTTAGCTTTTGTAAATTTACTGTTAGATAAATTGAAAAGTAACAGCAAATGTGCAAACAAAGTTTATATCGATAAGCAACAAAAAAATGAAGTAAACAAGTTCAGATACCTTGGTGCAACAGAAAGCTTACAAGGTGGTGCATGGTGAGGAAGATAGCCAAAACAGAACCTCTAAAGCAAGAGTAGCATTTCTGAAGTTAAATACGATATGAAACTCAAGCACATTCTCAATATATACAAAAAAACGACTGTTTAATTCTCTTGTTAAGTCTGTACTCATGTATGGTTGCGAGGCATGGAGAGTTAATGTAGCAGATAATAAAAAGCAGGATATATTTATGTTCAAATGCTACAGGAGAATTTTGAAGATCAGATGGCCATATGTGTTATCTAACGATAAAATACTAAGAATCACTAAACATGACAAAATCAGCACTGAAGCAAAAAGAAGAAAGTGGAGGTGGATTGGTCATGTGATGTGCATGAGCACTATTAAGTACTGTGTGACAGCTATGACATGGAAACCAGAGGGGAGAAGGAAAGTTGGTCGTCCTAGATATTTGGTCATCCAATTTTTCTTTAAGATCATTATGAAGGGACTTGGGACATGAAGTGTTCTTGTGTGTCCCTCAGATTATCATTTTATGATTACCTGGGAAACCTTCCACAACTGATGTGCAGTTTAAGGCTAAGGGCTGATGGATGAGGGATAATAAGTATATAAACTATTTTCATTGTCATAATGACATCATATTTTCTTAAAAGCTGGTTAGTAAAGCCCTTTCTCATAACCTGGAATCAGCGTTTTCCATGTACATGCAGAAAAGTTTCTCTTAAAGCCTACCCACCTGACACCTGAGTTTTTTTTCTGAAAACTCAGGTATGACAATTACCAACCGACTTCCTGGTCAGTGTTATTGTGTTTCCACTCCAAATAATGAATGATTGTTTATCTGCCATTACCATGGAGCCACAGTCCAGTAGCCTAAGGTTATTTGTGTGTATAAGATTACACAAAGTCAGACCGGAATAATCAAGGCACTTTTGTGATTGAAATCACTCATTTGTGTTAGGTGTCTTAGTGGGAGAAGTTTGTTTTCAAAGTGATGATAAAATTAGCTGTCTCATAATGCCCGAGGTAATAATGTGCATTAACTGTGAATGATTGATGGACCATTTTTCCTAAGGATAGATATTGCTTCATGTATTTCTTTAAAACAGAGATGGAGAGTATTACCATTATTGACCAGCTACTGTAGGTTATGCCATCTTATTATAATCCGTAGATTTGAAGTAGGAAATTGTGACAGTCTGCGCAAGTGGCTGTGACCTCTAGAATTCTTTGATTTGTCTTGTTAGAATAACTAATAGTCTTGTAATAAGCATCAATCAAAATTGTGTTTATGTGCAGAATTTTGCCCTCCTCCCAATCTTGTTGATTTGGCAGTTTCTGACTTCTGACCAATGAGAAGACTTTTAACTCTTCTTGCATAAATTAATATGAAATAGGATCAGGTAACTAGGACTGTGATTAGTCAATTATCAGGCATGGTCCTTACAAAATGTTTGGTCCATCCAACAAAATCAGTTGGTGGAGAATATTTCTGGGAGAGCATGGGTGGGCCTTTCGCTGATACCTCGGATAATCATGATACGTTAAAATATATTTTGTGAACTTATTCTTGAATTTGTAATCCTCAGGATATTTTGAGTTCTGAAATATGTCATGGACATGAACAATATTTTTGTGTACTTTGTATTTGTAAAATTAAAGCCTGCCTATTGTTGACAGGCTGCAATCAAATGGCTGTTGTAAGTTTAAGATGGCTCTCAAAATAGCTTCAAATTTCCCCCGATTTTGCACTGAGGGAAGAAAGTTTTGAATTATTTTTGCTAACGAATTTATCTTGCCATTTTCAAGAGGTTCATGACCAGGGCTGTGAGAATTTTTAGATAAGAGACAAATTTCAACAAACATTAATAAAGAAACTGCTAAGAATTTGGCCTGCAATTTTGAACAAGAAATTAACCACATCATTCCACAAGATTAACTTTGCATCGTAACATTGAGTTATAAATAGTTCTATGCTCATAGTTCATTTCACCTTTCCCCAGCAGCAAAGAAACAATGCCAGCATTGACTACGGTTACTACTTATATTACAAACGATTGCCATTGTATTCAGATGTGGGTTACTAAAAATACCATGTAAAACCAGTGGGTGTAGTTGTTACCTTGAAGGAGCCTTGGAGAGGTGAAACTGTATACAGTTTTGTGGTTTGGGAAACAAAGAAATATATAACTTTTTCTTGACCGGCCCTGGCCCTGCTTCATTCGAGGGCAGGTTGAGATGTTCCTGGTTTTAAGCAGAGCCATTTCTAATGAATATTTGAGGTATTTCCTATGCAGCCCAACACTGATGACCCCTATGGTTGTCATTTGGCCTTTTATCAGACTAGCCTGGGTATGAATATTTGTTAGTCCTAAATGGCATTATACATTCTAGCTTTGTGATTTCTACGACAGCCTATTGTTTGGGTGTTGGTTTAAAGTCATACTTTGATTTGACATGTCACAAAGAATATATCAAAAATTTTCAAGTGTGGCCTTTTATTAGTTGATGATGAATTTTGTTGTTGTTGATGAAACTTTGTTGATAATGAAACTTTTTGTTGCTGTTGATGAAAGTTTGTTGTTGATGAAATTTTTGTTGATGAATCTTTTTGTTAATGAAACTTTTTGTTGATGAAACTTTTTGTTTTTGATGAAACTTTGTTCTTGATGAAATTTTGTTGTTGATGAAACTTTTTGTTGTTGATGAAATTTTTGTTGTTGATGAAACTTTTTGTTGTTGATGGAACTTTGCTGATGATGAAACTGTTGTTGATGATGAAACTTTTTGTTGTTGATGATGAAACTTTTTGTTGTTGATAAACTTGTTGTTGTTGATGAAACTTTTTGTTGTTGATGAAGCTTTTTGTTGTTGAAACTTTGTTGTTAATGATGAAACTTTTTGTTGTTGATGATGAAACTTTTTGTTGTTGATAAAACTTTTTGTTGTTGATGATTTGTTTTGTTGTTGATAAAAGTTTTTGTTGTTGATAAAACTTTTTGTTGTTGATGAAACTTTTTGTTGCTGATGAAACTTTTTGTTGTAGATGAAACTTTGTTGATGATGAAACTGTTGTTGATGATGAAACTTTGTTGTTGATGATGAAACTTTGTTGATAATGAAACTTTTTGTTGTTGATGAAACTTTGTTGATGATGAAACTTGTTGTTGTTGTTGATGAAACTTGTTGTTGTTGTTGATAAAACTTTTTGTTGTTGATGAAACTTTGTTGTTGATGATGAAACTTTTTGTTGTTGATGAAACTCTTTGTTGTTGATGATGAAACTTTTTGTTGTTGATGATGAAACTTTGTTGTTGTTGATGAAACTTTGTTGTTGATGAAACTTTTTGTTGTTGATGATGAAACTTTGTTGTTGATGATGAAACTTTGTTGATAATGAAACTTTTTGTTGTTGATGAAACTTTGTTGATGATGAAACTTGTTGTTGTTGTTGATGAAACTTGTTGTTGTTGATGATGAAACTTTGTTGTTGATGAAACTTTTTGTTGTTGATGATGAAACTTTTTGTTGTTGATGATGAAACTTTGTTGTTGTTGGTGAAACTTTTTGTTGTTGATGAAACTTTGTTTTTGATGAAACTTTTGTTGTTGATGAAACTCTTTGTTGTTGATGATGAAACTTTGTTGTTGATGAAACTTTTTGTTGATGAAACTTTTGTTGTTGATGAAACTTTTTGTTGTTGTTGATGAAACTTTGTTGTTGATGAAACTTTTTGTTGTTGATGATGAAACTTTGTTGTTGATAAAACTTTTTATTGTTGATGATGAAACTTTTTGTTGTGGATGAAACTTTTTGTTGTTGATGAAACTTTTTGTTGTTGATGAAACTTTTTGTTGTTGATGAAATTTTTGTTGTTGATGAAACTTTTTGTTGTTGATGTTAACTTGTCAGCAAGGTTCTGCAATCTTCCTGCAAGGTAATAATTCTGTAAGGGTATGGTGCCAAGCAGTCATACTGTAATGTGTGCACTAAAACTTCCATTTTGTACATATACATTAGGGGATCAGGAAGGTGTTCAAATATAAATCATGGTGGTGGGGAAAGGGATCATTGTTTTACCTCCAACAGCATAACCCTTTGTTCTAGCACACATGATGTATTTGTTTAGAATTTTCTTTGACCTTTTTTTTTCCAAAATGCTTTGATACATAAAGTTCTAAGGTTTGAATATACAAATACAAATTCATAGACCCACACAAAGGAAAAACTTTTTCGTAGAAATTAGAAAATTTGAAATAGAATATAAAGAAATACATTGATATTCCAATCTGTACCGGGTGTATGACATCATTTTTTAGAGGGCGTATGAAAATGGCCACTCCCATGTACTGTAAGTTTATATTGACAGAATTAATGTTTTAATAAATTAAGAAATATATGCTAAATTGTTTTGTGCAAAGTGAATTTTTTTCAGATGACTTATATTTATTATTTCTATCATCTTAAATGAAGAAAAAGCCAGATTTGATGTCTCCTTTAAGCAGTTTCCATGACAATTTTGAGGAATATTACAATATTGGAAACCCTTTCTTGTGCAATTATTAAATTGGGTATTTACATTATCTACTTATATGGACATATGTTTTGTCCAAGTTCATGTTAAAAGTTCATTAAGTTTATATGGCATATATTATTTAAAACAACTTATTCTAAGGTGCCTATAACAATCATCAGATCTGAAAAAAAAGAAGTAAATAGAAGTGCAAATATAGTAACAAGATAATAGCAGACAAAGGTTCAGATTTAACTACAGAATTCAATACACAATCAAAAAAATTTAAAGGGATTTAAAGGGTGCCAGCAGATTTGATTGAAAGGGGCTGAGTATTGTACAAAGCTAAAGGTTGGACAGTGTATATAAAAAGGGTAATTACCAAACAATGATCTACAAACAGCTTCTATTTTTAAAATGGATTTCTATTGTCAAAATGAATTTCTATTTTCAAAATGGATTTCTATTGCCAAAATGGATTTCTATTGTCAAAATGGATTTCTCTAGTCAAAATAGACTGGAATAAAGCCTTCACATTGCCATTATAACTCCTTTTTTTGGTACCTAATAAACTATGCACCAGAATAGCTAACAATAATTGTGTTAGCTATATCTGGCACAGAGTTTTTTAAGTACCAAAAAAGGAGTATAATGGCAATGTGAAGGCTTTATTCCAGTCCATTTTGACAATAGAAATCCATTTTGGAAATAGAAGCTGTTAACAGTACTTAATGCTCAATGTAAGAAATAAACAATATGTTTTAATAGAATGCCAAAGAATTTGGCATTTGTGATGATGAACAATATGTGACGCCATCCATGGCAGTTTGTTAATCTCTCAGAATCGACTTAAAACTTTAATTTAACCTTGTCGGGATAAAATACCAACATATCATATTTGAAAAACATTGTAATTGTTCTGTTTCATGTGAAATGTACATATAAAAACTAAAAGCTATATCCATCCGAGCCATTATGAGCTCATTGGGCCGGTGCTTATCCCCGGTTTTCCATGGCGCAAGCAGATGAGATTACATGACTCCTCCTGGACGGGACGCCAGTCCATCGCAGATTAACTCTCCAGCAGTGCTGGTACTCATTTTACAGTTGAATGGACTGAAGCAAGTAGAGTAAAATGTCTTGCTCAAGGACACAATGCAGCGCTCACAACATGAATTGAACTCAGTACCTCTCGAATACGAGCATGACTCCTTAACCACTGCGCCACAGCACCTCTCTGAAATGTATTTGGATTTTTTATTTTCACTTTTAGGCATATGCCAGAGAAAGCACATGTAAGTCACAATGACTTGTTTTCAGTGTGTACCAGATGAATTTGCCAGGATGGAAAGTGAATGAACACCGAGTTAGCACCCTACTCTTTTCGAGAAGTGTTCAGAAAACTAGGCAGGGGGTAAAACTCCTACCATCAAGACTGACGGCTTTACATCTCCTTCAAAGGATCGTGAGCGCCACCCATCCATTAGCTACTTTTCACAAAGGTTGGGTCGGGGAGAAGACGTGATGCAGAAGAAAAAACCTCTGTGCTTGATGTCAGCGTATATCGTTCTGCACATCTGTGGAAAAATTGCTGGTTAAATTGCTGTTGGACTCGAACCTGGGACCTCCAGCATCTCAGTTGTACGCTCAGCCGACTGAGCTGCCTCCTACATATGTTATGATGATATAAATCTTAAAGATTGCCACCATACTTGAAGGAGTCCTCGGTTGAGGGCGTTTTGAAATACAGCTATAATTATTGGAAACCGGGGATAAGCACCGGCTCTGTGAGCCTATAATGGCTCGGATGGATTTACAGTAGCTAGGTTTAATTATTAATACTCTTGTCAAAATAATTAGGATTAATTTGAGCATTGGTATCAATGGTTATCAGCACCGTGACCATCACATGCGGGAAAAGTGTGTTCAATATCCTCTTAACCTGTCCGATTTATGCCAACTCTAGATCGTTCCTATCCCCTGCCACCACTATTTCCGACTTCTTCAAGAACAATCCCCCTCCAACATTATCACCTTCCTCCGCAACAACAACCTTTTCCGCTTGATGTAATCTCCCCACACCCCATCCTTTCCTATCTCACATCCCTCTCCCTCTCTCCTTCTTACCACCTTTTCTTCTACAACTTATTTCCTCTAAAATGTTCACTTCTCTCCATCCTTTCCGCCTTTTCCATTCATCTCTTTCCTAACCTTTGCACATGTTTAACACCCTTTTGGCACATTTGACTCTGACTGTCACAGTGCCGATAAACCTCAACAAACCAAACCATTCAATATTCTTGAGACACAAGAAAAATATGCCTTCACTTCCCAGCTGCCTGCTCCTTTAATGTACAGTACATGCAAGATACATGTAGCACTTAAGTTCATAATATGTCAGTGTACTGTATACCATACTGTACATGCAGATTCATCTAAAAGGTATACTGTATAGGACCACTGTATTTAACTGTTCCATTCTACAGTACACACAGGCCAGTAACAAAAACGTAAAATACTCAGTCAGTGGATTACATGTCATGTGGTTTAATACATGTTTACCGTTAAGCTCAAATTTGGGACAAAACTGTTAAAACAATTCAACCAGATATGGTCAAACGTTTTTGGTGTTATGTTTCCTGATAATTTCCTTCCTTAAATTCTAATTTCCGAGTCTCTCGCTAATCTCCAATGTTGGATTATAAACAAGTCAAAGGTGACTGGCTTTCCCATGACATATGCCTAAAAGTGTAAAACTAAAACTAAAGAAAATGTTATTTTATTTTAATTTTAGTTTTGAAAATTCCAAACATCAACAAAGGTCAACCTGAGAGGGCACCTTTCTCAGTGCCCTAACTATGCCGTTTCAGGGGGGTGACCCACCCGCCCCTCTTTTGCCCTGCCCTGCCCCTCTTTGCCCGCCCCTGCCCTTTGCCCCTCTTTGCCCACCCTGCCCCTCTTTGCTTTGTCCCACCCTTTAACGAAAAAAATGTTATTGTAATTTAAAAAACTTTTTTTTATTTTTATGACATGTTTTACAGGTTAACTCCTTTAAAAACTTAATAATCTTAACCTCATTTTCAATTTTTAAAGTTAATACCTTACATTGATACAGAACACAGAATGATAGCTTTGTAGTCAGAAATTGTTCTGTTTGGCTCATGAACAGTCCTTAATCATTCAGTATAGTTTCATTCTGAGGTAGGATCATAGCTAAAATCCCAGAGCTTCACCAGGCAATCAAGCAAGGCTTTAGTAAGCCAAATAGGCACAGCGCTTTATGTGCTAATGTGGTCCTCAACAAATCTAGCACCCTACCCCTTTTCAAATTAAGCTAGGGGTCTGTTTCCTATTCCCCTGAGAACTGAGAATAGGTTTGTGGGAATTACATACATCATGATCTAAGAGTAAAAGGTTAATTACAAACGTGTAAAAAATTGTCTCCTTCCAGCATTTGATTCACACTTATGACTCCCTATTTCACAAATACCTTCTTGTCATGCTGGCTTCATAAACACCAGTCAAGAAAGGAAGGTACCCAAATAACCTCACTGAGTTAGAAGATGGACAGCTTTTTCAATCAATCGCTGCATGAATTTGCCTAGCAACGAAACCTAAACCTAGTTGGGCAAAAATCCTATGTGATACTGGTACAGTACAGCTACACTCCCCGCCAAAAGTAAATGAAACAAAATCCCGCTCCCCCTTTCAATGGTGGCTTGGAATCCTGCATGCTGCGATTAGGCGCAACATTGAAAGGGGGAGAGGGGGGGGCTTGACTTGATCTTAGGTTTTAGAAACTTGTTGCAGATTTGGCTATTTTGTTTCATTTGTTTTGTCGGGGATTGTCAGAATGTCCATACAGAATGGGTACAAGATAGACGCGAAGAAAGGCAGGTATGTGAAACTCAAATTTGGTGTGGAAATTATTTGGCTTTAAAATGGGTTTTGTGCGATTTTATTTTGAAGGGGTGGGGGCGGGTAGGGGTTATTTTGTGGCTGAAGTTAGTGTTTTTTCAAAATGGGAGTGATGTTATACTTTTAATAACAGGGGTCTCAAATTTTTACATATGGGGAGATACTTAAAAGGAGGATGCTGGCTGTAGTCACCGGGGCCATAAGGTAAGTAAATGGAGGGAACTACAGTTGTTTGAGTTATAGGCGCTGAAATTAATTTCATTTAATCTATTTTGCCAAGGACCTTACTTTAGTTGGGGACACACTGGTCAGGTCTTTGCCACAAACAAACATTCTCAGGTCTTTGTCAAGGCCGGCGGCATTGACAAAGTTGAAACAGAAATGATGGCTGTAAGTTGGAGACAATTCATTTTGCAAGGTCTAATCCCTATTCAAGAACAACAATGTACCCGTCCCTGTGGCCATTGTTTTGCAAAACTCATTTTACAAAAGATTCCGACTCAAGAATAAAGAAATAACTTTAGATTGAAGAGTACTGTAATATAAGAACCATTTATTATCTCTGATTTTTTCATTCACTAACTTCCCGAGACCTATTGTTAAGGAATTCCATACATATATTTCTTTACCGTTACCTTTTTTGTTTACCGTGCACCACAGTGTGTGCCACAGTTATATTATGCAATAAAGTGGAAACTATGCCAATAAATTCACACATATTTATTTATGTTTTGATTGATTTATTTATTATCAGAGCAGTTGTTACAAGAAATCACTATAAACAAGAATATACATAAATCATCGGGCCAAAAGATATATATTTTATTGATTTTATTTCCCCCAAATTTTGGGTTGGTATGTAAGAAAAATAAATATTTATGAAGTTTATTATTTGATTTCACATTAAAAATTTATTGTAGCCTACTGTACGTAGATGCCAAATACAGACTTGTTGAAAGATTAATGAACATGGTATCACTTTGATGGGTGAGATTAAGGATTAGTTCGGGGGTCAAGCAAGTTTATTGTATATGAAAGAGGACTTTAAAAAAAGCAAAATGGTGACGGAAACCAAAAATCTTATTTCGTAAAGGAAATATTAAGGTTTTGTTTTATTTGTGTAGAAATGACTGGTGTAGTAAGTCTACCATGACTGTGGAAGGTTGGCGCCATCATCATATTCTTAAGAATTGTTAATGTATTTTAAAGAAAACTTATTTAACTTTTTACTATTTGAATGATTATTCCTTAAACATTCTTCAGGCGGTAGATTAAAATTACCCTTACAAGATTCTGTTGTACTACTTTCTTAACATGTAGAATGGTTCTATTTTGAGGAGTAGGTAGCTCAGTTGCTAGAGCACACGACTGAGATGCTTGAGGTATCGGGTTTAAGACCTGATCGTGTCTAACCCGTTTTTCCACAACTATACAGAACAGACAGATACGCCGAACATCAAAGCGGAAGTAGGTTGTTTGCAGCTCCTGCTTCCCCCTCCCCGCCTCCCCATTCACTTGTTGAGAGAAATGGCAGTTGTTGAATGGCGTTCACCGTCCTTTGGAGGGGATGCTAAGCTGTCGGTCCCAATGGTAGGACAGTCACACCCTGCCTGATTATCTGAACACTATTTAAGAATAGGAGTATGAAAATGCGGTGTTCATTCACTTCCTGTCCTGGCCCAGTCAAGCCCCAATTCAGTTCCTGTGCGCTGACCTTTCCGGCAGCCGGAGAATTTTTTGGTGACTAATTGGGTCCAGCGCTTTAAGGACCTGGCAGAAAACACTACATATAAATCACAAATATTATTATTATTGTTGTTGTTGTTGTTGCTGCTGCTGTTGTTGTTGTTGTTGTTGCTGCTGCTGTTGTTGCTGCTGCTGCTGCTGCTGTTGTTGTTGTTGCTGCTGCTGCTGCTGCTGCTGCTGTTGTTGTTGTTGCTGCTGCTGCAAAATATTGTAGTTGTATACTATGACTTTAAGGAATCTAAGGCTCCTGCATGGTTACAAGCACTTCAAGATCACTTGGGCAGATTTTCCAGATACCCTTGTGATATAATTTTTTGTTTGATCTTAAGTGGGGCACGGGCACATACCTCTGCAAGGGGTGGGCTGGCTACTATAAGGTAATGACGAGGAGGTAATTTAAAAAAAAGTCAAAGGCTACTGGCTAAACTTACAACACAGTGTACTGTAAGTACTGTAGATTCAGAGACTATTATATCCACATATTTGTACTGTACTTCAGTGTGTAGTTTCATAGTACAGTAAGTATTTATCTTGTTTATTTTGTTTTATTTTATTTGTGGCTTAATTCAAATGTGTTCAGGGCAGTTGTTTAACTTGAGATTATAGGGTTCACTTTAATGCTTTCCTAATAGGCTCAGTATCAAGTAGGTAAATGATGGTGTTTGCCTGTAATCCATAGTTGGTATTATAATCAGGGACCTGTCTAAATAGCAGGTCCCTGTTATGATATAGGGGGCCTATGTGTATGCATACTGTAGTTTTGTGGATCGGATATTTGGGGAGGCATCTTTCTTTTTGGATTTTATAGACCAGGGAGCTGTAATAACAACTCCTGATGAGACTAATTTTTACCCATAGGCGGGATTTTTTTTTTTTTTTTTTTTTTTTTTTGCGGGGAAGGGGAGGGAGGGGGGGACAAAGGGGAAGTTTCCCCTATTTTATTTCTCTAAATTTGTATCTTTTGTATGGTGATTTTTTGCATCTTAGCATAATTATGTCCTCCTCCCCTCTTTTGACTTTGCCCCCCACTTTCGGTGAGCAAATTCTGCCCTTTGGTTTTACCCTTTGATCTGTAATTGATTTGGTTTGTATCAATCAAGGTCAATCAAGTACTCTGTCAAGTACTTAACCCTTGTGTGGGAATAGCATAGTGGTGGGGGAGGGGGTTTGGAGGAGGGGCAGAGGGGTGGTAGGAGGGGGAGATGGGTGGGAGGAGGAGAGGGGGGGGAGGAGGAGGGGAGAGGGGTGGGAGGAGGGGAGAGGGGTGGGAGGAGGGGAGAGGGGTGGGAGGAGGAGGGATGGGTGGCTTGAGTGGAGGAGGGATGGATGGCATGAGTGTAGGAGGGATGGATGGCATGAGTGTAGGAGGGATGGATGGCATGAGTGGAGGAGGGATGGGTGGCATGAGTGGAGGAGGGATGGATTTCTTGAGTTTATGAGGGTGGATGGCATGAGTGTAGGAGGAATGCGTGGCGTGAGTGGAGGAGGGATGGATGGCATGAGTGGAGGAGGGATGGGTGGCATGAGTGTAGGAGTGATGGATGGCATGAGTGTAGGAGGGATGGATGGCATGAGTGTAGGAGGGATGGGTGGCATGAGTGGAGGAGGGATGGATGGCATGAGTGTAGGAGGGATGGATGGCATGAGTGTAGGAGGGATGGATGGTATGAGTGTAAGAGGGATGGGTGGCATGAGTGGAGGAGGGATGGATGGCATGAGTGTAGGTGGGATGGATGGCATGAGTGGAGGAGGGATGGGTGGCATGAGTGGAGGAGGGATGGATGGCATGAGTGTAGGAGGGATGGAGGAGGGATGGGTGGCATGAGTGGAGGAGGGATGGATTTCTTGAGTTTATGAGGGTGGATGGCATGAGTGTAGGAGGAATGCGTGGCGTGAGTGGAGGAGGGATGGATGGCATGAGTGGAGGAGGGATGGGTGGCATGAGTGTAGGAGTGATGGATGGCATGAGTGTAGGAGGGATGGATGGCATGAGTGTAGGAGGGATGGGTGGCATGAGTGGAGGAGGGATGGATGGCATGAGTGTAGGAGGGATGGATGACATGAGTGTAGGAGGGATGGATGGTATGAGTGTAAGAGGGATGGGTGGCATGAGGGAGGAGGAATGGATGGCATGAGTGTAGGTGGGATGGATGGCATGAGTGTAGGTGGGATGGAGGAGGGATGGATGGCATGAGTGGAGGAGGGATGGATGGTATGAGTGTAGGTGGGATGGATGGCATGAGTGGAGGAGGGATGGGTGGCATGAGTGGAGGAGGGATGGATGGCATGAGTGTAGGAGGGATGGATGGCATGAGTGTAGGAGGGATGGGTGGCATGAGTGGAGGAGGAATGGATGGCATGAGTGTAGGTGGGATGGAGGAGGGATGGATGGCATGAGTGGAGGAGGGATGGATGGCATGAGTGTAGGAGGGATGGATGGTATGAGTGTAGGTGGGATGGATGGCATGAGTGGAGGAGGGATGGGTGGCATGAGTGGAGGAGGGATGGATGGCATGAGTGTAGGAGGGATGGATGGCATGAGTGTAGGAGGGATGGAGGAGGGATGGATGGCATGAGTGGAGGAGGGATGGATGGCATGAGTGTAGGAGGGATGGATGGTATGAGTGTAGGTGGGATGGATGGCATGAGTGGAGGAGGGATGGGTGGCATGAGGGAGGAGGGATGGATGGCATGAGTGTAGGAGGGATGGATGGTATGAGTGTAGGTGGGATGGATGGCATGAGTGGAGGAGGGATGGGTGGCATGAGTGGAGGAGGGATGGATGGCATGAGTGTAGGTGGGATGGATGGCATGAGTGGAGGAGGGATGGGTGGCATGAGTGGAGGAGGGATGGATGGCATGAGTGTAGGAGGGATGGAGGAGGGATGGGTGGCATGAGTGGAGGAGGGATGGATGGCATGAGTGTAGGAGGGATGGATGGTATGAGTGTAGGTGGGATGGATGGCATGAGTGGAGGAGGAATGGATGGCATGAGTGTAGGTGGGATGGATGGCATGAGTGTAGGAGTGATGGATGGCATGAGTGTAGGAGGGATGGATGGCATGAGTGTAGGAGGGATGGGTGGCATGAGTGGAGGAGGGATGGATGGCATGAGTGTAGGAGGGATGGATGGCATGAGTGGAGGAGGGATGGATGGCATGAGTGGAGGAGGGATGGATGGCATGAGTGTAGGTGGGATGGAGGAGGAATGGATGGCATGAGTGTAGGTGGGATGGATGGCATGAGTGGAGGAGGGATGGGTGGCATGAGTGGAGGAGGGATGGATGGCATGAGTGTAGGAGGGATGGGTGGCATGAGTGGAGGAGGGATGGATGGCATGAGTGTAGGAGGGATGGATGGCATGAGTGGAGGAGGGATGGATGGCATGAGTGGAGGAGGGATGGATGGCATGAGTGGAGGAGGGATGGATGGCATGAGTGTAGGTGGGATGGAGGAGGAATGGATGGCATGAGTGTAGGTGGGATGGATGGCATGAGTGGAGGAGGATGGGTGGCATGAGTGGAGGAGGGATGGATGGCATGAGTGTAGGAGGGATGGATGGTATGAGTGTAGGTGGGATGGATGGCATGAGTGGAGGAGGAATGGATGGCATGAGTGTAGGTGGGATGGATGGCATGAGTGTAGGAGTGATGGATGGCATGAGTGTAGGAGGGATGGATGGCATGAGTGTAGGAGGGATGGGTGGCATGAGTGGAGGAGGGATGGATGGCATGAGTGTAGGAGGGATGGATGGCATGAGTGGAGGAGGGATGGATGGCATGAGTGGAGGAGGGATGGATGGCATGAGTGTAGGTGGGATGGAGGAGGAATGGATGGCATGAGTGTAGGTGGGATGGATGGCATGAGTGGAGGAGGATGGGTGGCATGAGTGGAGGAGGGATGGATGGCATGAGTGTAGGAGGGATGGGTGGCATGAGTGGAGGAGGGATGGATGGCATGAGTGTAGGAGGGATGGATGGCATGAGTGGAGGAGGGATGGATGGCATGAGTGGAGGAGGGATGGATGGCATGAGTGGAGGAGGGATGGATGGCATGAGTGTAGGTGGGATGGAGGAGGAATGGATGGCATGAGTGTAGGTGGGATGGATGGCATGAGTGGAGGAGGGATGGGTGGCATGAGTGGAGGAGGGATGGATGGCATGAGTGTAGGAGGGATGGAGGAGGGATGGATGGCATGAGTGGAGGAGGGATGGATGGCATGAGTGTAGGAGGGATGGATGGTATTGAGGTAAAAGGGCATATATGGGAAAGAGGAATGGATGGTATATCTGGAAAGGACGTAGTCAGGATGGCGTTAGTGGAGGAGGTATGGATGGCATTGGTGGGAAAAGGACATAAGTGGAGAGGAATGGGTTAAGTGCCAACCAACGCGGGTACTCATTCAAAGCTATTTAGACTGAGGCAAGGGGAAGTGTATTTGCCCAAGGACAAAACACAGGACTTGAACTGTAATTAATCCCAGTATAATTTAAATATGAGTTTAACTTTCCAATCACAGCCATCGCACTTGCAAAAGAAACATATTATTACTATTATTATTATTATCATTTCAGACCGTTAAAGGCTACAAACAGAGTCTCCCATTGACGTGTCTAGTTTACGCTCTCAGTATTTTGACGATTGGGTTTCTTTGGTTGGTGTTTTACTGGAGGAAAGATTGGCGGCTGAAATCAACCCATTTTTCCTGCCCACTAAGTGAGGCAACCAGTCTTCTTATCAAGGTAAGCTCTCAGCTCTATATAACTGTTTATATACTCATGCAAAGTAAATTGGCTACACAATGATCGTCGGGGAGTGGGAGGGAAGGGGGGGCTGGTTTTTCTCATCTTGAATATATTTTTTTTCTTCAAAATTGTCAATGACTTTTCAGACAGGCTTGCCAGTGGCATAGCCAGCCAGCATTAAAAAAGTGAGGGAGTCCGAAAAGGTCCTAGAGCCCCCTCACAAAAAGAAGTGTTAACATTTAGCCCACTTGTGAGGGCAATTTTGTTTTTGAAATAAAACAAAAAATTATAAAAAATAAAGATTTATCTCACTTTTAAACAAAATTTTCTTGAAAAGTGTGTGTGTGTGTGTAGGGGGAGGGGGCTGGGGGGTGGTCTGAACCCCCACAGGCATGCCAAAAGGTTCACAGAGAGGGTAATATGGTACTTGCGTCGGTGTGTGGACATCTGTTGACGCTGCACACGACAAGCAAATATATTCCAACAAAACTTTGCCCAAGCTTGCTAATTCTAAGATCTTCTGCTTGCACTGAAACATGCAGAATCAAAATCTAGATATTGAGCAGACCTGTAATTTAACTGTACAGCAGACATCTGGACTCTTAGTGCATCATCCAAGCTGGCGAAGGCCATATGACTAGAGAGAAGGGAGAGGAATGGAATGGGGTGTTTGCATCTTTCACTTTTCTGAAAATATTACAGACTCAGGACATGAGAATTTTGCACAATTTCTAATACAATGTTGGTTTAGTATAAATTTGGTTTAGATACAACCAATATTAGTTTCTTTTATATATAATTGCTCTACTCTCCTGCCAAAGATCCACTCATGTGAAGATACTGCCGTGTTCATCGTTCATTTACATGCTGGTCATGTCAATGCTTTCTTTGTTTATTTTTCATCCTAGGATCCTCATCAAAAATTGCACGTTGCAAGAATCATCTTAGAAGAGGTTGGTCCTGAAAAGTAAGTATCATAAAGCAGACCCCTAGCTTCAAAAAAAGGGGCATGCTGCTTATGACCAATAGGTGCAGCAAGGTGGAAAAGGGGCATGCTGCTTATGACCAAGAGGTGCAGCAAGGTGGAAAAGGGGCATGCTGCTTATGACTAAGAGGTGCAGCAAGGTGGAAAAGGGGCATGCTGCTTATGACCAAGAGGTGCAGCAAGGTGGAAAAGGGGCATGCTGCTTCTGACCAAGAGGTGCAGCAAGGTGGAAAAGGGGCATGCTGCTTATGACCAAGAGGTGCAGCAAGGTGGAAAAGGGGCATGCTGCTTATGACCAAGGGTTGCAGCAAGGTGGAAAAGGGGCATGCTGCTTATGACCAAGAGGTGCAGCAAGGTGGAAAAGGGGCATGCTGCCTATGACCAAGAGGTGCAGCAAGGTGAAAAGGGGGCATGCTGCTTATGACCAAGAGGTGCAACAAGGTGAAAAAGGGGCATGCTGCTTATGACCAAGAGGTGCAGCAAGGTGGAAAAGAAAGTATTCTAAAATCCTTCTCCATGATGTTAGTTAAAAGTCATCAAACCACACCTGTACTTATAGCTGGTACTTAAACCCAGTTTCCATGGTGCTTAGTGGATGAGAGTACTTCATCCCTCCTGGATGGGGCATCAGTCCATCGCAGGTTAACTCCCCAGTTGGAACTACTCATTTCACAGATGAGTAAACTGGAGCAAGTGGGTTAAAGTGTCTTTCTCAAGGACACAGCACAGCACCCTAGTTGAGTTTTGATCCTGTTACCTTTGGGTACGAGACCGAATACTGAACCACTAGGCTACTGCACTTCTCCATTATACAGCAGTAGGAATAGTTAGCTGGGCAAGCAGGTCCATCTTACGTGAAAGAGAGCTATAGGGCTAAAGAAGTAAATGGGGAAGAAAACATTCCAAACTTTTAATCCGTTAAAGAGATATTCAAGTTAAAAGTCTCATTTGGTTAGAAACGACTGAAACTAATCGGACAAGTTGTGATGTCACCATGTTCATAGTCTTTAATGTATTCTAATTTGTATCCAAAAAAAATCCTTCTTTATTATCTGATCACCCACACACACACATATATATATATATATATATATATATATATATATATATATATATATATATATATATATATATATATATATATATATATATATATATATATATATATATATATATATATATTATATATATATATATATGTATATATATATATATATATATATATATATATATATATATACATATATATCTATCTATATATATCTATATGTATATATATGTATATATATATATATATATATATATATGTATGTATGTATGTATGTATCTATCTATCTATCTATCTATCTATCTATCTATCTATCTATCTATCTATCTATCTATCTATCTATCTATCTATCTATCTATCTTTCTATCTATCTATCTATCTATCTATCTATATATATATATATATATATATATATATATATATATATATATATATATATATATATATATATATATATATATATATATATATATATAAATATATATATATATATATAGATATATATATATAGATATAGATATAGATATATATAGATATATATGGGGATGAGATGTTGTAGTCAATTTGCTGTATAGGCAAAGAACTGTCTGTACCTTCTACACTACATAGCCACCCCCTTGGTATTAGGAGGGCTGGTGGGGCACAACCAGGGAGTCTCATATGATGGCCTCATATTATGGGTTAGGGATCATAAGGTTTTTGGAATAGGACAAAATTAGTTGATTTTTGCATCTGTCCATGTGTTTGGGCATGGTGTGTGTGTGCGTATGCAACAATTAATTTTGTGTTGCTTATAAAAACTGTTATACACACACATAAACCAAAATTGGTGGATGGGTACCCCTGGCCTGGAACTTTTGTCTCCAAGGTTTTGGGGTACAAAGATCAGAGGTCAAATGGGACAAGTTTTTGGTGATGGCTGTATCTTTTGAAGGAATTACTTGGTATCTTTACAAATTGCATGGGTGGGTAGGGTTTAACCTTCTAACAAAACTTTAGGATAATTTGTATGCAAAATTTTGCATGAAATTTTTAAGCTCAAAAGTATAAGACCTTTTCCAACCCTATCTTGTACCATGACACCTTGGTACATGTATTTGTGTCCCGTATAGACATTGGGGTCAAAGGTCACAGAGCTATTGACTTTTTTCACCATTTCCCCTTATAGTTATGGAATGGTACGTGTGATGTGAGCATGATTGTTGTCATACAGTGGGGTATGATAATTGTGAAAAAACTTCAGAAGTTATTTCAGTGATAAGGGTCAGAGATCAGAGGTCAAATGTGTGATTTTAGGGGTAATTATGTACTAATTTGTACATTCTTGCAGCATTTTAAGCTCAAAAAGTACAAGACCTTTACCAACCCTATGTTGTACCATGACACCTTTGGTACATAAATTTGTTTCCTGTAGATTCTGAGGTCAAAGGTCACAGAGCCATTGACCTTTTTAAATAGAGAACTCATGCCAAAGAGGTAAAATAGGTGGGGGAAGGAGGGGGGGGGAAACATTCAAAAGTCTTATTTTGCTAATTAGGAGATCTATTTAAGTTGCTAGTTCTCTTGTATTTCTATCATATTTTTCTCTTGCATTTCTATTATTTTAGGTAATTTTTAAGGTAATTGGTCAAGCAGATCCATCTGATATAAAAGAGAACTTCCAAAGAAATAAAATGGTGTAAAAAGCATTAACAAATCTGGGAGATATTCAAATTTAAAGTCTCATTTGTGTAGAAACGACTAAAATAAGACTAGTTGTGACATCACCTTGTCACATCATCACCTTGTCACATTCCTCATAGTCTTTATGCATTATTTTATATTTTTGACTTATGTTTCTGTTCTTCATAACAGAAAATTAAAAGCTGAAAGCCTTTCTGAGATGTTTCATGAGGAGGGTCTGGTTGTTGACGGCTTCATCCGATACTTTTTCTTCCATCGAGTGAAATTTCTCTGGAACCAACAGACGTACTCTTTCTTTAGAATCAGGTTTGTTCTTTACATCAGATTCTTGTTTTTTTCAATCACAGGGATATCAAAAAATGATTAGCCCACTACCAAGGAAAGTTCAGTAAAATCCTTTTCCAAGCATGATGACGATGCCTGTCTCCAATTAACATCTCTGAGTTACGAAATAAGCCGCATCTACCATAGCAATGCGGTAACTAGGTGGGACAAACTAACCTCAAATCTGCACCATGCATTACGTTACCAATGCATTGACATTTGATGTTTGCGAGGCTTCTCGCAAGCTTTGATTCATTTCTGGCACTTCTCCTGATCTTTCGAGTTTTTAGCAAAAGACAAACAAAATTCACTTTTCTGAGTAACAGCAATCAGATTCACTAAGCCCACAGCCCGTCAGCGCAATTTTTGTTCACCATTTTGCTGTCACTCAGTCTGCGTGTGCAGAAATTTGTTTTGTAAATTGCATTGACTACATGAGCATGCACTTTTAGCTAGCTGTACTGTACCAATATTGTGTAGGATGTTTGCCCCCACTTAGTTTTGCAGATTTTGTTGCTAGGCAAATTCATGCGGTGATTGGTTAAAAAAGCTGTCAATCATCTAACTCAGACAGGTAAATTTTGGTGGTGCAAGCAGTTAAATGTTATTGACTCTTCCTGGATGGGACACTACTCCACACTAGCAATGCTCTCTATTCACTTAAATACAGCTGAGAAAACTGAAGAAAATTGAATTAAGGTTTAAGGACACTATTAACACAGGACTTGAGGACTCGAGGGAATTAAAGCAAGCGCTGTACATTTTTAATATCCCAGGAGAAAATCCCAGCTGGGATTTTTCCAAATGGTCTCAACTGGGAATTTTTTTTCCAACTCGAAATTTAAAAAAAGTCACAACTTGGATAAACTGATCTTAGTTGAGACCAGTTCTTCCCACAACTGGAAATTTGCTCTGGGACGAGTGAAACTTTCTACCTCTGAGCCTCCCGACTTCATGAGTAACCTTCTCCAGTCAGTGGGTAAATTTTGTTGAACTTGTGTTGAACTACTTGTGACACATACAGTATATCAAATTGAAGTTATTGCAACAGAATATTACATTCTGAGTAGAATAGTTGGAAAAATAAAAAAAGATAACTTTTTGCTGATTTTCATATTATGGTTCCCAAAATTATTATTTTATGTAGATTGAGCTATAAAGCAGATAATGCATGCTGAGGCTATAACGGCAATAAGATTGAAAACAACTTATTGAAAAAAATCATGGAGATTTATTTGACTAATAACATCACAAATTTACATATTTCCTTTAATATTGAAACTGTAAACTGGAAACTGGAAACTGTAAACTGGGCACCAACGAAATGGCTCATATTGCTGATTGTGTACTAACTTCCATAATTGATGTAATGTGTACATGTAATGGTTATACCCTGTCTTGCATAATTGACGTCAATATTTGGATAAAGGAAGTAGTAACCTGCAACTAACTAATCAAATGGGGGTCTACCTCCACGATGTAATACTGTCATTCTCTTCTTTCATCTTGCTCAGAGGATTAGACAGTGGGACAGATTGCTCGGAATTCTATTCAAAGTACTCGAAAGGTCTCACCAAGTCAGAGATTGAACAGAGGTAAGTGTGACCATCATGAGGAAATAACCATCTTTAGGAGAAATGGTCCATCAAACATTCATGTGTTTTGCACAAAGTCCTCTCAAGCTTATAATGTACATTTATATTTAGGCTCAGCCAAGGACTAAGCTGATTTGTTTTACTGAACAGCAGTTAGGTGGCTTGAGCCCCAGATGAATGACCTATTGTGTACAGTGTAACAGTAGCTGGTTGCTAACAAGTGAACTGTGAATAGACTATGAAGATGTTGTCAGTTAAGAAGGTATACATTACCCCTGTGTTGTGTATGGTGTAACAATAGCTGGTTGCTAGTCAATGAATTGTGAAATCTCTCGTGTTGTATAGTGTGGATTACCCCTGATTTTAAGAAAATCGAGGGTGCCGGGTTGGAGGGGTCTAAGGGCCAAAAATTCTTAATGATTTGGCAAATAGTAATAATAATGGTAATACAGATTTGTAATGCACACATATCCACTCGATCGGCTCAAGATGCAGAAGACAGAGACAGGATAAACATCAAGAGACAATATCAAATGATATGATTAAGGGAGATCATCAAAAGCCATAAGGCCGTGACACACCGTACGCGACGCGGCAAGCGATTCTTTAAACAAAATTGAATAAAACAAAGGAAAATAAACATTTTGACCTCTTGTTTTCATAGATGGATCATCAGCGCATGGCTATTCAGATGATAACTGAAAATTGATTGAAAGGGCGTTTCTATGCCCATAATAGCAAAATTCGTGTCGGGACAGAAAATCGCGCCCCACTGAAGCATATTTCTCCACAGTTTGAACAAAAAGGCATTTCTAGAATTTTTTTTAGTATCACCAGAAAGCCTCAATTATAAACTTCATCGTGTGTAAGCAAAAAGTCAAAGCAGCTTGTAATATTTGTTTCCTGTATGATTATCTAAAATATCGCTCACCGCGTCACGTTCGGTGTGTTACAGCCTTTAGTTATCAGAAAAGTTTTAAGGTCCTTTTCAAACACTTTAATACTTGGGACAAGTCTGAGTTCATGAGGTAATTTATTCTAAATGCACGGAGCTGCAACAGCTAATGAACTTTAGATTCTTTAGGAAGCGAGAAATTGCGGGAACGAAGATTACAAGTTGGATTATACTTGATGTTGGGATGCCATGTGTGACATAGGGTAGGATGCTATGTGGGACATAGGGAAGGATGTCATGGAGACATGGGATGTGATGCCATGTGGTACATGGAGTAGGATGTCATTGGGACATTGGGAGGGATACCATGTGGAACATATGGTGGGATTCAATGTGGGACATAAGGTCCCACGCCTTGTGGGACATCAGGTGGGAAACCACTGATGCAGGACATAAGGTGGGATGCCATGGGGGACGTAGGGAGAGATACCATGTGGGACACAGTAAGGCATGCCATGTTGGACATACACTGTAGGGAGGGATGTCATGTGGTACATATGGTTGGATTAATGTGGGACATACATGTAGGATAGGATTCATGTGGGACATAGGGATGGATGCCATGTGGGTCATAGGGTGGGATTCCATGTGGGTCATAGGGTTGGATGCCATGTGGGACATATGGTGGAATGCCATGTGGGACATATGATGGAATGCATATGAGACATACTGTGTGGTGGAATGCCATGTGGGAGATATGGTGGAATGCCATGTGGGAGATATGGTGGAATGTTATGTGGGAGATATGGTGGAATGCCATGTGGGACAAGGCATGGGATGGGATGTCATGTGGGACATGGGATGGGATCCATGTGGGACATAGGGTGGGATGCCATGTAGGTCATAGGATGTGATGCCATGTGGGACATACTGTGGTATGCCACGTGGAACAAGGATGGCATGGGATGTCATGTGGGGCATGGGATGGGATGCCATGTGGGAGATAAGGTGGAATGCCATGTGGGACATGGGATGGGATGGGATGTCATGTGGGACATGGGGTGGGATGCCATGTGGGACATGGGATGCCATGTGGGACTTAGTGTGAGATGCCATTTTTATAATTGGCTGGGTCATATGATATGGGTGTCAATTTGCATAGGCATGCGAACGAACCATGATGGTATTTGCCATTCTAGTTTTTGTAAGTTCTAATAGTAAAACATTAATATTGAGTTTCTAGTCAATATCCAAACCTTTCTAAAAATTTACAAAGCAAAAGTCCCCCCTCCATCCTGGAAGGAATGTCCGATTCAACGCACAATATTTATTGGACCACCCAAAAATTAAAGTGAAAGATAAGTAAGATAATTCTTCACAGCCGTCACCAGACGAAAATTACAATGAGCGAAGAAAAAGAAATTCAACAAAAATGGTTCTGCTGGGATTCGAACCTACAACTGTTGGTTTGAAAAAAATCCGAAGTCTATCGCCTTAACCGACTTGGTTATGTCGAAGGTTGACTATGCTTGTGGTTTTATTTAATATATACTGTTAAATAAGGGCCAACGAATCGTGCAGAAATTGGTTGAAATTTAAACCAATCGAACAATTTAAATCGAATTGTGAACATTGTGTTTATATGAAGATTTTGCCTCTTTTAACTTTTTTGCAGATTGCATATGTATGGACCTAACAAGATTCTTGTGAAGGTGAAACCCATCCTGCTTCTTCTGGTTCAAGAAGTAAGTTAAAGGACTATGGACAGCTAGAGGCAATATGGGCTCAATTGGTTTCAAATATGATTTAAAGCTTTAAAACATCAAAAAATTACACCAATATTGGTTAAAAATTGACAAATTTACAGCATTTTTAATATAAGCTCTTATTGCAAAATAATATGTGACATCAAAGGGGGATGGGTTCTTCATCACCTTTTTTAAACCTTTGCTTTTATTCTTCTGTCAATGTTGTTTGAAATATAGCATTGAACAAATGTTTGCAGAATTTGGTCATACCCTGAAATTATGTATCTAGAACAGACATTCTGAAATTTACAAGTAGGTGAATTTGAAGAAGAAAATTTAAAGAAGAAAATTTAAAGAATTATATTATAATGATTTTGAGATGTGTTCCTCTTAGTATATCACAAATTCCGCAGAAATGAACAAATCTAGAAATTTTGTTTAGTCATAACTTGAAAATCAAATAAGCTTTTTACAAATTGTAAAGACTGTTTTACCTAGTAGTCCATGCTCTTACACATCTGCTAGATATCCATAGAGTAAGAGTAGTCCATTAACCCTTACTCTACCAGCACTTTTTTGAAAACACGCTTGGGAGGCAGGGGTCATAGATTGAGCACCCAAAACGGCGATAATATCGCGGCATGGTAGAGTAAGGGTTAAGCACAGGCTGATTATTGAAGGGTCCTCTGTCTTCAGAGCAGCAGAGTTGGGCTCATTCCGCTTCAGTGACCGGGTGGGCCGCCCACTGGGACCATGCTGCATATATTTTTGAGTTGGCAAACTTATTGCCGGTTGATTAAGCCTTTCTACCAGCACTCTTTTGAAAGCGCGCGTGGGAGGTGATGTCAATGATGGGGCACCCAAAACAGCGATAATATCACCGCGTGGTAGAGTAAATGTTAAGGTTTATTGCCATAGATACCATTTGTTAAATTGTTTCAAATCTCTAAAAAAATCATGAAAGCAGTAAAGGATTTGACACCTTTTGAATTTTGTGGTCTAATTATGCAAATGTGAGGAAGGAGAAAACAATCTCGAAAACTGAAATTAAAGGAATATTTCGGTTAATTTTCAATTTTGTATATATGATAGAAAATCGTTCCCGTTTTAACATAGTGATGAACGTAGAGCCGACTGGAAATGCTTTTTTTCCATTTTGACAGAGTGGCGAATGTGTTTAAACGCATATTATTACCATTTCTATGATCATTTTACTCGTTTTCTATAATTAATACTTTATTTCAGTTGTAAATAATCACTAAATGACACAAACACAAGAATCAGATACTTGCTAATCATATTGATTTGCAAATAAACATTGTTAATTGCACTTCCGTTACTGTGTCAAAACAAAAAAACTACTAGTGCACATTTGCCACTGTCAAAATATCAATTGTAGTAAGAATTGTGTTGATATCTTTTTTCAGTTTTGGAGTTTTTGCATTTTCAAAGATTAGTGTTGAAAAGTGACCTCACAGTATACACTGTGATGTCATAAAGGAAAATCTAAGACAATGTTGGGGTATTTCTTTGCTTTGTTTATCTGCTCATGAACCTTACACTTTATAAGTAAAAGAAAAACATTATTATTATTATTAATTAAAAAAAATAGAAATATAAAAAATTGTCTTGGATCTGCTTTTATGACATCACGTTTTACACTGCAATGTCATTTTTCAACAGAGTTGCGCAATCATTCTTGACATGCAAGAACTCCTAAACTGAAAAAGACATCAACACAATTTATACATCAAATGGTTTCTTTTATAGTCCTCTCTATATATGAACATGAAAATTTATGGGAATATTTATTTGTCACGCTCGATGGAGGACATACTTTTTCAAAAAATATTGTTCTTTGTCAAATAGGCCCACATCAGTGATCTTGGTATCATTTGAAAGAGCTCTAATAATTCTTTTGAAAATATATTTTTTTGATGGGGATTATGTAGAAGAATTTGCGAAAAAATGGATTGAAAAAGGGAGAATTAAAAAAGTGCACAAAATTTAACAATTTTTTTTTTCTTAAAAAAGCTTCCTTGCCATACTTCCAGATCTAGCTTTCGCTTGAAAATCCATGAACAACTGTCAAAGACATAAAAGTATCCAATTCCAGTCGAATTTTGACTGCTCCTACCATCAATATCTTTTTTTGATAAAATCTGTGCCAAATTTGATTTTTAGCCTTTTTAAGACAACAAAATTTTGAAAAAAATCGTAAGGTCTGATTGCATACACCTACTGTACGCGAAATATATTGTAAGAAAGGCCAAGCCATGTACTTTCGATTGATTTAAAAAAAAGCAAGTACCCCTTCTCTATTCACATTTAATTTAAGTGATTATAAAACTCTTTCTTTCACAGTTAGTCACTCTGGTCTAGTGGCAAATCTCTGTGCACAGCACCGCGGATGGCCTGCGTTCAATCCCCGCAAAAAAAATTGGCCTAATTTGGTCTAAAATTTGCAAATTTTTGTTGATAATTTCTTTAATTTGACTTTTTTATTGAAAAGTTGATTGTCTTATCATTCATATAAACTAAACTTGTAGTGGTAGAAAACAAAAGGAAAGTTGTGAAAATTAATTTTGAAAAGCAAAGATCATTTTTTGTCACGTTTTCAAGCCCTGGGTCTTTAAGGGTTAAGGAATGAAACACGATAAAGAGGGATTTCATCACGTAACTCTGACTTAGCTGGGAGCCATTTTGTAGCGCAGAGCTTTGCGCGTTGAGTATTTCACATGTCTGATCTTCACACAGCTCAGTCACATCACACGTAAGACAAATAGACTCGGTCTAAGACACTTGATAGCATATGCTGGTGATGAAAACATGCGCTGGGCATCTGGGTATGTAAAACACGTGCTGGGCATATATACATGTGCTTGTTAAAATGAACTTGCCAGATGAATTAATTTTTTGAATATAAAATGTTATTTTAAAGAACAAATTACTCTCCAAGTACTTCAAGTAATCTTAATCAGTGGATTCTAAACACGTCTATTAGTTAGTGCAATTACCAACGGCACAGCAAGATTCTGGCATACTACCCACAAAAGTAATCTTAAATAACAACATGCAAACGTATGTAAGTGTAGAACAGATGGCAGTCTGTCCTACAAAATGGTGATGTAAACAAAGTCATGTGACCTCATGACGTCAGCTGAAACAGCCTTATAAAGTAATTTCATAGTTGTGAGTTGTCTTTCCTTCGGACCTCACAAATGTTGCATATAAGAAAATCCTCAAAACGTTTATCAGCCATAACTTGAAACTAAATATGCTATTTTCAAAATGTAACGGCTTCTCTAAGGATTTTTGTCTCACACAAATATACGTGAAGAGAATTGCTTACGCTGAATGGTGAGGTGATATGTGCATATTAAGCAGGTTATTTGCATAATAGATTCCATGCAGAATGTTAGGCCTCTGCTCATTACTAAGTTAGGAGTACTATACATGTATATTCACAAATCTTACTGTTGCAGGTATGGAAAGCATTTGACCTTGTGGGTGAGTATGGGGAGTTCAGTGTTCATTTAAATTAGCATATTGCATAACAATTAAAATACTTGTTTATATATGTCTCTTAAAGTAGTAAGGATGTGGTCAGATTATACTAAATAATAAAATGTGTTCATATTAATTTTGTTATTTGCATAACAATAGAGTTTTGTGGAACAGGTTTAGTCCGGTCAGATATGTTCGGTTGGGATTGTGTTTGCATTATTAGGCCTTACAATTGCCAACCATGGCCATAACAGTTTATTACACTCAATCCTCGCTACAAGTTTTCAGTCTTTTCACCCGCAAGTACCTCCATTTCGGCGGGTATGACTTTTAGATTCTGCTAGAAGCAATTAAGGAACCCACTACAGATAGATTTTACGCATCAGTTTATTACACTCCAAATAATCCATATGCACACAATGCAACTTATTGTGAAGAATCAGGTAGTGTGGACAGGGTCACTCCATGGGCCAGGTCTTGCGTGTAATGTGTGGCTGAGGATTTATTTGGACTTTTAAAAGGATCTTTCATCAGTGAGTTATAAACACTTTGGTGAATTTGGGTGCAATCGACTGAAAATTTATAGCCAGAGTTATATATCATGTTAACACTTTTTTTCTTCTAATCTATGTTACTTCTTAAAACATACATTGTTACTAACTGTAAAATGGGAAAAATATAAAAATATATGCCAGGCGAGACTTACTAACTTTAAATTTCGAGTTTTTGATAAGAATTCAAAGAGAAAATTATTTAACTGTTCATGCACCTTTAAAGAGGAATATCATGGTTGTCAAGTTAAATAAAATACAGTTCCCGTTCGTTTTAGGAATGTGGATCATGATACCCTTTATTATAATGATA
Organism: Chiridota heheva; assembly: GCA_020152595.1. Taxonomy (NCBI): domain Eukaryota; kingdom Metazoa; phylum Echinodermata; class Holothuroidea; order Apodida; family Chiridotidae; genus Chiridota; species Chiridota heheva. The sequence goes on along the minus strand of JAIGNY010001813.1, from coordinate 436,657 downwards.
ATAATGATAATAATAATAATAATAATAATAATAATAATAATAATAATAATAATAATAATAATGATAATGATAATAATAATAATAATAATAATAATAATAATAATAATAATGATAATGATAATAATAATATAATAATAATGATAATAATAATAATAATAATAATAATAATAATAATAATAATAATAATATAATATATAAAAAAAATGAAATAATACTACTAATAATAATAATGATAATAATAATAATAATAATAATAATAATAATAATAATAATAATAATAATAATAATAATAATAATACTAATACTAATAATAATATTAATAATGATAATAATAATATTAATAATAACAATAATGATAATAATAAAAATAATAATAATAATAATAATAATAATAATGATAATAATAATGATAATAATAATAATGATAATACAAATAATAATAATAATAATAATGATAATATAAAAAATGAAATAATACTAATAATAATAATAATGATAATAATAATAATAACAATAATAATACCAATAATAATAATAGTAATAATAATAGTAATAATAATAATATGTATAATAATAATATGTATAATAATGGGTGCTATTTATATAGCACTCACTTCTACAGTACTAACTATAATCAGTGGCACTTTGCAAGCAAAATAAAAAGCAAACAAGCAAGCAGAGTAATCATTTAAATGCTAAGTAAAAAAGGTGAGTTTTAAGTTTTATCTTGGAAAGAGGGAAAGAGCTTATACATTTGATCTCGGCCAGTGGTCAGGTGTGCCTAAGCACGAAAGGTAGGCTGATATCGATTCGTTTGATTGCTGCCAATAATACCACAACATTGTGGCATTTCGGGCAACCGACACGTTGCCAGCACAGAAATATAAATTTGAATATTTATGATATAAAATTGTTAGTTTAGAAAACCATCTTTTCAAAATAAATATTTACTATTAATGTAATGATGCTATTATTTTTTTTGTTTCCAAATCAGTAGTACTGAGACAAAACTCCCTCTTTAAGTGCATGTGTTTGAATACTGAAGTGCGTTTGTTGCTGCTTTATATTTTTTTACGCTACCTTTTATGTTATTTTATTACTAGTCAGTGCTACTGATTTTGAAACAAAAAAATAATAGCATCATTACGTTGATAGTAAAAAAATTTTGAAAAGATGGTTTTCCAAACTAACAATTGTTATGTCATAAATATTCAGTGCTGGCAACGTGTCGGTTGTCGAAATGCCACAATGTTGAGGCATTATTGGCAGCAATCGAACGAATCGACATCAGCCTACCTTTTGTGTTTAGGCACATCCTACCACTGGCTGGACGACAACTAAGTAATTGCCACAAATACTGTGATACTAGTGCCCTGACGGTTCGTAAAATCTGTATCGGATATCTTGTGCGTTCAGTAAAAGTGATGTATATTAGAAGGGAAGTAGCGAATGGTAAACACTCAATTTTACTGAGATAAAACTCTACTCTTTAAGCGCATGTGTTTGAACGATGAAGTTACATTTTTGTTGCTTAATGGTTTTGTTAGGATGCTTGTTTTTCAACTCTTCAGGTCTTTCATTAATGGATAATGTAACAGGTAGGGTATTATAAGTGCATTTGAGTAGATAAGTAGATTTGAGCAGGTTTATATGTGCTGAAAATTAGCACCCACAAACAAGCCTAGAAAAAGGTTGTATAATTAATACCATCAAAAAATGATTACGTACATATTGTTTTATTTAGTTCAGCCCAGAGACTTGTCTTTTTTAGCATTGCATAGAAAGGGCTGAAATGAGACTAGAAAGAAAAATGACATCACAGCATCAAAATCAATTCAAATTGTTGTTGAATTTCAGGCGTACAACCATTGCAAATGTAGCCACATCTGTAAATCAAAAGTGTGGTGAAGTATTAATGGTTCACCATCTGAAGAAATTTTGGTGAAAAAAATTAATTAAAATTTGGTAAATAAAGTTACTTAGTTTTCAATAAAATACAATTTTGAAAACGTGCATGTATGACATAACTTTCCTTAATCACATTTGGTGCACCAGTTATACTCATGCAAACTTTTGATACCATTAAACTTTGATATCTCTTGATTGCAGGGGTTTCATCAGACTTTCGGATGGGGAGGTGAGGGGGCGGGATGTCACCAAGGGCACAATTTCCAGGATGGACTAGAAATTGTTTAACTAGAGAGCAAAAAAAAGTTCATCACCTTAAAATCTGCACCTTTTAGCATACTTTATTATCTTATTTCAACCCCAGGCAACCCTTGATAATTTCTGTTGCCATGGTTTCCATGGCGATGAAACCTTAAAGCTTGGCGACCAAAACATTTAAAATGATAATTTTATTTGCCAGAGAAATAACACTTTATGTTTCACTTGGCGACCAAAATAAAAGCTTGTTTGAGTAAGAAATGAACTGAAAATATTTTGTTGCATGAAATACCTTCATTCTTCTGTTCTATTCTGCTCCAAACTTACTAGCAGTCCGAATCCCGAATTTTTACACTGTACCTTTGTTCCCACAAGCCCCATGGCGCTGTTACAATGTAAGTACAATATCATGTCATTGACTGACTGAGCAACAGTATCATACTCACGCACGTACGTACGTACATGTAGTCCCATTAGCCAGTTAGCGCACATAATACATGCATAGAAGTGCCTGAAAAAAACATTATTATCATTTTCCTGATGGACAATGATCGTATTGTTTGTCTTTACTTTCGAAAATTGTTTTGTACATTTTTGAAATTAAAAATAGTTGTCATTAAAGTATGAAGTTAAATTATTCATGCAGGAAAACTGTCGGGGGACGGAGGTTTTTTCGTTCAAAATAAATCAAAACAGTTTTTCGTACTGCCGAGTAACTGAACTATTTTGGCAATCAAAATTTTGGAAAGGGGGAAACATGGTTGCCGTTTTTTTTTCTGAGTTGGCGATCACAAAGCAAAGCAATTTTCGACAGTTGCCACAGGCTACACCCATGGAGTGGATTGCAGTATTTAGTAGTTTCTTATTATTAGTTTTATTTGTCAATTTGTCCTCTATCGTACCAGTTTTTAAAATGTTCTTTGACGTAAAATGCTCTGCACGTTTCACATTTCATAAATCCTTGTGACGGCACGATGTTTATGACAATTAAAGAGTCTTCTTAGCTTAACAATACTTTTAAGGGGTGTGAGGTAATGTAAAGTTTTAACAGAAGCTGCAGAGGCCTTTAATCTCCAGAAATTTATACATGCTTCCATATTGGGGGCCATTTTTCAGTATTGGTTTGTTTGGCTTAAATGCCTTCATCATTCAGTGCATTTTCTTTTGCATGACGAGAGACGGTACCAAAACACCCACCAATACCATCTTCCTGACTTTTGCCACACCAACTTTCCCCTCCCACATCACTGCCGGCTACCTGAGAATCCCAGTCACCCCTTAGATTCCCAACCCCCTCTGTTTTCATAAGTGCCAGAGGTATGGCCATGGGAAAAACTCCTGCCGCAGCCAAGCGTGCTGTGGCTACTGTGGAGCCCCGGACCATGACAGCACCTCCTGCTTCAACACCCCACTCTGCACCAATTGCGACGATACTCACCCAGCCAACCATCCCTCCTTCTCAAAAGACTGCCCCACCTGGCTTCAGGAAAAGCAGATAACCAAACTGAAAACCCTTAATCCCAACATCACTTAAGAGGAGGCTAGGAAGCATTTACTTGCTTCCTTCCACGCCAAACCTCTCTACTCGAGCGCAGTCTCCTCAAACACCAATACTCCCCCCCCCCCCCCTAACACAACTAAAACTGACTCACATGCTCAAACCGACCTCACCTGGTTCTTCTTACCCAGTCCTAAGCCCATCACCATTGCCAACAACCTAACCACACCCATTACCCAAACCACCTCCACCACCACTTCTTTCCCCAACTTTCCTTCCTTTCTAAGACCCTTGCCATTCCCCTACCTCAACACCTCTAATGCCATCAAACTTAAGCCAACCTGGCCAACAAACATCAAACCAACAAACAAACCAACAAACAACCAATCAACAAACAGCCCACCATCCAAACCCACACGTATGACACCGAAGAGAACATGGATTGTTCGATTACCGAACATACTTCTCATCCAACTTTCAAAAACAACCGCTCCCAAAGAAACAGGGATAGATCCAAAGAGAAAACTAGCCAACCCAGACCCAAGAGATCTTCCTCCAGATAACCCCCTGCCTCCCTAAGGTGTGCAACACAAACAATTACAATAACACCCACGACATTATACAATGGAACATCTGGAGCCTTAAGGCCAATTCAGAAGAAATTGACCTACTGGCCACCACCTTCAACCCAGTTGTCTTCTGCCTACAAGAAACGTTCTTGAAAACCACTAAGCAATATTCCCTCAAGAACTTTGCTCGCTACCATTAACATCAAGTGGACGCCGACAGGGCCTGTGGGGGCGTCTCCATTCTTGTTAGACATGATATCCCACACAGCCCTGTTCATGTGAACACTGACCTTCAGGCCGTGTGTATGTCTTATCTCCCTCCACAAAACCTTCACTCTTTGCAATATCTATTTAGCTCCAGAGCCAGCATTCAGCAAACCAGCCTTAACAACCTCATCTCTCAGCTTCCCTCTCCTTTCATCCTTCTTGGTGGCTTCAACATCCACAACCCCCTGTGGGGCTCCAATAACACAATTCTCAGAGGCAATCTCGTTGGAAACACTCTTCGACAGCACAGCCTCTCCTTGCTCAACACTAACTCTCTGACCTACCTTCACCCTGCCACAGGCTCTCTTACATGTATTAACCTGTCTATCTGTTCCCCCAACCTCCTTGATTGTAGCTGCAAGGTCACTGCTGATCTCTGTGCTAATGACCATTACCCTTTACTTATTAACTCCAACCTTCAAACCTCCACAGACCACACCCCCAATGAGAACCTCAAGAAGGCCAAATGGCCCCTTTTCGAAACCCTCTGCAACATGCACCTCTCCTCCCATCTCCTTGAGGGTGAGGATCCCATGTCAAACTTCAGTAACATCCTTATCAACATCGCCACCTGCTCTATTCCCAAACCCCCTAACCACCCCTCCAATCCCAGGTTCACTGATGACTGCAAAACTGCCATCAAGAACAGAAAAAGGGCCCTTAGAAACTTCAAAAGTAACCCAACCACCCTCAACCTCTTTCGCATCAGTCGTGTCAAAGCCAGGCGCACTATCAAGGACAGTAAAACCAACACTTGGAACAACTTCATCTCTTCTCTCACCACCAACACCCCCACTAAGAAGAATATTTGGAGAATAGTTAATAGCTTCCATGGCAGGATGACCAAGTCTCCCATCTCTCCTGGAATAGAACCCTCCTCACCTCGAAAAAGGACATCGTTAACCACCTCAATGCCTCTTTCAGCAACATTTCATCCTCGTCCAACTACCCCCATTGCTTTCAAAGCCAAAAAAGCTCGTGATGAAGCCCGGAGTATCACCTTTCCCTCTGACAACACCGAGAGCTGCAACACCCCTCTTACCCTTTCTGAATTAAACCATGACACTGGCTGCACCTCCAAGAGCCCAGATAACATTCCCTACCAGTTACTGAAACACCTTCCCAACAAGGCCACCACTACCCTACTCACCATCCTCAACCTTATTTGGTCCTCACACTCCTTTCCTCCCTATCTGGAGGACAGCTATCATCACCCCCGTCCCCAAACGGGGAAGGACAGTACCAACCCCTCCAACTACCGCCCCATTGCCCTCACCTGCTGTCTCTGTAAAATTATGGAAAGGATCATTAACCAGAGAATAAACTGGTTCCTTGAGATAACAGCCTCACCAAAGCGGCGTCTGGAAATGTCGCAATACTCGGACTAGTTAATTACGTTTGACACAGGTATCTGGGAATCCTTTCCAAAAATGGAACACCTCATTGCCGTCTTTTTGACCTTGAGAAAGCTTTTGACACTATACGGCATTACCCGCAAACTTCACACCATCGGCCTCAGAGGCCACCTCCCCATCTTTATTTAAAACTTCCTCTCACCCAGACAGTTCCAAGTTTGTACGTGCACCCTCTCCAACTCCTACTCCCAAGAAGAGGGCATCCCCCAAGGCAGCATCTCTTCTCTCCCACTCTCTTCAACCTGAGCATTAACGACATCGCGGACAACCTTGGCTCCAACATCAAGCGTACCCTCTACATGGACGACTTCACCATCTTCTACTTCTCCCCTAGCTTTCCTCTTGTCGAAAATAGTCTCCAACTCGGCCTCAACCGGCCGCAAGACTGGTGCAATAATAACGGTTTTAAATTCTCCAAAGAAAAGACAGTCTACATGCACTTTTGTCATTTTAACAACTTCCACCCCAACCCAAACCTTGTGCTCAATGGCAATCGCATCATTAAAGTTGACCACACTAAGCTCCTGGGTTTAACCCTATATCCCAAGCTCTCCTACAAGCAACAAATCACCAATCTGAAACAAAAATGCAACAGCTTCCTCAACATTCTCTTCTCCAATACCACTTCGGGTGTGAACTTCCATGCTCTTCTCAAAATCTTCAAGCTCACCATTCGTGCCAAGCTTGACTATGGCAATATTGTCTACTGTGCCGCTCACAACTCTTACCTCAACCACATCAACATTATCCAAAATAAAGCCCTTAGGCTTTGTCTGGGTGCCTACAGGACTTCCCCTATCACCAGCTTTCACGTTGAGGCCTACGAACCCCCCTTTTTGCTAAGGTGTAGAAAGCTTAGCTTCTATGCTTTTAGAGCCCTCACCAACACCCAGAACCTTGTTTACAAACTCATTAGGTACCCCAATTTCTCCACCCTCTTTGATAGGACTAAAACCCAATCTCTTACCTTCAGCTTATGCATCAAACCAGACCTTCTCCATCTCGGCATTAACCCTGCCACTCTTGGCACCTTCTCCTGGCCCACTTTACCTCCCTGGGCCACCCCCTCCCTTCTATCCACCTGGGCTTCTCCACTCATTACAAAACCCAAACCCACCCTAACCTCTTCATCAACCTCCACAACCAAATCAAAGACCAACTCTCAAACTATACACCTCCATATATACTGATGGCTCCAAGCAAGGCAACAAAACAGCTGCTGCTGCCGTCACCCAAGACATCACCCTCTGTAGCAGGCTTCCCGACTACTCGTCCATATTCTTGGCCAAGGCCAAGGCCATCCTCCTTGCCCTCAACTACTCCCCACTCAGCCACTTTGCCATCTTCTCCGACTTCCAGCGCTGTCCTTCTTACTCGATCTTAAATGGGATAATCCCACATCCCACCTCCTCCTCTGTAAACTCCTCCCCCCCTCCCCCCTTTCCTCTGCAGGAAAAATATTCTTTTCTTCTGGATACCCATCCAGCCTCAACCTCCCCCCTATCCCCTTTCCCAAAATCCTTTCTGACATCAAGCCACTTATCGCTTCCCTTGTTCGTGACTTCAGGCAAACCTCATGGGACTCCTAAATTGATAACAAACTCCACGTCATCCAACCCACCATTCCGATCAAGGCACTTTGCTTGCTTCAGTCCACTCAGCTGTAAACTAAGTACCAGTGCTGCTGGGAAGTTAACCTGTGATGGACTGGCGTCTTGTCTAGGGGGGGTCATGTACTCCTCTCCACTTGCGCCATAAAACCGGGGATAAGCACCGGCCCTATGAGCCCAATAGCTCGGATGGATTTCACTTTTTAAAAGATGAAAATAGAATTTAAAGTTTTTTGAAATATTGTGCCAATATATTCTGTTTAGACCGTGATTTACCTATAAATAAAGTCAATGATGCAGCAAAGAAAGAATTTGGCAGACATGCCCAAAACATAGTTTCATTGAAAGACCACCCATTAGATTTAGAAATAACATCTCATGTGCAATAAAACAAATTATAATCTGAGAGACCCAGCCACCATCCCAAGTTTTAGAACAGCAGTTTAAAAAAATTCATTTGTATATAAAGCTGCAGTTTTGATTCATTTTGGTATTTTAGAGCCTATATTATAACCCTTTTTAACTTATAATTTTGTATTCATTTTCATATCTTTTCTCGTTTAATTGTCTCATTTCCTACATTTTTTTCCTTTCGTTTATTGTCCTGTATTATATATTATTGTATTATTGTATTTTCCTATTTATGAATTGTACATAATTTATACTGGAAATAAATAAATTAAATCAAAATTGAATTGAATACATTTTCGAGGCATAATTTGTAATGCTCTCTACCATGTTGAATATTAAGCTATTCTGGCAAGTGTTGAATATTTTACAGAGTTTGTCATGTCCGTTGTTGTCTCATCATTATCGACATGTCATCGTCGTCATCGTCGTCGTCGCCATACACCACCATACCACCACCACCACCACCATACCACCACCACACCACCACACCACCATACCACCACCATATACCACCACACACCACCACCATGTACACCACACACTACCACCACCATATACACCACCACCACCACCACTGCCATGATTACATGTATCATAGCCATCATTATCTTCATTGGATTTTGCACCATTGGTGCTATTTACATCATTGTTCTTGGGTCAGGTCACAGAAATAAATCCCCTGAATCGTGATGGACATTTTCAAGATTTAGGTGGTTAGTGGTGGGTGAGAAAATTAGCTGTTTGAGGATATGGGGTGGGTGAGGAAGGGTGGGTGAGGAAATGGGGTTGGTGGGGGAAATAGAGAATGTAAAAGAGGTGAGGTAGCAAAGCTCAAATTGTGCCCTTTTTACTTTGAAATAAAAAATATAAAAAACTTTTTCCAATCAGCATTCTTTGGTTCATAGAATATGATCAGCCAGTATCATTATACAAAAATTATGTATCGCCCTCTTCAATCAAAAATGGCTCTAAGGCACTTTACAATAAAAATAAGACATGCAAATTTAAAAAAAAAATATACAGATATATAAATTGTAAATGTAAATACAAAAATGGTACAAAGGGTAAAAGAGGGCATATGTACAACAAATATGTGTAAAATGGGAAATGCATAGATAAAACCGACATCAGAAATAATACAAAAGCACGATTAACAGAAAGTAGATCTATAAAGAAAGGTCTTTACAAGCTCCTTAAAATCATCTATGTTTTTTGGCCACATGACCTCATCAGGTAAATTATTCCACAATGTAGCAGCTGAATGATCAAATTGCTTGCTTCCGTATGTAGCAGTTTTTATGACAGGTTTTGTAAGTAATGACTTGGATTCTGATCGAAGAGATCGAGTTCGCTGGTATTTCAAACCATAAAGCCATTCAGGTTAATAACTTTTGTTACTTTTCTATTTTGTTTCGCAGATCCTGAATCCGTTTTATGTTTTTCAAATATTTAGCATCACTGTGTGGATGGTTGATGAATATATCTACTACGCGACTACGCTCCTCATCATCTCTGGTTTCTCCATCTCTGTTCAGTTATATACAATTCATAAGGTATGTAGCCAGTGGCTTTTCTAAGGGGGGCTATTGGCCCCCATGATTGCTGTGGCCTCCCCCCTCATAACATATTCATGTCGATCTCAGACCACTAGCTCCTTCTAGCCAATCTCTTTCCTATCACATGACCAGTTTTATAATACATATCAAGCTAACGTACAACAATATATCTTTCTTATATTCTGTATACCTATTAATAGTTAACAAGGACAACCACCACACCCTCCCCCTCAAAAAAATAAAAATAATATCAAAAAGTCAAACAAAAAGTCAAAGATAGGAATATGATTAGCTGAAACATCAAATGAATGATAAGAAACAAGAGTTGGCATGTTTTGGACCAAAATTCATCATTTTTAGGTCAATTCTGCACCAAAAATCCTCAACAGATTGAGGGCCAAAAATCTTCCAATTTTGAACCAAGATAGGTAGATCTTAATAAAATACATTTTTAAGGGATTTAAGCATGCCCCCCCCCTCCTATATTAAGATCTAGATACACCCCTGCATGTAGCATCAGTTGTGCAACCTGAGGGGGAGGGGTAAAAACAGACAATTTTGGTAATCATCATGTAAGACCTTTAAAGCAATTAGGAAGCAAAAACCATATTTTCGCTTTGTAAAATTTTGGTCACAAAAATCAGTAATAGGTACGAGGTCTTTGTGACCATCTGCCATAAGCCTAATAGTTTGTATCAAAAAGCAATGATTTTATGTTCAGGGGAATTCATCATTGCAGTTTTTTGCATAAGAGTTTGCTTATGTTCCCCATAAATCTAGATGGAAAATGGAAACTTTTATATTGTTTTCATCAATTGATGCTGATTGGAAGGATATTATAGAAATCATCAATGGTTGAATTTGAATACGAATAGTTACAGGATTACTGTGTGGATGATTACTGAGTATATCTACTACCTGACTGCGCTTCGAGCTCATCATCTCTGGTTTTTTCATCTCTGTTTAGTTATATACAATTCATAAGATTGCCAGCGGCATGTCCAAAGGTGGGGAGGAGGAATATTGCCCCCAAAAAAAAAAAAAAAAAAAGTTATAGATATAATTAATTGAAATATCAAATAAAAAAGAACATATTTTTTTATTGGCAATTTTTATTTGTATCGACTGAACTTCCAATTCGCACCAAAGATCTTCAATTTTGGACGAAACATTTTCAATGGTGGACCAAAAATCTTCAAAATTGCACCGTGGGTTTATCAGTTTTCGGCCAAAAATCTTCAATTTTGGACCAAGATAGGGAGATGAACATCTTAATAGGATGTGCTTTTAAACCTTAAATACCCAAAACGTGTCGTGGCACACCCGGCTGGATATACCTTTTAAAAAAATTATTTGGGTAGCTTACGACGTGGTATCAACGTAATGCTGGTTACATTTTTAAGAGCTCATATAGTTCTTTCATGAAATGTAACTTTATGTTGTAACTTTATGAAATTTATCTTGACAAAATTTAACGAAAAAAGTATCCAATTTCGCTCAAATTTTGTCTGCCCCTATCATCAATATCTTTTTTGAATGCTAGCATCGTACATATATGGTATTGTTGACTTGGCCTTCTGTGCGAACATCGTACACACAGTATACAGTGTTGTTGACTTGGCCATATGTGCGAAAACTGTCATATACAGTGTTGTTGACTTGAATATCTGTGCGAACACCGTACATGTACGGTGTTGTAACACTGTACATGTACAATGTTGTAACACAGTACATGTACGGTGTAACACTGCACATGTACGGTGTTGTAACACCGTACATGTACAGTGTAACACCGTACATGTACGCGTTTCCATACACTATTTTCAATGGATAAGCACACATCGTACGATCATCGTTACATATTAAAGCTTATACCAGCAAGGTACAAACTAGAAAAATTGGGGGCGACAATAAACTTTTCATTTTGGAGTTGGTACCTCCAAGTTATATTAATGACAAAATGTTAAATGATGAGGGCACAGACAGAATTTCTCGCATAGATGATAGTACCAAACTACCAACGAGTGACGATACGAAAACGGTTCGATTGGTGAAAGGATTTATGACATTTAAGTGAGTTTTATGTTTAGAAATAACATTTTTTGTTGTTCTTCAAGTTTGGAACTATTTCTTTTTAAACAAACATAGAATTTTTCTCCATGATCTGAAAACTTTTTTTCTTCACAGTAAACACAGCTTAGTGTGGATATCTCCTATAACCAGTTTTGCAAAAAATGATAATAGCACCTGCACTTAGTTAAGTCTTATATAGCTTAATAAAAGGGTTAAAGGTATATCCAGTGAATTTTCATTCTTATAGGTATGACAGAGAACTGTTAAAGAAACAAATTAGTGGGAACTAAAATATTGATATCTTATTCCGTTTAGAAGTTATTAAATTTCAAAGCTTTTACCAGTGCATTAGTGACATTGCTGAATGAAATGTGATTTCATAATTGCACGTACAAGCAGAGGTTGCGTTATAATTTTTTCTTAGGTGTATTTGTACGACAAGTCCTTGATTTTCGGCGTATTTTGTAAATTTGCTGTCGTACGTACAGGCTACTGCGTAATGTACATGGCACTGTGCGCTAGCGGAGCTTGCAAGTATTGTTAACACACACACACTTGTGTCACGTCTACCTCTCAAAGTGAATGAAAATTGTGCTTAAAATACCAAAAACATTAAAAAATCAAACTATTATTATCATAACAAATATTAAGAAGAAGTTCATACCCAATCCTTGTATCATGTTAATTGTTGAATCATGAAATTTGGGTTGAAAATTCAAAATAAAATAGAAAAATACTGCTGTTTATCGTATCTAAACTTTCATGAGGTTTTAGTGAACTTTGACTAATTATCAACAATAATATACTACTATTCAGATGTCATACACGCCTACTTTTGTACAGTATAGTAACTTGACTTGCAGATTGTGATCACTTCCAGATACACACACGATCAACACAACGAAAGTAGAATCCTAGCTAATAATATCGTTGACAATTGACAGCCTGTATTCAAAACAACATCAAAACTTTCATGTATGTGTACAGTGTATGTACATCATGTATATGGCATGTGTACTAGCTTTGTACAATGTTGAATCATTCGGCCGTTAGTCTCATAGTTGTGTCATTTGTCTTTTATTTTTGAGTAAATTTAAAATCATTTCTGTGTGAAATAAAACTTTCAATCACATGAGAGGTAAGATGTTCATGATTTTCATATATGTTAATAAAAAACTGGCATAAAATTCCACATGCTATATCTAAATCTTATGACGCAGTTACAATCTGTGTCGTAAGAAATTTCAGTTATAGTGTAATATATGACAAATTTGTCGTTAACGCGAACTCTGCATACAAGACAAATTTTAAAGTTCTTTGAACATTAGTTTCCTCTTTCTCACTTATTGGATACACTTTTTGTTTAATTATTGATATGGGGTACATGCACTTTATAAGAACATGCTTTGCCCATCTGCTTATAATCCTTACACTCTAAATGAGTTTAAAATAAAAATCATGTTTTAAGGAAATCATTAATAGTTGTATTGGATCTGCAATTACATCACACTGCACACAGCTAGCTTACTCTTTAAAACACTGGTGAAATCTTTATAAACTGCTAAATTTTCTAAACGTAATAAGATATAAACATGTTTTTATTTTTTTATTCACCAATTTGGTTCATTGTTAATCCTCTATCATATATATGAAAATAAAAATTCACGAGAATATTTCTTTAAAAGAAATCCGGTAATTTGACCCTCATTGTCGTGGTGCCGTTAAGCCCTCATCAAACAAACAAACAAACAAGCAGATAGTATCCTGTTTGTCATTGGACATTTTCATATTTCTGATTTTATATCATCTGTTCTCTTTGCAGCAACAAGTAACCTTAAGTAAAATGGTAGAGTCTGATACGTTCATCGATGTTGTCAGAGATAATGAAGGTAAGCCTTTGTTTCTATTTAAAGGACAAGTTCAAAGGTCACACATGTTCGACTTATAGGAGAGCTTAAACAAAATAAGAACAAAATGGTGAACAAAAGATGTGTCCTAAAATCTTATTCTGTTGAGGACATATCAGATTTGTGGAGAAATAATTCCCAGAAGAAAATTCTACTTGAGACCAGTTGGGATTTTCAAGTGGTTCCAACTGGTTCCAATTTGGATTGAATATTCTCAACTGGTACCAACTTGAATTTAAGAAATTGCGAACTGGTCCCAACAGAGATTGAACTTTTTCCCAACTTGTACCAGTTCATCCAAGTTGGGGTTTTCCGAAATTCAAGTCGGAAAAATTCCTAGTTGGGACCACTTGGAAAAATCCCAAATGGAATTTTCTCTTGGGCTGACATCAGTTTATTAGAGATAATATATAATAAGGTAAGACCTAAAAGCAGTGCAAATTTCTTGCTGACTTTGATGACAATTTCTTTGTTAGATTTGAGCTGAGCAAATAAAGTAGTGTACTGCATGTTAGGGCCTGTTAACAATAAAAGTTAGATTCTGTATTGATGTCTGTCATTTCTTATTTTACTTTCCTTCTAAAAGTAAGCCTATAACAGTCTGCCAATTTTTCAACGTTTCATCGAAAGATGTGTCAAAATAAGCTAAATTATTCGTTTTTGTTGAGCCAAATGATTATTTTAACTGAAAAAGTACATGAGTGTAGGTGTGGTTTTCCCCTTTGCAGCTAGTTGCCGTGCGTGAACTTTATTGTTACATCATTGGTACTGGGATTCCCGACCTTGAGGATGATGGCACTCAACCAAGTCTACCACTTGGCACTTGACCAAGTCGACCACTTGGCACATGACCAAGTCGACCACTTGGCACATGACCAAGTCAACCACTTGGCACATGACCAAGTCGACCACTTGGCACTTGACCAAGTCAACCACTTGGCACATGACCAAGTCGACCACTTGGCACTTGACCAAGTTGACCACTTGGCACTTAACCAAGTCAACCACTTGGCACATGACCAAGTCGACCACTTGGCACTTGACCAAGTCAACCACTTGGCACATGACCAAGTCGACCACTTGGCACTTGACCAAGTCAACCACTTGGCACATGACCATGAGTTTGAACATCTGAAGTTGGGTGAAGCATTCTCTTAGTATGGCGCTATGCTTTGTGCCGCTATCACACATCCTCCAATTGAAAAAAAATTGTGTATTTTAATGAAAGTTTGTTTTACAACAATTGGATAGGTTAAGACAGCATGCTATACTGTGATGGTGCAGGAGTCGTGCTTGTATTCGAAAGGTACCGGGTTCGATTGATTCCCGTTGTGAGCGCTGCATTGTGTCCTTGAGCAAGACACTTTACTCTACTTGCCTCAGTCCACTCAGCTGTAAAATGAGTACCAGTACTACGTGGTGTCCCATCCTTGGGGAGTCATGTACTCTCATCTGCTTGCACCATAGTAACTGAGGATAAGTACTGGCTATGAGCCTAATGGCTCGGATGGATTTAGCTACAATCTTGGACAAAACTCATTGGGACACCTCCCAAATGAGTGGAAAATGTTGATAATTGCTTTCCATGTCTCTGTATTTCCATGTAAATCATTTTGACAACATTGAAAGGGGTGCAAAGGAAAAAGGGAGGGGAAGGGGGTAGGGGGGGAATAGCTGTACATAAATATTTGGAATAACATGTAAACTTTCCGGTAAGTGTCCTAACATTTTTGTCCAAGATTGTAGCTATACTGTATAGCAAGACAGTGTGCTAAGGCAGACTAGCTGAATTATTGTGATTGTAAATATGATTTGCTCTGAAGAAATTTTGGCAATTTACATTAAAAAGAAAATAATGTATTTTTCAGAAAATGCAGAATCAATTGTTAAGAACATGAGATTTCTGGTTTACAAGAGTCATTTTTCATACAAAGTTGTGACAATTTTACATTACAATGTCTTCTGAATCGCATAAAAAAAAAATGAAACTTTCTTTGCCATTTTGTTTCTTTGAAGGTCCTTATTTTGAGCACAAAATATCTCCTTTGAAAGCTACAAATCTGTTCATTGTTTGAGATAGAACTATTTAATGAGTACCTGCCATTTAGATGTGACAAAGGTTTACAAAAATCTGCCTAACAATCAAACACAAATGCTATCTCAATTTAACTGTAGTAATTCGAAAGCAAAATCAATTTGTTCATCCTGGGTAGAGGCATTGTGCTTATATGATGTATGCATAGGAGCATTGACAAGAAAATTTGAGGTTTTACAGTTTTTTCTAGTACGACTCAGATAGGTGGCAATGCTTATATGATATATGCATAGGAGCATTGACAAGAAAATTTGAGGTTTTACAGTTTTTTCTAGTACGACTCAGATAGGTGGCAATGCTTATATGATATATGCATAGGAGCATTGACAAGAAAATTTGAGGTTTTACAGTTTTTTCTAGTACGACTCAGATAGGTGGCAACACTTATATGATATATGCATAGGAGCACAGACAAGAAAATTTGAGGTTTTACAGTTTTTTTCTAGTACGACTCAGGTAGGTGGCAACACTTATATGATATATGCATAGGAGCACAGACAAGAAAATTTGAGGCTTTAAATTGTTTTGTAGTACGACTTAGGTGGCAATGCTTATATGCATAGGAGCACTGACAAAAAAAATTGAGATTTTAATTTTTTTCTAGTGCAACTCAGATAGGTGGCAATGCTTGTATGATATATGCATAGGAGCACTGACAAGAAAATTTGAGGCTTTAAATTTTTTTTCTAGTGCGACTTAGATAGGTGGCAACGCTTATATGATATATGCATAGGAGCACAGACAAGAAAATTTGAGGCTTTAAATTTTTTTTCTAGTGCGACTTAGATAGGTGGCAACGCTTATATGATATATGCATAGGAGCACTGACAAGAAAAATTGAGGCTTCAATTTTTTTTTTTAGTACAATTCAGATAGGTGGCAATGCTTATATCATATATGCATAGGAGTACTGACAAGAAAATTTAAGGCTTCAAAAAAAAAATTCTAGTATAACTCTAGTGTAACACAGAAAATGTGTCTGTGGAAATATTCAGTGCATTGCAACTATTAGAAATAATTTTTACTGCAGTCATTGGAAATAATTTCTATGAAACTGAAAATACTTTAGTTACTGTCAACGTCAATTGCCTGGTTTTCTGAACACTATATATTCAAGAAGAGAAGCATGCAAACAATGGTGTTAATTAGCTCACTTCCTGTCCCGGTTTGAAGAGTTAAGTTCCATAGGCTGTTGATGTTTCAAACGTAAATGGCTATTCATTTACATCTTTTATCTTTGTGGCGCAACTTGTCCATCACTGTCATTATGCCTTTAAACCTCGCCAACTGACCAACCAATCTTTCACGTCCCTAGTTTGTATTGTATCTGTATTCTATTCTCCAGTTGTTAGCATCCCGGAGCAGGATGTGATCCCCGGCGACGTGCTGAGCATCTCTCCGTCGGGATGCATTATGACGTGCGATGCTGTGCTGCTGGCAGGCAACTGCATCATTAATGAGAGCATGCTTACAGGTGTGTATTCTGCGGGGATGGTCAATGTAGGTTTGTGAATGTTGAGATGCAAAATTGGCTAAATTGATTGATCGATTTATTTCCACTTCTTCAGATAAAATACAACAGATAGAATGGATATTTACTGTGGTGGAGACCATAACAAACATATATAGAGTTTTTAGAAAAATCATAAAGCAAAATCTTTCCTTAGGAGAAATGGTCCCTCAGTCATTCACAGATAATGCACAAATCACCTTATGCATATGATACACAGCTATTTTATCACCAGTTTTCAAATTCCCCCACTAAGACATCTAACATGGATAAGAGATTTCAATCACAAAAGTGCCCTGTGTATTCGGCACTGGATTTCTGTAATCTTATACACACAAATAACCTTAGGCTAAACAAGAAGTCAAGTTGATAATTGTCATACCTGAGTTTTCAGGATAAACTCAGGTGCCGGGTGCGGGTAGGCTTAAAGAGAAACTTTTCGACATGATGGTTCTCCGTATGATGATATGTGAAAAATAATCTTAATAGACATGATTTTAAATGGACATTACAGAATCCGCCCCTTGAACACTACTCCATCCTGGTTTTCTGTGCCTGTCGCATTCTAGTAATCGCATGAACAATTACGTGACATTGATATGTGGTCACTGAAAAGTTTTGAGTTCCCTATTTCATTTCCACGTTACTCCAATTCGTATTCTTACAAAATTTGTGAACAAATGATTGCGTAATACACGGTCAACTCGTTCAGGAAGTGACCTTGAAATGGGATGAAAATGACCGTGGCAGTTTTATCCCGTGCGTTTTTCAAGGGGCGCTTTCTACAAATGTATGGATATAACACAAAAATAAATATAAGCGATATGAAAAACATTGAACTTATAAAAAGATCATTGACCCCATCCCACCTCACCTCACCCCACCCACCTACCCACCCTACCTCACCCCACCCACTCACCCCACCTTACCCCACCCACCGCACCCCACCCCACCCACCCACCTTACCTCACCCCACCCACCTCACCTCACCCCACCAACCTCACCTCACCCCACCCAATGTGACCTCCATCACACCCCACCCATTCGACCTCCATCACACCCCACCAAATGTGACCTCCATCACACCCCACCAAATGTGACCTCCATCACACCCCACCAAATGCGACCTCCATCACACCCCACCCATTGCGACCTCCATCACACCCCACCCATTGCGACCTCCATCACACCCCTTTTTCTTTTACAAAAACATTCGCTTTACGCATATATCGATAATAAATTGGTTTTGAGCTTCTTTTTAAACATGGATAAAGAGGTAAAAGTTTTTATTTTACTATCTATTCACATTTATACCTTTAAAATGTTTAAACTTTTTTTGTTTTAACTCCTCTGGTCTTCAGATTTTGGCTCATATAGAAGATGTTATCTTTAATTTTAATCCTTAGGTATAAATCATTGTAGTTTTGTAGTTATGGCTAAAAAAAGGTGCTAGCTTTTTATAGTTTTAAGAGATTTTTGAAGATATTCCATGGTGCAATGTTTTACACAAGCTCCCCTCAGGCATTTTCTTTTATGATCAAACTACCCATGGTGCATGAATAGACATCAGGTAATTTTGCAGCTTTTATGATAAAACTGCCCATTGTGCATGAATAGACATGAGGAAACCAGCTTTAATGATCCATTGTTTATTTGAAACAAATACTTTTTGGGCATTCCATAAAATTCCTTTATCTTTATTGTTTCCAGTGTAATGATACTTATTCTTGTTCCAATTGCAAGTGTATCTTTGTATGAAACCTTATGGAAAATGAAATATCTATATGGACGGGTAGATTGAGCTTAATTTGGCTTGAGCTACATGTATACTGGAGGAAAAAGAGCCATAAAGCATGAAAATAGTCACTATTTTCATCAAAAGCAGTGAAAATAATTTTTAGGCCTTTTAATAAACAGTGGAAATTTTCTATAAATTTTGCGACATAATCATAGAACCATTGATCTCCGTATGTTAAGTTGTTAACTTATTGTTTTTCAAATCCCTACCAACATTATTTGAATGGGAGCAGTTGAATATGGCAAAGAAGTTTTAAACTTGATCTCCATCACATCCTAGCTCAATCAAAGTATAGCAGGAAAAACTGGTCAGTTTGATGATTTTCAGTGACTGAAATTCAGGACAGAAATATAAAGAATTGCATTAAAAATCTCTCAACTACAAACAATCAAAATCTTCTCAATAAAAACATGGTACATTATTTCAAAAGACTGGAGACTTGTCATCAATAACCTTCATCAATGCCATCTTTCTTTATTATTGACAACAAATCATTACCGCAGGGTGGACACTCAAAATTTACACAAATTTGAAAGGGTTGAGCATCTGCATTAGTGATGCTCTGGTTTATAGTTGGTCAGGTAGCTCAGTTGGTAGAGCGCACGACTGAGATAGCAGGCGGTACCGGGTTCAAGCCCCAGTCAGGTCTAACCCGTTTTTCCACAGCCATGCAAACAGATACGCCGATCATCAATGTGCCGTTTGGGCAGCTCTCCCTATTCTAAAGCTCCAATGTTTGTAAAGTGCTCTTGAATATACTTGTATGGAAAGGGCGCTATTATTATTATAGTAGAAAGTATGAAGGCAGGAATTGTCCTTTAATATATCAGTGATTATTCATGTTCCAGGTGAAAGTGTTCCGGTCACAAAGAACCCCATCCCAAACCAAGAGAACTTAAGATATGACCCCAAGATCCACAACAAACACACACTGTTTTGCGGTACCCACATCATCCAGACTAGGTATCTCAAAGGGCAACCAGTGAAAGCTGTTGTAACTCAAACAGGTAGAGAACAAATATTTATGGAACAGTTTTGTTTATTTTTCTTTTCTATGTGAAAAATTACAAATTTATATTTTCAAACTCGAGTTTTGTGTTTTATTGTGATATAAAATGTCATCTATTATTATCTATGGGTAGAAATTCTGCGTTTTTCATTTTCTTAACATAAAGTAACATAAATTGGTAATGCTGATATGTCATGAATTCAGAAAGATTATTTTAGAGTATAAAAACATCACAAATTGTCATAAAAATATGCTTATTGATACCTCAAAATTCATAAATCTGTGAAATGGTCAATTTTTGACCAATTTTAAGAAAATTTGTGTTACTTTTATGACTCTACAAGGCATAGTACTTTAAATGATATTAAAAAAAAATCTAAAATGGTATGGAATAATTAGTTTAAATGATTTATTTACATATATTTATATTATGTAGTTAATATTGTAGTAGTCAAATCCTACTTGGCGAAACCATAAACCATAGATCTCCGTGGTGTAGTGGTTAGTGCTTTGTCCTCTCACCCGCACGTCCCTGGTTCAAATCCTGGTGGGTCTGCAACCAGTGAGCTCAGAACTGGTTATCAAAGGCTGTGGCCGTCTTGATATAATGTCCAGCACTGGATACTGTTGGGACGTTAAACCTTGTTATGCTATGCTATTTTATTCGCTCTCTAAAACTAGAGCCAGAGCTGTTGGTATTATTTCAAAAGTTGAGCACTATTTACCATGTAATGTTCTTAGAACTATTTACAACACTTTTGATTCTTCCGCATCTTTTATACTGTTCCACCATTTGGTCAGGGGGCTATCCTTCTGATCTGACTAGACTAACAGTCTTACAAAAACGGGCTATTCGACATATTGTGAACGCACCTCATCGTGCAAACACCAGCAATTTATTTTCTTCACTGAACCTTCTTAAGTTATCTGATTTAATCCACTTGAATCTTGCTACTTTTGCTTTTAAAGTAACACAAGGGCTCGTACCATCTTTATTTAATGGTTTCTTTAAACATAATTACCAGGTGCACAACTATAAACTAGACAAAACACAAGCATTCATTGTTATCCTGCAAAACTAATGTCGTCCTGTTAAATTTTTGTAACCGTTCAATAATCGTATGGAATTCCCTGTCGTAAGATCTTAAATGTACACAAATCTGTCAAACTCTTTAAGCTAAGATCCTTTCAAACAAATATTAATACATGGATGGGAGTGGAGTGGGATGGCTAGGGTGGAGGGGATGGCTAGGGTGGGGTGGGGTGGGATGGCTAGGGTGGGGTGGGATGGCTAGGGTGGGGTGGGATGGCTAGGGTGGGGTGGGATGGCTAGGGTGGGGTGGGATGGCTAGGGTGGGGTGGGTGGGGTGGGATGGCTAGGGGGGTGGGATGGCTAGGGTGGGGTGGGATGGCTAGGGTGGGGTGGGATGGCTAGGGTGGGGTGGGATGGCTAGGGTGGGGTGGGATGGCTAGGGTGGGGTGGGATGGCTAGGGTGGGGTGGGATGGCTAGGGTGGGGTGGGATGGCTAGGGTGGGGTGGGATGGCTAGGGTGGGGTGGGATGGCTAGGGTGGGGTGGGATGGCTAGGGTGGGGTGGGATGGCTAGGGTGGGGTGGGATGGCTAGGGTGGGGTGGGATGGCTAGGTGGGGTGGGATGGCTAGGGTGGGGTGGGATGGCTAGGGTGGGGTGGGATGGCTAGGGTGGGGTGGGATGGCTAGGGTGGGGTGGGATGGCTAGGGTGTGGGATGGCTGGGTGGGGTGGGATGGCTAGGGTGGGGTGGGGTGGCTAGGGTGGGGTGGGATGGCTAGGGTGGGGTGGGATGGTTAGGGGGTGGGATGGTGGGATGGTTAGGATGGGGTCAGGGTTTGAGTTCTCTTTCTTTTCTCTCTATTGTTGTATAGAGACATGCACATATATAGTTATAGTAAATTTAGTATTATTATCTTGATATTAAGAGGGCGTGCTTTACTCATTAAGCCATTAATGTTTTTTAGAGCACTTTCTTTCACAACTTTTGTAATGTTATTATATGTATTTTCCTATTGTTATAATTGTTATTATGAATTAGGAATGTTGTGATCAAACAAATAAATGAAATGAAAGGAAATGAAATATTGTATATTGGGAAGACTTGGCATGAATTGCGGTGGCTCGCCCAGGATTGGTCCTAATGTAGAAGCTTTGGCGGCGCCTTATGTTCCACATGGAGTGAAGAGAATGGAGTGAAGAGAATGGAGTGAAGAGAATGGAGTGAAGAGAATGGAGTGAAGAGAATGGAGTGAAGAGAATGGAGTGAAGAGAATGGAGTGAAGAGAATGGAGTGAAGAGAATGGAGTAAAGAGAATGAAGTGAAGAGAATGGAGTGAAGAGAATGGAGTGAAGAGAATGGAGTGAAGAGAATGGAGTGAAGAGAATGGAGTGAAGAGAATGGAGTGAAGAGAATGGAGTGAAGAGAATGGAGTAAAGAGAATGAAGTGAAGAGAATGAAGTGAAGAGAATGGAGTGAAGAGAATGGAGTGAAGAGAATGGAGTGAAGAGAATGGAATAAAGAGAATGAAGTGAAGAGAATGGAGTGAAGAGAATGGAGTGAAGAGAATGGAGTGAAGAGAACGGAGTGAAGAGAATGAAGAGAACGGAGTGAAGAGAATGGAGTGAAGAGAATGGAGTGAAGAGAATGGAGTGAAGAGAATGGAGTGAAGAGAATGGAGTGAAGAGAATGGAGTGAAGAATGGAGTGAAGAGAATGGAGTGAAGAGAATGGAGTGAAGAGAATGGAGTGAAGAGAATGGAGTGAAGAGAATGGAGTGAAGAGAATGGAGTGAAGAGAATGGAGTGAAGAGAATGGAGTGAAGAGAACGGAATGAAGAGAACGGAGTGAAGAGAACGGAGTGAAGAGAACGGAGTGAGTGAGAACGGAGGAGTGAGAACGGAGTGAAGAGAATGGAGTGAAGAGAATGGAGTGAAGAGAATGGAGTGAAGAGAATGGAGTGAAGAGAATGGAGTGAAGAGAATGGAATAAAGAGAATGAAGTGAAGAGAATGGAGTGAAGAGAATGGAGTGAAGAGAATGGAGTGAAGAGAACGGAGTGAAGAGAACGGAGTGAAGAGAACGGAGTGAAGAGAATGGAGTGAAGAGAATGGAGTGAAGAGAATGGAGTGAAGAGAATGGAGTGAAGAGAATGGAGTGAAGAGAATGGAGTGAGTGAGAATGGAGTGAAGAGAATGGAGTGAAGAGAACGGAGTGAAGAGAACGGAGTGAAGAGAATGGAGTGAAGAGAATGGAGTGAAGAGAATGGAGTGAAGAGAATGGAGTGAAGAGAATGGAGTGAAGAGAACGGAATGAAGAGAACGGAGTGAAGAGAACGGAGTGAAGAGAACGGAGTGAGTGAGAACGGAGTGAGTGAGAACGGAGTGAAGAGAATGGAGTGAAGAGAATGGAGTGAAGAGAATGGAGTGAAGAGAATGGAGTGAAGAGAATGGAGTGAAGAGAATGGAGTGAAGAGAATGGAGTGAAGAGAATGGAATGAAGAGAATGGAGTGAGTGAGAATGGAGTGAAGAGAATGGAGTGAAGAGAATGGAGTGAGTGAGAATGGAGTGAAGAGAATGGAGTGAAGAGAATGGGGTGAAGAGAATGGGGTGAAGAGAATGGAGTGAAGAGAATGGAGTGAAGAGAATGGAGTGAAGAGAATGGAATGAAGAGAATGGAGTGAAGAGAATGGAGTGAAGAGAATGGAGTGAAGAGAATGGAGTGAAGAGAATGGAGTGAAGAGAATGGAATGAAGAGAATGGAGTGAAGAGAATGGAGTGAAGAGAATGGAGTGAAGAGAATGGAGTGAATGAGAATGGAGTGAAGAGAATGGAATGAAGAGAATGGAGTAAAGAGAATGGAGTGAAGAGAAATTATGGCTACGGACCATATAAGATAAACCCCCTATTTTATGTGGGTTTATCTTGTTCATTATATGTACAGAGCCTATATGTCATGGCATAGCTTACCAGACTTGCAATATAAGCAGCTTGGAGGGGGTGGGGTGGGGGAGGAGGTGGGGGAGGAGCTCGGGGTTATGTATGACAGCTACCTGAAATGCTATCCACTTCCTGGTGGGTTTAATTGCTATCTTGTTCATCATGCATACAGACCTTATCAGTCATGCCATATTTTACCTGATGCAATATTAGCAGCTAAGGTAGGAATGATGTATCATAATTTACCTCAAATGCTACCCGCTTTCTGCTTTAGGCTTTATGAATTTGCTTGAATAACATAACATGCCTTGGGCAGGACTTAGGTGGTATGTCATACATCTTTTGAAGGATTAGCTTACCAGGTCTATTTATATTTCTGATGGGATTAGCAATGTAATTACTGATAGGAACTTGATGAATCAGGGATGGCCCAGGTAGAGTGGGAGGGTGACAGGATTTAGCTCCCCCCCCCCTCTCCCCGCCCCACTATAAAAACAATACTGTGATAAGAATTTAAGAATTGCATAAAAAAATGTAGATTTTGTAGCTTCAAAATACCCCAAATCACAAGGTTTCTGGGGTCTTCCTGGTGCCACCTTTGGCAATTTATGTTCCCCACTAAACCTGAGCCCCCCTACTTTCAGAATGCTCCTTTGTCACTTGTTAATAATTCACTCTCTGTTTTTGTGTCAGGTTTCATCACCGCCAAAGGAAGCATGGTGAGGACCATCTTGTATCCCGCCCCCTTGCAAAATGATCTCCACAGGGATGCCATTAAGTTTGTGTTGGTGCTAGTCTTTTTTGGTGAGTATTTTATTATCTTTATTTGGTAGCCACAATGATTTATTAAAGGCTAAATCCAATAAGAGGTGCATTGGCTCAGTGGTTAAGGAGTCATGATCGGGAGCGTCGCATTGTGTCCTTGAGCAAGGCACTTTACTCTACTTGCTTCAGTCCACTCAGCTGTAAATTAAGTACCAGTGCTGCACGTTCTCCTTGCTTGCCCCCTGTACAACCTTCCCAGAGCTTCCCTCGCTCCCCACAACTCAATTGCTGAGTTCTTCCAGAAAAATCCTCGGAATAAAATTATCTCCTTCCTTCGTCATGCTTCCCTCTACAACTATATTTAATACTCCTCTTCCACCCCCTCTCTACTTTGTTTTTGTTTCACCCATGCACCTTCTTTCTCGATCCCAACTTTCTAACTTTTAGTTCTTGTGTTTCTCTCAATCTTTCCCCTGTTTCCTTTCCTTCCTACCTCTAGAATGATCTGACCTCTCAGGCACAATTTGACCCTCATTGTCGTGGTGCCGTTAAGCCCTCATCAAACAAACAAAGTAGTTTACATCAGACATGTTATCACGAATTTGCATATTGATGCATGAAAATTCCAAAAGCTGCCAAACACAAAAAGGTCAATTTTTAAGTGATTTTGATTCATTTTGTTGGTTAATTCTAGTTTTTGGTTGATTATAAAGCAAGTTATGTAATGTTTCAGCTAAATGCTAAGTCCTTACTCAGGTCATGAAGGTTGTTGCATATCCCGTTTCCTTGGTGTAAGCGGATGAGAACACATGACTTCCTCTGGATGCCATTCCATCTCATAACAACCCTGTTTCCTTGGTGTAAGCGGATGAGAACACATGACTTCCTCTGGATGCCATTCCATCTCATAACAACCCCGTTTCCTTGGTGTAAGTGGATGAGAACACATGACTTCCTCTGGATGCCATTCCATCTCATAACAACCCCGTTTCCTTGGTGTAAGTGGATGAGAACACATGACTTCCTCTGGATGCCATTCCATCTCATAACAACCCCGTTTCCTTGGTGTAAGCGGATGAGAACACATGACTTCCTCTGGATGCCATTCCATCTCATAACAACCCCGTTTCCTTGGTGTAAGCGGATGAGAACACATGACTTCCTCTGGATGCCATTCCATCTCATAACAACCCTGTTTCCTTGGTGTAAGCGGATGAGAACACATGACTTCTGTGATGCCATTCCATCTCATAACAACCCGTTTCCTTGGTGTAAGCGGATGAGAACACATGACTTCCTCTGGATGCCATTCCATCTCATAACAACCCGTTTCCTTGGTGTAAGTGAATGAGAACGCATGACTTCCTCTGGATGCCATTTCCATCTCATAACAACCCCTTGTTTCCTTGGTGTAAGTGGATGAGAACACATGACTTCCTCTGGATGCCATTTCATCTCATAACAACCCCGTTTCCTTGGTGTAAGTGGATGAGAACACATGACTTCCTCTGGATGCCATTCCATCTCATAACAACCCCGTTTCCTTGGTGTAAGCGGATGAGAACACATGACTTCCTCTGGATGCCATTCCATCTCATAACAACCCCGCTGAGAACACATGACTTCCTCTGGATGCCATTCCATCTCATAACAACCCCGTTTCCTTGGTGTATGAGAACACATGACTTCCTCTGGATGCCATTCCATCTCATAACAACCCCGTTTCCTTGGTGTAAGCGGATGAGAACACATGACTTCCTCTGGATGCCATTCCATCTCATAACAACCCTGCTTCCTTGGTGTAAGCGGATGAGAACGCATGACTTCCTCTGGATGCCATTCCATCTCATAACAACCCCGCTTCCTTGGTGTAAGCGGATGAGAACACATGACTTCCTCTGGATGCCATTCCATCTCATGTCAACCCCGCTTCCTTGGTGTATGCCATTCCATCTCATAACAACCCCGGGATGAGAACACATGACTTCCTCTGGATGCCATTTCATCTCATAACAACCCCGCTTTCCTTGGTGTATGCCATGAATTCCATCTCATAACAACCCGTTTCCTTGGATGAGAACACATGACTTCCTCTGGATGCCATTCCATCTCATAACAACCCTGTTTCCTTGGTGTAAGCGGATGAGAACACATGACTTCCTCTGGATGCCATTCCATCTCATAACAACCCTGTTTCCTTGGTGTAAGCGGATGAGAACACATGACTTCCTCTGGATGCCATTCCATCTCATAACAACCCCGTTTCCTTGGTGTAAGCGGATGAGAACACATGACTTCCTCTGGATGCCATTCCATCTCATAACAACCCCGCTTCCTTGGTGTAAGCGGATGAGAACACATGACTTCCTCTGGATGCCATTCCATCTCATAACAACCCTGTTTCCTTGGTGTAAGCGGATGAGAACACATGACTTCCTCTGGATGCCATTTCATCTCATAACAACCCCGTTTCCTTGGTGTAAGCGGATGAGAACACATGACTTCCTCTGGATGCCATTCCATCTCATAACAACCCTGTTTCCTTGGTGTAAGCGGATGAGAACACATGACTTCCTCTGGATGCCATTCCATCTCATAACAACCCCGTGTCCTTGGTGTAAGCGGATGAGAACACATGACTTCCTCTGGATGCCATTCCATCTCATAACAACCCCTTGTTTCCTTGGTGTAAGTTTCGGATGAGAACACATGACTTCCTCTGGATGCCATTCCATCTCATAACAACCCGTGTTTCCTTGGTGTAAGCGGATGAGAACACATGACTTCCTCTGGATGCCATTCCATCTCATAACAACCCTGCTTCCTTGGTGTAAGCGGATGAGAACACATGACTTCCTCTGGATGCCATTCCATCTCATAACAACCCCGTTTCCTTGGTGTAAGCGGATGAGAACACATGACTTCCTCTGGATGCCATTCCATCTCATAACAACCCTGTTTCCTTGGTGTAAGTGGATGAGAACGCATGACTTCCTCTGGATGCCATTCCATCTCATAACAACCCTGTTTCCTTGGTGTAAGTGGATGAGAACATGACTTCCCCTGGATGATTCTTCATAACAACCCTCTGGATGCCATTCCATCTCATAACAACCCCGCTTCCTTGGTGTAAGCGGATGAGAACACATGACTTCCTCTGGATGCCATTCCATCTCATAACAACCCTGCTTCCTTGGTGTAAGTGGATGAGAACACATGACTTCCTCTGGATGCCATTCCATCTCATAACAACCCCGTTTCCTTGGTGTAAGCGGATGAGAACACATGACTTCCTCTGGATGCCATTCCATCTCATAACAACCCCGTTTCCTTGGTGTAAGCGGATGAGAACACATGACTTCCTCTGGATGCCATTCCATCTCATAACAACCCTGTTTCCTTGGTGTAAGCGGATGAGAACACATGACTTCCTCTGAATGCCATTCCATCTCATAACAACTCCGCTTCCTTGGTGTAAGCGGATGAGAACACATGACTTCCTCTGAATGCCATTCCATCTCATAACAACTCCGCTTCCTTGGTGTAAGCGGATGAGAACACATGACTTCCCCTGGATGCCATTCCATCTCATAACAACCTCGCTTCCTTGGTGTAAGTGGATGAGAACGCATGACTTCCTCTGGATTCCATTCCATCTCATAACAACCCCGTTTCCTTGGTGTAAGCGGATGAGAACACATGACTTCCTCTGGATGCCATTCCATCTCATAACAACCCCGCTTTCTTGGTGTAAGCGGATGAGCACACATGACTTCCCTGGATGCCATTCCATCTCATAACAACCCTCCTTGGTGTAAGCGGATGAGAACAACCTTCCTCTGGATGCCATTCCATCTCATAACAACCCCGTTTCCTTGGTGTAAGTGGATGAGAACACATGACTTCCCCTGGATGCCATTCCATCTCATAACAACCCCGCTTCCTTGTGAGCACACATGACTTCCTCTGGATGCCATTCCATCTCATAACAACCCCGTGGTGTAAGCGGATGAGAACACATGATTTCCTCTGGATGCCATTCCATCTCATAACAACCCCGCTTTCTTGGTGTAAGCGGATGAGCACACATGACTTCCCCTGGATGCCATTCCATCTCATAACAACCCTGTTTCCTTGGTGTAAGTGGATGAGAACACATGACTTCCCCTGGATGCCATTCCATCTCATAATAACCCTATTTCCTTGGTGTAAGCGGATGAGCACACATGACTTCCCCTGGATGCCATTCCATCTCATAACAACCCTGCTTCCTTGGTGTAAGTGGATGAGAACACATGACTTCCTCTGGATGCCATTCCATCTCATAACAACCCCGCTTCCTTGGTGTAAGCGGATGAGAACACATGACTTCCTCTGGATGCCATTCCATCTCATAACAACCCCGCTTTCTTGGTGTAAGCGGATGAGCACACATGACTTCTCCTGGATGCCATTTCATCTCATAACAACCCCGTTTCCTTGGTGTAAGCGGATGAGAACACATGACTTCCTCTGGATGCCATTCCATCTCATAACAACCCCGCTTCCTTGGTGTAAGCGGATGAGCACACATGACTTCCCCTGGATGCCATTTCATCTCATAACAACCTCGTTTCCTTGGTGTAAGCGGATGAGAACACATGACTTCCCCTGGATGCCATTCCATCTCATAACAACCCTGTTTCCTTGGTGTAAGTGGATGAGAACACATGACTTCCTCTGGATGCCATTCTATCTCATAACAACCCCGTTTCCTTGGTGTAAGTAGATGAGAACGCATGACTTCCTCTGGATGCCATTCCATCTCATAACAACCCTGTTTCCTTGGTGTAAGTGGATGAGAACACATGACTTCCCCTGGATGCCATTCCATCTCATGTCAACTTCCTAGTAGTATTGGTACTCATTTTACAACTCAGTGTAGCAAGTATAGAGTAAAGTGTCTTGCTCAAGGACACAATATAGCACTCGTGACGGGAGTTGAACCCGGTACCTTTTGCACACGAGCATGACTTCTGTAACCACTGAGTCACTGCACGTATGAAATTACATGCAGTTACCTAATATTCAAATGCTTACAGTAAAGGGTGTTACACACTGAACGAAACAAAATTTCATAAAACAAAGGCAAAGAAATATTTTGACCTCGTTGTCTTCAGAGATGGATCATCATCGTGTGGCTATTCAGATGATAACTTTTAACTGATTCAAGGCGCGTTTCTACGCCCATTAAAGCAAAATTCACGTGGCGACAGAAATTTGCGCCCCACTGAAGCAAATTTCTTCACAAATTGAACAAACAGCAAATTTCTAGCAAATTTTCTGTATCATCAGAAAGCCTTAATTTTAAACTTTATCGTTTGTGAGCAAAAAATAGAAGCATCTTATGAAATTTGTTTCTTGTCTGATTATTTAAGAAATCACTTGCCGCCTCGCGTCGGTGTGTAACACCCTTAAGTTGTAAATTATCCCTGGCTCCTTGGGTGATCCCATCTTGTCTGATATCTTTCTGCATTTGTTTCTCATTTTAGCCATGATCGGTTTTGTCTACGTTGCTGTCGTCCTTTCAAAACAACTGGTAAGTGCAAGTAGTTTAAGGTGTGTGCAATTTATTTGACTAACTTTAAAGGTTTAGTTGAGAGATCGGGCAAGTTTATCTTTTATAAAGAACTTAGAAAGAAACACAACAATGGTGAAGAAAGCATCGCAAAATCTTATTCCGTTAAGGAGACATTTAAGCTCTTTATCATTTGTGTAGAAACGACTGAAATCAAAACTAGTTGTGAATCTTCAGATTCCTCAAAGTCTTTATTTATTCCATCATATTTTTTCCTATGATTTTGTGGCTTAAAAACCATTGGATATGCCAGGAAAGTAGTAAAACTGAATCTAGTATACGGCAACTAGAATTTACCACCTGAAGAACGTTTGAGAAAAAATAATTAAAACAGTAAAAAAGTTCAATTTTTTTTGTTTAAAATACATTAACAATTGTTAAGAATATGATGATATTCCAACCTTCCATAGTACTACACCAGTCATTTCTACACAAATGACACAGAGGTTTAAACTTGCATATTTCCATAACAGAAATTTCTTCACCATTTTGTTTCTTTTAAAATCCGCTTTCATATAAGATAAACTTGCTTGACCACTGAACTAATCATTTAATGAATAATAACATCAATGACAAATAAGGGCAGCATAAGCATTTGTGTTATTTATGACAGTGGTAATGATTATGATGGTGATGCTGGTGATAACGGTGGTGATGAAGAAAGCAATAGTGTGGGTAATAGTGAGTATGTATCTTGAGGATAATGCTGATACATTTAATTAGTGAAGATTATGGTGATAACATTGCCAATATAAATGGTATTGAGGACAGTAAAGATTATAATGGTGATGATGATAGTGGTGATAATTTTGGTGATGAATAATGACACCAATGACTAATGAGGGCAGAACAAGCATTTACAGTGTTGATGATGGTGGTAATGATTATGATGGTGATAATTTTAATAGTGGTGATAATGGTGGTGATGAAAAAGGCAATAATGAGGGTGATAATGGCCTATGTATCTTCATGATGATAGTGGTGATAATTTTGGTGATGAATAATGACATGAATGACAAGTAAGGGCAGTACAAGCATTTATAGTATTAATGATGATGATGAAAGTTGGTAGTGGTGATAATGGTGGTGATGAAAAAGGCAATAGTGATGGTCATAATGATGACTTGTGTGTCTTGAGGATTTTAACACTGATACATTTCATTAATGAAGATTATGGTAATAACATTGTCAATATATATTAGTGAGAACAGATGATAATGATAGTGGTGATGGTTTTTGGTGATGAATAATGACATCAATGCCAAATGAGGGCAGTACAAGCATTTACGGTATATTGACAATGGTGCTAATGACTATGATGGTGATAATGATGATAGAGGTGATAATGGTGGTGATGAAGAATGCAATAGTGAGGGTGAAAATGACTTATGTATCTTGGGGGTTTTAACACTGATACATTTGATTAATGAAGACTGTGATGATAACGTTGCCAATAGGGATGGTATTGAGGACAGTAAAGATTATGATCGTGATAAAGATAGTGGTGATGATTTTGGTGATGAATAATGACACCAATGACTAATGAGGGCAGAACAAGCATTTACAGTGTTGATGATGGTGGTAATGATTATGATGGTGATAATTTTAATAGTGGTGATAATGGTGGTGATGAAAAAGGCAATAATGAGGGTGATAATGGCCTATGTATCTTCAGGTTTTAACACGGATACATTTCATTGATTAAGATTATGGTGATAAGATTGCCGGTATGGATGTTATTGAGAACAGTAAAGATTATGATGGTGATTATGATAGTGGTGATGAAATGACATTATTGACTAATGAGGGCAGTACAAGCATTTATGATATTGACAATGGTGCTAATGACTATGATGGTGATAATGATGATAGAGGTGATAATGGTGGTGATGGTTTTTGGTGATGAATAATGACATCAATGCCAAATGAGGGCAGTACAAGCATTTACGGTATATTGATAATGGTGCTAATGACTATGATGGTGATAATGATGATAGAGGTGATAATGGTGGTAATGAAGAATGCAATAGTGAGGGTGAAAATGACTTATGTATCTTGGGGATTTTAACACTGATACATTTAATTGATGAAGACTGTGATGATAACATTGCCTATAGGGATGGTATTGAGGACAGTAAAGATTATGATCGTGATAAAGATAGTGGTGATGATTTTGGTGATGAATAATGACACCAATGACTAATGAGGGCAGAACAAGCACTTACAGTGTTGATGATGGTGGTAATGATTATGATGGTGATAATTTTAATAGTGGTGATAATGGTGGTGATGAAAAAGGCAATAATGTGGGTGATAATGGCCTATGTATCTTCAGGTTTTAATACAAATACATTTCATTGATTAAGATTATGGTGATAAGATTGCCGATATGGATGTTATTGAGAACAGTAAAGATTATGATGGTGATTATGATAGTGGTGATGATTTTGGTGATGAAATGACATCATTGACTAACGAGGGCAGTACAAGCATTTATGATATTGATGATGGTGGTAATGATTATGATAATGGTGGTAATGATTATGATAATGGTGGTGATGAAAAATGCAATAGTGATGTTGGTGATGACTTATGTATAATGTTCTCTGGGATTTCAACACTGATGGATTTAATTAATGAAGATGGTAGGGATGATATAACTGACATGGATGATGTTGAGGAAAGTAACGATTATGCTGGGGATGAGATGGTAGCGGTGATAATGATGGTGATGAAGTAGAATTTCATAGTGATGATGATTATTAGCTAAGTAGTATGTTATTAGGGATTTTAACATGGAATTTAATTAATAAAGTTGATGGGATGACATTATAAATATGTGGATAGTGTTAAGGATAGTAATGATTATGATGGTGATAATGATTAAGATGGTGATAATGATTATGATGGTGATAATGATTATGATGGTGATAATGATTATGATGGTGAAAATGATTATGATGGTGATAATGGTTATGATGGTGATAGCGATTATGATGGTGATAGTGATTATGATGGTGATAATGATTATGATGGTGATAATGATTATGATGGTGATAACGATTATGATGGTGATAATGTTGGTGTTGAAGGAGAGGGCAATAGTGATAATGGTGATGACTTAAGTATAATTGTTTGATTGGATTTCAACACTGATGGATGCAATTAATGAAGATGGTGGGGATGATATTATGGTTATGGATGGTGCCTCACCTTTCACTGTCTCAACTGTACTGTAGTCTTCCATTTTGAATAAACATACTGAAATAAAACTATAATAACAAGCAAGCATTTAACCCTTAAACATGAGCCTCCCATTTAGAACTATTTTTTTGAAAACTTCAGATGTTGCTTATTTTCCACATCCTAAAGTTTGCTATCATTACAAATATGTGTTAACTGAAAGGTAATACTTTGATCTATACAATGGCCCACATAATTTTACACTGTAATATGCAAATTTATGCAAATTAGCTCATTTAATACACATGTCCAGTGTACAAAACTGCCTAAGATTGTGTTTATGTACTCTCTTGTGGTAAGCAGTTGTGGCATTTTTGATAAAATTTAAAAATGTCGATGAAAGTTATTTTAAATGATACCACTTCCAAACTTTTGGAAATAGGAACAATTGGAATATGCAAATGAGTTCATGTGACATTTTGACCTATAGCATGACCTAGACCCCAAGCTCACCTGCAAGCAACACATCACCAACCTAAAACTAAAATGCAACAGCTCCCTCAACATCCACTGACTCCTCTCCAACACCACTTGGGGTGCGAACCGCTATGCTCTCCTCAAAATCTTCAGGCTCACCATTTTTGCCAAGCTTGACTATGGCAATATTGTCTACTGTGTTGCTCACAACTCATACCTCAACAACATCAACACCATCCAAAATGAAGCCCTCAGGCTTTGTCTAGGTGCCTACAGGATCTCCCCAATCACCAGCCTTCATCTTGAAGCCAACGAATCCCCCTTTCCACTTAGATGTAGAAAGCTTAGCCTCTCTTATGCTTTTAGGGTCCTCACCAACACCCAGAACCCTGTTTACAACCTCATTAGGTACCCCAATTTCTCCACCCTCTTTGATAGGAATAAAACCCTATCCCCTTCCTTCAGCTTACGCATTAAATCAGGCCTCTCCACTCATCACATAACTCAAACCCACCCTAACCTCTTCATCAATCTCCACAACCAAATCAAAGACCAACTCTCAAATTACACCTCCATCTATACTGATGGCTCCAAGGAAGGAAACAAGACAGCTGCTGCTGCCGTCATTCAAGACATCACCCTCAGTAGCAGACTCCCCAACTACTCATCCATCTTTTTAGCCAAGGCTAAGGCCATCCTCCTCACCCTCGACTTTATTGAGTACTCTCTGCTCAGCCACTTTGCCATTTTCTCCAACTCAAAGGCTGTTCTTACTTCTTTACTCAACCTTAAATGGATAACCTCACATGCCACCTCTGCTCCGGAAACTCCTTTCTCCCACCCTCTGCTGATGCAGCCGCTAAACTTGCCCTCAACCTCCTCCCTACCCCTTTTCCCAAAACCCTCTCTGACATCAAACCGCTTATCACTTCCCTTGTTCGTGACCCCTGGCAAACCTCATGGAACTCCTAAATTGATAACAAACTCAATGTCATCCAGCCCACAATTCCGATCAAATCCACCATCAACAACCTCTCTTGTATTGACAATGTTCATATTACCCGTCTTAGAATTGGTCACACCCACCTCACACACTCCCACCTCTTTATTGGCTCCCCCCAACCCCTTTGCAACAATTGCCAATGCACCCTCAATATCTATCACATTCTCCTTGCTTGCCCCCTGTACAACTTTCCCAGAGCTTTCCTCGCTCCCCACAACTCAATTGCTGAGTTCTTCCAGAAAAATCCTCTGGATAAAATTATCTCCTTCCTTCATCATGCTTTCCTCTACAACCATATTTAATTCTCCTCTTCCACCCCCTCTTTACTTTGTTTTTGTTTCAACCATGTATCTCCCCTCTTGATCACAGCTTTCTGACCTTTGTTCTTAAATTTCTCTCATTCTTCCCCTGTTTCCTTTCCTTCCTACCTCTAGAATGATCCGACCTCTTAGGCACAATTTGACCCTCATTGTCATGGTGCTGTTAAGCCCTCATCAAACAAACAAACAAACCTATTATTATCAATTTTTACAAGATTGTGGGAAAGCTATATCCTGAAAATTAGGTTTTTTGTTTGTAGGCTGTTGAAAATATTAAAAATCAATTGTATAGTATTCATAAGGTTGTTTATTATATTTTATATAATAATTAATATGCAAATTACCTCAAAATAAGGAGTGATATAAGCTATGAGAATGATTTCAGGGTTGGAAAAAATGAAAATATCATCCCAACTTTTACTCATTTTTTCATAAAAAGGAGTTTCATGACCCAGATATATTCTCACCCAAGATGGTTGATTTGTTTGTAAAATATCTTAAATAAAAATCATTAGCTTTTCCACAATTACCCTATTATTTACTGTAGAAATGTATGAAATACTATGTATGGCCAAGATTCCATGAAGCAGGTTTGGGAATTTACACATACTAGTCACTAGGTCTGGAAAGAATACAAAAACATACTGATTTACCTTTACTTGTGATTGCCTCCTGCCATGTTCGTCGATCTCATCTTATCATATGTCCTACATGTAGATCTTCAATTACATTTTTTACACAATTTATTTAGTATAAAAATGTGTCTTTCCGTAAATTTCTTCCGTGAACCAAAACCTTTGCATCAGAAGAGGTTGCAATGGAATTGTCTTTTTTTGTGAGGGGGCTATGCATCAACATAGTAGATGATTTGAAAGATCGGTTGAAGAGCTTTCAGTTGGCAATAAAAAACAGTCCGTTTTGATTTTCCGTGAAATGGTAAAAAAAACTGTAAAATGCTCAAAACTTTCAAATTTGAGATATGTTCTGGCAAAATTTGATTAGATTTACACTATTTGATATACGTAGGACCAAAAATAAAGTTACAACTTTTTTTTCTTTAATATATAAGTACTGTACATCCTGAATTAATTTTAAATATTTATCATTTTTGGGGAAATTTTGGTTAAAATATGAAAATGATTTATTTTGGGGAAATGTTTTTCTCTGAAAATCTTAATATGACCCCCATCAAAAATAAAAAATGGTCAGAATATGAAAGATTTAATGGAGTTCTTTAATTGATACAAAAATTGCCCCCGTATCAGTTTGGTATGGTCCTGAAATTATTTTTAGAAAATTGCTGTTCCAAATCAACAATAATATTGTCAATCTGGCGTTTAAGGGTTAATGTGTGCTTTTCCCTCAGAAGGTTCGCAACAACTGCCATTGCACTCTCACAATTCATCAGGTTCTCCTTGCTTGCCCCCTGTACAACCTTTCCAGAGCTCCCTCGTTCCCCACGACTCAATTGCTGAGTTCTTCCAGAACAACCTCTGAAGAAAATTATCTCCTTCCTTCATCATGCCTCCCTCTACAACCATATTTAATTCTCCTCTTCCATCCCCTCTCTACTTTGTTTTTGTTTCAACCATGCACCTCCCTCTCGATCACAGATTTCTGACCTTTTGTTCTTGAATTTCTGTCATTCTACCCGTTTCCTTTCCTTCCTACCTCTAGAATGATCTGACCTCTCAGGCACAATATGACCTTTGTTGTCGTGGTGCCGTTAAGCCCTTAAACAAACAAACAAACAAACAAATCGCTTACAAATATACAAAGAGTAAGAAGCATGATATAAACATTTAACATGTAAAGCAATAAACAATATAACATTTCATAAATAAATAAGTCAATAGATAAGTAACACGTTAAACAAAGATATGACGGTCGGATAAATAGAGGGAGTATATTACATTCGCAAGAAGGAGTTTCAGTGAAGGATCTGTCACCCGCCTGTACCCGCAAGTAAGGTGTCGAGTGTCATTACTGGATCTTAGATTTTTCCTTGCGTGGGCATATAAAGTTAAACAATGAGATACAAGGTTCATTTATATACATATAGCTACAGTAAATCTATCAGAGTCATTAGGCTCAAAGAGCCGGTGCTTATCCCAGATTTTAATGGCACAAGCGGATGAGAGTGCTCCTCCTGGACGGGAAGCCAGTCCATCGCAGATTAACTCCCCAGCAGCGCTAGTACTCATTTTAAAGCTGAGTGGAGTGAAGAAAGTAGATTACAGTGTCTTGCCGAAAGTCACAATGCAGCGCTCATGGCGGGAATTGAACCCGGTACCTTTCGAATACGAACTTTACTCCTTAACCACTGAGCCACTGCACTTCTGCTTATATACATATAACAAGTGTTCAAAGATAATGCATTGGCGAGTAGGTAACCAGTGTAGTAATTGTAATAAAGGTTCTGGATCATGCATGAGTTTGGGATTAACCTGACCAGCTTGAGTGATTGAAAATGTGTTGGCCAGACTGTATGTAAAATCATCATGCTTGCGACTAGCAGGCTAGTGATGTCAATTTCCACAATTATATTACTGTAATACTTTGTTATTGTGAAGAAAAGAGGTCATAAATATGCCAAGTCATGATTTTTGTTTTCAATTTTCAGTCTACAGGCAAACAAATTGCTATACGTTCACTGGATATACTCACCATCGCTGTTCCACCGGCCTTGCCTGCTGCCCTCACTATTGGAATGGTGTATGCGCAGATTCGTTTGAAGAAAGCGGGAATATTCTGCATCAGCCCTCAGAAGATCAATCTCTGCGGCATGCTTGATGTCCTCTGCTTTGACAAGGTTACGATTGATTCTTTTACTCTGTTTTGATTTTGTATATGTTATTAGTTCTATGGAGTATTTGCATTGGTATGATCCATGCATGAAATTTCCGTAATGCACCATGTTCACTATTTGGCTAAGTCCATTTTTACAACAGCTGAATTTCTTAACAAAGCGAAAAAATATATGTAAACTTTTCTCGTTTTCAATTCTTTTTTGTTGTTTTTAATGCTTGTGAAACAATCTAACACAGAAGTTTTATTAAAAGATTACATATTTATGTGCATATTTAACCATGGTTCAAAAGATTTTGCACTCACAGATGAAGTCCTACAGTTAGGTCATTCTACCTGGCCAAAATCCTTTTAACCATGCATTAAGTATGCTTATAAACACCCGGCCTCAACATTAATCTTCAAATTTAATTCAGTTTATTTCCATTTAAAATCGGTTTAATTCAAGGCATTACACATTCAATTTAATCAAACTGCATTGTTTGTTTACAGATTAAAAGCAGTGTGATTAATGATGCGTAAGATCACTGTTTTCTGTGGAAGGTTTCTTAATTACCCTGTCTGAGTTCGGTGATTGACAGCTTTTTCAACCAATCACCACATGAATTTGCCTAGTAACAAAATCTACGTAACTAAGTGGGACAAACATCCTACACAGTTTTGGTGCAGAACAGGTGGCTAGCAGTACACGCTCATGCAGTCAATGCAATTTACTGTACAAAACAAATTTATGCACATACAGACTGAGTGACGGCAAAATGGTGAACAAAAATTGCACTTCGGTCCCACTGCTGGCTTTGTAAATCTGATTGCTGTTTCCCAGAACAGTGAGCAAACTGAATTTTGTTTATTCATTTTGCTAAAAACTCTAAAGATCCGGAGAAGTGCCAGAAATGGATCATAGCTTGCGGCTGGCCTCGCGAACATCTAAATGTCAATACATTGGTCACGCATGATTGCGGATGTAAGGTTTCTTTTCCCCACCTAGTTACCGCATTGCTATGGTGGGTGTGACTTCATTTGGTAATTCAGAGACATTAATTGCTTCTAGCCGAGTATAAAAGTCATACCCTCCGAAATGGAGGTCCTCGTGGGAGAAAAGATTGCATTTTTTTTGCGAGATGTGGATGTAATGTTAATCTTTTCACTATAATTACAGCCAAGTATGTCAGAATTACTTTTTATTCCTTTCAAACATATTTCTACTATTCTTGGTCTTTCAAAGTATTTTGAAAAGGTTAAGTGAAGAATTTTCTATTTCACAGACAGGTACCTTGACTGAAGATGGTCTGGATATACTTGGAATTCATCAAGCTGAAAATAAGAGGTAATGTTAACACTCAATCCCTTCAGTTTCATTCCTTCAGCTTCATTCCTTCCGCATCTTCTACTACATTAGACCCCCGTCACGCCTTTCTGGCTCCTACCCGTCTCATGACCTACTCTCACCCTTTTCTCCTGTGCTGATCTTACTAAACCATCTAACGTGACCATCATCGCTGTTGCGGTGCCATTAAGCTTTACCAACCACCTGTGAAAAATGGAAGAAAAATTCAAGTATCGCATCTCCTCTCCTCCTTTAAATCTAAATATGTCTCTCTGTCTATGTATATTCTTCTGCTCCTACATTCTTTTCCTTTACACCTCGTAGTTTACCCTCCCATGTACAGTTTACCTTCCCATGTACTCTTAGGTTATTTTGGTATCATTTACCTCCCTAGCACTATTTTGCACAATTTCCTTTCTTCAAAGCACTTTTCATGATAATTTTATATTATGCACCGTTCATGCTTTCCTTTCCATTTTGCATTATATTGCTTTTGATTTCTTACAAAAAAAATATGTGACATTTGTTCCAAGTTTCAAACGTGAAAATGACAAATGTGGTCGCACGTTTTAATGTGAAATAGTGTGAACTGTCTACCTTTGCCCCACACTTCCACACACTTTGTGGCAAGTTTTTCCACACTTTTGCAAAGTTATCTATTCACATTAAAGTCAAATTTTGTAACACATGTCAGACAGAGATGAAAACCTGTGAATTTAGTTTCCAATTTACATGTAAAAAAGTAGGGATTTTGAGTATTCAACAATTACAGACACATCTTTCCACCCTTCTTTTAAGGGATGTACATACCTGCATGTTGAATTACAGTAAGTAATTACAGTTGAATTACAGTAAGTAATTACAGTTGAATTACAGTAAGTAATTACAGTTGAATTACAGTAAGTAATTACAGTTGAATTACAGTAAGTAATTGCAGTTGAAATACAGTAATCTGGTAGATTTAACCTTGCTGCCAATCGATGTACTATTTAAAACACCACCAAACCAAACTAAATTATTTTATTATTATAATATCTTATTGTATCATAATAATTGTTTTATTATAATTATGCCAAAGTATATTATTTATTGATTTATTTCAGCATTCATATGGGGTGACTCAGTTTTAGTACTCGACTAATCTTACATGAGACCCCAAATAATACAACTTTATTTTTCCAGCTTTTTACCACTTCAGAAGAATGCAAAGGAGATTGAAATGGGTCCATTTTTGGCTGCCATGGCAACCTGCCATAGCTTGACTAGGATTGGTGGAGTACTGACAGGTGACCCTCTGGAAATGAAGATGTTTGAACTGACAGACTGGGTCAGTTAATTTATTTTGTACTTGATGATTATTTAAAGGAGTCCTCGGTTGAAAAGTCACGGTGTTTTGTTTGCTGAGTCATGAGAATTTTGAGACAACACAAGTCTTAATTTTTGTATGTTCATGTCATTTAAAATTTATCTAAGTATTCATAAGAATTAATTACGGTGGATTTGAAAATTTGTATAAAAC
Source organism: Chiridota heheva (assembly GCA_020152595.1). NCBI lineage: Eukaryota > Metazoa > Echinodermata > Holothuroidea > Apodida > Chiridotidae > Chiridota > Chiridota heheva. The sequence continues at coordinate 395,787 of JAIGNY010001813.1, read as the reverse complement.
GTTTCAGTAACATCTTGAGCACGAAAATTTTGTTTGAATATTTTGGAGACCAAATGCCCCTTTAATCATATTTGCGCTATATCAAGTGTTATAGATTGTAGTGCTGTTGATTTGCGATTAATTTACTAAATGTTTAATCGCCAAAATTTGCGAGCGTTTAGCGAGTAATCGTAAGCAAGCTTCACCCAAAAATCTATAAAAATGATTACAAAAATTGTGTAACTGGTCCAGTTCCCACACAAACATACCATGCATTTTTGGACCACAAATAGGCCAAGAATCTCACCAAATCCAAATATCATTTCCTGAAATTATCCGTTAGGCTGATAAAACTACCTAAAAATAAAGATCCTTGCTTTAGATGACATTCAAAAAGGTGTAGAAAAAAATATCCATAAGAAATGTTGCCGATTTTTGGCAGTCTGAAGTTGTACCTGGTCTTTCACAAAATGATTTATGTACAGACCGTAGCCCAGTACAGCATTGGCTAAGGCCTGTAAAATAAGTTTTTAGTTCTTAAAGATAAAGTGCGGCAACAATTTTAGTTGAATTTTGTTCTGGCCATGAACCTGCAGTAGAAAGATATCAACAATCGAAAATAAAGGAATTTTCTTGATTTTTAATGCCATTTTCATGCATTTTAAAAGCATAGAGGGGTTTGTTTTCAAACCTTTTAGGTGATTTTTTGAGTTTTTTACCATGTTTTTCAGTGTTGCTAATTGTCACTGTACACTAGGCCACCCATTTAGTTTCTCCACCTCCAGCTACCTAAGTATTAGACCTGACAAGACTCCTAGAATCTCGAGACCAGTAAGAAATTTCACACCATCAAACCCAAAGCCGTTGACCAACGTCCCCCGGAACAATCGCAGGGAGGATGTTGATACCCTCATCCGCCACGGCCACACATTTCTCACCCACTCTCACCTACTTTCTGGCTCCTCTGCTCCTCTCTGCCCTACATGCAACACTGATCTTGATCAAGCATATTCTCTTAACCTGTCCCATATACCTGAACGCCAGATCACACCTCTCCCCCTCCATCTCCATTTCCGATCTTTTCAAGAACAATGCCGATATGAAACTGTATCTGGTAATCAAAAATTTCAATGATTGATTTTAACTATCCTCGAGAGAAAAAACAACCCGTTGTGTAGATATTATGTATTGTACGCTCTATGTTTCTGTGGTATAAGATGTACCCCGTATCTTATTTTCTACAGATAGTCCATATTTAACAATTGGTTTTAACCATCCTCAAGAGAAGAAAAAAAAAAAAACGTCTTTAAGATAACATACTGTATATTGTACCCTTTATCTTTCCGTGTTATAAGGCATACCCATCTCTATTTTTTAGAGAAAAGTCAATATGAAACTATCTGGTAATCAAAAATTGTCATCACCTTTCTCCGCAACAGCAATTTATTCCACCTGATTTAAACCTCCCTTTCCTTCCCTTCTCTGCCTAACCTTCCTCATCTTTTATTACCTTAACTTTTTTCTTTTATTCACCTTCTCTCCTCCTTCCCTCTATCCCTCCTGTCTTTTCTCTCTGTCCTAACTCAAGCACCTTAGTTCTTAACACCCCCTTTGACTATGACTGTCATGGTGCCGTTAAACATCCACAAACCAAACCATACCCATATAGTATTTTTGCGATTAATCGCTTCAAAGTTTTGCTGAATGCTTTTGAAGAGTTAAGCGTTTAGCGATTAATCGCTAATTGTCAACAGCACTAAAAGATTGACTGCAATGAGAGTTGGCATACGGTCAGCTATAGATAGAAATCGCAAATGTTAAGTTATAAACTTTTCATCGATATGCTGATGAGAAAGTTGTTCTACAAATCATTAATGGATGAATTTGAAGAAGAAGAATTACAGAATTATGGTACGATGTTGAGCATACTTCAAATTTACTTTCTCTAGAATTTTTCTGCATTATATTAAGAGTTTGCTTAATTATGCTCCTCATCAGTCTACCTACTGTGGTGTAGCGGTTATCATACATGTCTACAGACCACGAGGCCCTGGGTTCAAGCCTGGGTTGGGTAGACACATCAGTGCACCACAACTGGTTATCAAAAGGCTGTTGGCATTGACTTGGTTGTCGATGTTATGTCTGTCCGTACGTCGTACCTGTGTTCTCGTCCGGGTCATATTAAGCATTTCGTGATAGCATTGTTACTATCATAACCGAATACGCAGGCAATGACCCCGTCATTGTAATTGTGTGTTCACTCGTCGTTGTCGCTCCCCATCATGCAGAAGAGTTTCTCTTTAAACCTTCCCGCACCTGACACCTCAGTTAATCCTGGAAACTCAGGTATAACAATTACCAACCCGACCTCCTGTTCAGTGTATTGTGTTTTCATTCCAAACAATGATTGTTTATCTGCCAACCATTCACGCTACAGTCAAGTAGCCCAAGGCTATTTGTGTGTATAAGATTACACAAAGCCAGAGCTGAATAACCAAGGCACTTTTGTGATTAAAATCACTCGTCCGTGTTAGGTGTCTTAATGGGAGAAGTTTGTTTCAAACTGGTGATAAAAATAGCTGTGTATCATAATGCTTGAGGTAATAATGTACATTAACTGTGAATGATTGATGGACCATTTCTCCTAAGGAAAGATATTGCTTTATGATGAAAATAAATAGAAAATGTTATAAAAATAATAATTATAAACTTGGTCTTCTCAACATGCTGATGGGGAAAAATATTCTAGAATTTATCGATGGTTGAGCTTGAAGCAGAATAATTACATAATTATGTTCAGATTATTGAACGTATTTTAAATATACTTAGTCATAGAATTTGCATATTTGTTTTTAAATTGTGAAACTTCAAAGGATTAGTTCAGTGGTTCTTGTCAGATTGGCATGCCCTGTTTAATAACAACTTACTGAATAAACCCTATTATTCTTCACAAAAGAGCAAAACCACAACAATTTGAATTTTTTACAATTCTGTGTACTACATATTCTTGGTTTTCACTTGTTGTTTGAATTATGAAATTAAATACTTTGTGATTTGTCTTTTCACAATAGTAGATTTCTTTGCAATAGACCTTGTCAAATGAATCAGCAATTTCTGAAAAATAATTTAAATAATGTCACATCACAGAAATTCACCTGCCCATAATGGGCCAATGATAATGCTGGGGAAATCTTATCGACCAATCAAATACTGGGGTATTCTGGCCTATCTGCCCAATTCACGCACTGTATGGGACCAAGCATATGAAAAACATGCTTTCAAACACTAATCATACGTGTGTTATACTTGAAGATTAATGTGCCTATCTGCCCAATTCACGCACTGTATGGGACCAAGCATATGAAAAACATGCTTTCACACACTAATCATACGTGTGTTATACTTGAAGATTAATGTGCCTATCTGCCCAATTCACGCACTGTATGGGACCAAGCATATGAAAAACATGCTTTCACACACTAATCATACGTGTGTTATACTTGAAGATTAATGTGCCTATCTGCCCAATTCACGCACTGTATGGGACCAAGCATATGAAAAACATGCTTTCAAACACTAATCATACGTGTGTTATACTTGAAGATTAATGTGCCTATCTGCCCAATTCACGCACTGTATGGGACCAAGCATATGAAAAACATGCTTTCAAACACTAATCATACGTGTGTTATACTTAAAGATTAATGTGCCTATCTGCCCAATTCACGCACTGTATGGGACCAAGCATATGAAAAACATGCTTTCACACACTAATCATACGTGTGTTATACTTAAAGATTAATGTGCCTATCTGCCCAATTCACGCACTGTATGGGACCAAGCATATGAAAAACATGCTTTCGCACACTAATCATAATGTGTGTTATACTTAAAGATTAATGTGCCTATCTGCCCAATTCACGCACTGTATGGGACCAAGCATATGAAAAACATGCTTTCAAACACTAATCATACGTGTGTTATACTTGAAGATTAATGTGCCTATCTGCCCAATTCATGCACTGTATGGGACCAAGCGTATGAAAAACATGCTTTCACACACTAATCATACGTGTGTTATACTTAAAGATTAATGTGCCTATCTGCCCAATTCATGCACTGTATGGGACCAAGCGTATGAAAAACATGCTTTCACACACTAATCATACGTGTGTTATACTTAAAGATTAATGTGCCTATCTGCCCAATTCACGCACTGTATGGGACCAAGCATATGAAAAACATGCTTTCACACACTAATCATACGTGTGTTATACTTAAAGATTAATGTGCCTATCTGCCCAATTCACGCACTGTATGGGACCAAGCGTATGAAAAACATGCTTTCACACACTAATCATACGTGTGTTATACTTAAAGATTAATGTGCCTATCTGCCCAATTCACGCACTGTATGGGACCAAGCATATGAAAAACATGCTTTCAAACACTAATCATACGTGTGTTATACTTAAAGATTAATGTGCCTATCTGCCCAATTCACGCACTGTATGGGACCAAGCATATGAAAAACATGCTTTCACACACTAATCATACGTGTGTTATACTTAAAGATTAATGTGCCTATCTGCCCAATTCACGCACTGTATGGGACCAAGCATATGAAAACATGCTTTCACACACTAATCATAATGTGTGTTATACTTAAAGATTAATGTGCCTATCTGCCCAATTCACGCACTGTATGGGACCAAGCATATGAAAAACATGCTTTCAAACACTAATCATAATGTGTTATACTTAAAGATTAATGTGCCTATCTGCCCAATTCATGCACTGTATGGGACCAAGCATATGAAAAACATGCTTTCACACACTAATCATACGTGTGTTATACTTAAAGATTAATGTGCCTATCTGCCCAATTCACGCACTGTATGGGACCAAGCATATGAAAAACATGCTTTCACACACTAATCATACGTGTGTTATACTTAAAGATTAATGTGCCTATCTGCCCAATTCACGCACTGTATGGGACCACACATATGAAAAACATGCTTTCAAACACTAATCATACGTGTGTTATACTTAAAGATTAATGTGCCTATCTGCCCAATTCACGCACTGTATGGGACCAAGCATATGAAAAACATGCTTTCACACACTAATCATACGTGTGTTATACTTAAAGATTAATGTGCCTATCTGCCCAATTCACGCACTGTATGGAACCAAGCATATGAAAAACATGCTTTCACACACTAATCATACGTGTGTTATACTTAAAGATTAATGTGCCTATCTGCCCAATTCACGCACTGTATGGGACCAAGCATATGAAAAACATGCTTTCACACACTAATCATAATGCGTGTGTTATACTTAAAGATTAATGTGCCTATCTGCCCAATTCACGCACTGTATGGGACCAAGCATATGAAAAACATGCTTTCAAACACTAATCATACGTGTGTTATACTTAAAGATTAATGTGCCTATCTGCCCAATTCACGCACTGTATGGGACCAAGCATATGAAAAACATGCTTTCAAACACTAATCATACGTGTGTTATACTTGAAGATTAATGTGCCTATCTGCCCAATTCACGCACTGTATGGGACCAAGCATATGAAAAACATGCTTTCAAACACTAATCATACGTGTGTTATACTTGAAGATTAATGTGCCTATCTGCCCAATTCACGCACTGTATGGGACCAAGCATATGAAAAACATGCTTTCAAACACTAATCATAATGCGTGTGTTATACTTAAAGATTAATGTGCCTATCTGCCCAATTCACGCACTGTATGGGACCAAGCGTATGAAAAACATGCTTTCAAACACTAATCATACGTGTGTTATACTTAAAGATTAATGTGCCTATCTGCCCAATTCACGCACTGTATGGGACCAAGCGTATGAAAAACATGCTTTCACACACTAATCATACGTGTGTTATACTTAAAGATTAATGTGCCTATCTGCCCAATTCACGCACTGTATGGGACCAAGCATATGAAAAACATGCTTTCACACACTAATCATACGTGTGTTATACTTAAAGATTAATGTGCCTATCTGCCCAATTCACGCACTGTATGGGACCAAACATATGAAAAACATGCTTTCAAACACTAATCATACGGTGTTATACTTAAAGATTAATGTGCCTATCTGCCCAATTCACGCACTGTATGGGACCAAGCATATGAAAAACATGCTTTCACACACTAATCATAACGCGGTGTTATACTTGAAGATTAATGTGCCTATCTGCCCAATTCACGCACTGTATGGGACCAAGCATATAAAAACATGCTTTCAAACACTAATCATAATGTGTGTTATACTTAAAGATTAATGTGCCTATCTGCCCAATTCACGCACTGTATGGGACCAAGCATATGAAAAACATGCTTTCAAACACTAATCATACGTGTGTTATACTTGAAGATTAATGTGCCTATCTGCCCAATTCACGCACTGTATGGGACCAAGCATATGAAAAACATGCTTTCAAACACTAATCATATGTGTGTTATACTTGAAGATTAATGTGCCTATCTGCCCAATTCACGACTGTATGGGACCAAGCATATGAAAACATGCTTTCAAACACTAATCATACGTGTGTTATACTTAAAGATTAATGTGCCTATCTGCCCAATTCACGCACTGTATGGGACCAAGCATATGAAAAACATGCTTTCAAACACTAATCATAATGCGTGTTTATACTTGAAGATTAATGTGCCTATCTGCCCAATTCACGACTGTATGGGACCAAGCATATGAAAAACATGCTTTCAAACACTAATCATACGTGTGTTATACTTGAAGATTAATGTGCCTATCTGCCCAATTCACGCACTGTATGGGACCAAGCATATGAAAAACATGCTTTCAAACACTAATCATACGTGTGTTATACTTGAAGATTAATGTTGAGTCAGTGTTTATATATGTATTTAGTGCACTGGGAAAAGGACTTTGACTCAAGTGGAATGGCCCGACTTTAGGACCAAATTCCTCTGAACAGTGCATTAAATGCATATATAAACACAATGCCAAATCATTAATCTTGTTATAACTTTCTTTGTTTGATTGTTCAAAATGCATGAAATACAACTAAAAAGAATGAAAAATGAGAACAGTTTTTGTATATATATATATATATATATATATATATATATATATATATATATATGTTTTTGCTTTATTAAAAATTCACCTGTTGTATAAATGGACTAAACCAAATAATCAAGGTGGTGCATTACCAGGATTTAATGCACGGGTCATGACAATGCAAATACTCAAAAAGACTTTTTGTAAATGAAGGTGATACGCTCGTGCATTGTTGCTCACAACTTTTCTACCAGCAACTGCAGCTTGTTGGTTGGGTAACAAAAGGAAAAGTCCCCCAGCAGTTGACATTACAACTAGTATGAAACCTAACTGTAAACGTATGGGAATATTCCCATGTATTTTCCTTTTTTTATATACAGTATGTCCGAGAAAATTTGTAGAAACAAAGTGGTGAAAAAGCTATGTTAATATCTTATTCCTTTTAGAACTTATAACAATTTCAAGAGTAGAAAAATGTTCTTAAATGCACCTCATACAGTACAGTATATGTACAGTTCTTATGTATTTCATATGAATTTAATCACACAGTTCTTTTTTTTCATTATCGAAAAATCAAATTTTTTGGTTCATTATAGAAATAGGGTGGAGTATAAAATTTACAAGAAATGTTTTTGTTTTTTTCTCGGTGTACATCACATTTACAGAAGAAAAAAAAAGAAAAAAAAATCATTTTTAAATAAATAAAAAGACTTTTGTTGAAATTGTCTCTATGGCATCACAGATGTTGCCAATCAGTCACGTTTGTTTAAAATCAAAAGACTTTGTAATACTTCGTACAAAATTTCATAACTTCTAAACGGAATAAGATATTAACATAGTCTTTTCACCAATTTGTTTTTTAAATTTTCCTCTATCATATATAAAAAATGAAAATCCATGGGAATATTCCTTTGAATATTTACATAATGGAATAGGCTTTTTGAATGCTTTCATCACTATTTTGTTTCTTTGAAGTCCTCTTTCATATAAGATGGACTTGGTATGTTTACTTGTGCATTAGAACAAACTTTTTTTAATTGTGGGACTCACAAAAATACCATTGATTGATGGATTGATTAAATGATACTTTTTTTGTTTTTGCAGATCCTGAAGGAGGCAGGAAATGAAGAGACATCTCGATTTGATTCCATCGTACCGAGGATTGTAAAGCCAGGAGAGGGTGCATCAAGCAAGAGTTCTGAGGTGAATATTTCCATAATTGTTTGTATCACCTGATGTGTCATGCCAACAACACGTGGAAGTTATGCCAAACTAAGGAGAATATGGCCATTCTTACAGAACAATCAGAATAGAAACAAAAGCTTTATTTTATATCCAAAATATTGGAGAAAAAAAATAGTTATCTGCTTTAATACATTTACCAGGTGAAGGGTCACATTTCACACAACAACCATTTTTAATTCTCCTCTTCCACCCCATCTCTACTTTTTTTTCTTTCTTTCAACCATGCACCTCCCCTCTCGATCACAGCTTTCTACTCTTTTGTTCTTGAAATTCTCTCATTTCCCCTGTTTCCTTTCCTTCCTACCTCTAAAATGATCTGACCTCTCAGGCACAATTTGACCCTCGTTGTCATGGTGCCGTTAAGCTCTCATCAAACAAACAAACAAACTCATTGGAAGCTTGTCTATCCAAAACTACCCTGCAGCATCCAAATTTTTCTACTTTCTTTCTTTGTTATAGTCTGGTGAAAGCATGTTGTTACCTTATCCACATATATTTTTAAAGCTTTGTACATAATACCTCTGTCCAGACATACTTTACTTAAAAGTCAGTGTTGTCATGGAGAGAAATACACAATACAATTGAAAGCTTTTGATTGGTTTAAATATTTGCACATATACCGACGAGCCCAATAACCGCAGCAGAAGTGACATTGCTAGTAAGTAGCAAAAATACCGGCAGGTATCAAGCAGTTTACTTGGGTACAAGCTCACGAATAGTTCTACTGCAGGTGAACACCATTAGACTTGGCTTTGCTTAAAACCAGGAACATCTCAACCTGCCCTCAAAAGGAGCAGGGCCCGTCGAAGAAAAAGTTATATATTTCTTTGTTTCCCAAACCACAAAACTGTATACAGTTTCACCTTATCTATGCTTCTTCAAGATAACAACTACTCCCACTGGTGTTAGGTGGTATTTTTAGTGACACACATCTGAATAAAATGGCAATCCTTTGTAATATAAGTAGTAATCGTAAACAATGCTGGCATTGTTTGTCTTTGCTGCTGGGGAAAAGTGAAATGAACTATTAAACTTAGACCTATTCATACCTCAATCTTATGATGCAAAGTTAATCTTGTTGAATGATGTGGTTAATTTGTTACTTCAAAATTGCAGGACAAATTTTTAAGCAGTGCCTTTACTAATGATATCTGCCATTCCTTTATGCAGTCACGTGATCTTGATCCTAGTACTGAGTAGGATCATTATTCGGACAGGCCATCAAGATTCCGATCTACCGATAAGATTCTATAAAAAAAAAAGTGTGTGAATTCAAATCAGTGACCTGCCAGCAAGTTGGTTACGCATTATCCTGTTATGACTTTATAATATCACATGAACAGTTAACCTGCTCGGTTACATGTCACAGTTTTTTCAATGACCCAAGTTTTGACATGTGATTCATTCACGCTGGGTGATCAGGTGATTTCATAATGAGTGCAATTAATTTTTATCTTTTGAATTTCATTAGTTTGCATAGTGGGTGGGGCTTAACATTATTTGTTGAAAAGCGCTTGTGAATAAAGTATCTCAAGAACGATACATGGTATTTAGTTCATATGTGGTACACAGATAGCCCATATGGTCTGCAAATATAACCTATTGTTTTTGGTGACAATGTTATGCATATTAATGAGTAGGTGGGGCCTAAAGTTAAAATCTAAAAATGCACATATTTTAACAACCGCAGGTCTGATTTGTTTCATATTTAGAACAATTATGTTGTTAATTAGTGTGTACCAGCATGCTAATGCTATACAAATGGTTATTTGGGAAATTCTTTTATTGTGAATACTGTGAGTTATTTTGCTGTCGTTGTTATTTTGAGCCCATTGTCTTACAAAATTTATTTTATAAAATTGTTTAAAATTTGAAATCCATATTGTGCGTCTGAACCTCAAAACATTTGGATTTCTGGTTATTAATTTAAATTTTAGAATGCCACGGAAATTGGGATTTTACAGCAGCTTCCATTTACGTCAGCATTGCAGAGGATGGGTGTCATTGTGCGCACACTAGATGCGCCAAATATGGTGTTGAACGTCAAGGGAGCCCCTGAGAAGGTGGTGTCATTATGCAAGCCAGAAACAGGTATGGGCAGCCATATTTTAGTTTGTAAGAGAGGATTGTTTCTATTACAAAAGTTATAGGCTATTAGAATATTTTCTCCTTCACGTCAGCGTTGCAGAGGATGGGTGTCATTGTACATACATTAGATGCGCCAAATATGTCAAAGGGGCCCCTGAGAAGGTGGTTCCATTATGCAAGCCAGAAACCGGTATACAGGAAGATATATGGTAGTTCTGAAGAGAGAATTGTTTCTATTATTAACAAAAAGGCTTAGGCTGTTAAGATATTTTCCCCTTTACGTCAGCGTTGCAGAGGATGGGTGTCATCGCACATACATTAGATGCGCCAAATATGGTGCTGAATATTAAAGAGGCCCCTAAGAAGGTGGTTTCATTATGCAAGCCAGAAACTGGTACGGGAAGCTACTGTATGCTGTAGTTTGTAAGAGAGAAGTGTTTATATTACAAGAGGCGTTGGTTGCTGAAATGGCTTCAGATTATTTGAAAATATCAAAAAGCAAAAAGAATTTTTAACAAAGAAGTCAATTTGAAACTTGGCGATAACTTCAATCAGCATTAAGCTGAGAAAGACATTCTAAATGTCAGCACATGGACCCTGATGCAGGTTTGAGATTGGGGGCCCCAGGACCAATGTTGGCAGGTTTGAGATTGGGGGGCCAGGACCAATGTTGACAATTGCCCATTGGGCAAAGACGTAAAGGCATATTTGCAAATTATTGTTCTGCAACTTATTGCGGAGGCCATGGCCCTCTGGTGTTGGGGGGGCCCTGCGGCAGAAGTTAGATTTTAGAATATTATCTTATTCTGTCGCTTATATTGGTAGTATGTATATGTTAGGAAAGATGGATGTAACTTCGAACTACAAAGAAAATTTGCACCAAAATCTTTAGAAATGTTCTGGTGCATGTTTGTAATTTTCAGCCCCTGGAACAGATGTGCAGTAAACAGTTTCTATTTTCAAAATGGATCTCTATTGTCAAAATGGACTGGAATATAGCCTTCACATTACCATTATGCTCCGTTTTTGGTACTTAATAAACCCTGTACCAGAATAGCTAACAGAATTTATGCTTGCTATTCTGGTACAGAGTTTATTAAGTCCCTAAAAAGAAGTATAATGGTGATGTGAAGGGGCTTTATTCCAGTCCATTTTGAAAATAGAAATCCATTCTGAAAATAGAAGCTGTTAGTATATAGAAGACTGAGATTTTGATATTTGAAGCGCAAAATTGATGGAAACACGTACAAATCTAGGATATACTGTAACTTCAAACTTAGTATGTCATACATTTTTCATATATTAGCACTTTGTGGATATATGAGCAGTGATTTATCAGAAAAAAAAAGAAAAAAAATCTTTTAAAAATAAATCAAAATAGTTCATCTAGTAGCCATGCTCTCATTGGCTGATGCCCACACATTAAAGGAATATTCCCATGGAATTTCATTTTAATCTATTTGATAGAGGACAATAAAAGAAACAGATTGGTGAAAAAACCAAGTTAATATCTTATTCCCAGAAGAAGTTATTGAATTCTAAAGATTTTTCTGGTCTACGTAAAAGAGATTGATGGTTAGAATGTCAGTCATCATTATGATGTCAGCACAGGGCTTCCTGTACTATTCTTGATGTATTTGTTTGAAAATCAATTTCATATTTTCTAAATGATTGGGAACACTTTTTTTTTCAAAATTGACCAAGAATAGTGTTGAAGAATATTTACAATAATGTTTTCCAATCTTGTTGTTGTAACTTATATTTGAATTATGAAAATTTGGCGATTCATTTTCAAAGATATACATTAAGATTAGTACAGTAGATGCTGTGATGACATCATAATAATGACGTAGGCTCAGTACAAATTTCATTTTTATGCGGGCAAGAGAAATCTTTAAAGTTCAATAACTTCTTCTAGGAATGATATATCAACATGGTTATTTCTTTTTTTTTTTTTTATTATCTATTTCCTAAATTTTTCTCTATCAGATGCATAGAAATGAAATTCCATGGGAATAGTCTTTTAAAAGGAGTGCTTGGCAGAAATGTGATGGAGTTTTATTCTGAAACCTCTAGAATATTCGAACACACTTTTTCGTCAAGTGATGGTATTAATAACCTTTGACCTGAATGGTTTAATCAAAAGCATATGATTCTATGATTAATTTTTTAATGGCACAATTAAGTATTAAAAATTAGGCCCATGTTATTTCAAAATTTCTGTGATGTGGATTAAAGATGTCCTCACTATTCGACCAAGAAATTCTTTTTGTAAGTTTAGTTCTTTGTCTTTTTTATAAATGTTCTTTTAAATGGATTAGTTCAGGGTCAAGCATGTCCATCTTATATGAAAGAGGACTTCAAAGGAAACAAAATGGTGAAAACGCATTCAAAAATCATATTCCGTGAAGGAGATATCTAAGTTTAAAGTTTGGTATCATTTGTGTAGAAACGACTGAAATCAGACTAGTTGTGATTTCATAGTCTCAGATTTATTAAAGTCTTTATGTAATCTATCATATTTTGTCCTGCGAATTTGTGGCTTTAAAAACCATGGAAAATGTTATAAAAGTAGTAAAACCGAATCTAGGAAGGGTATTTAAAATATACCACCTAAAGAAAGTTTGAGGAAAAATAATTTAAGGAAAAATAATTCAAATAGTGAAAAAAATTAAATCAATTTTCTTTAAAAGATGTTAACAATTGTTGAGATTGTGAGGATGAAGGCAAAACCTTCCATAGTAGACTTACTACACCAGTCGTTTCTACACAGATAAGACAGCTTTAATCTTGTATATCTCCTTAATGGAATAAGATTTTTGAATGCTTTCTTCACCATTTTGTTTCTTTTAAAATTATCTTTTTCTTATAAGATGGACTTGCTTGACCCCTGAACTAATCTTTTAAACTTGAATATTTCCTTAACGGAATAAGATTTTTAAATACTTTCTTCCCCATTTTGTTTCTTTTGAAGTCCTCTTCCATATAAGATGGACTTGCTTGACCTCTGAATTAATCCTTTAAACTTGAATATCTCCTTAACGGAATAAGATGTTTGAAAGCTTTCTTCACCATTTTGTTTCTTTTAAAGTCCTCTTCTAAATAAGATGGACTTGCTTGACCCCTGAACTAATCCTTTAAACTTGAATATCTCCTTAACCGAATAAGATGTTTAAACGCTTTCTTCACCATTTTGTTTCTTTTGAAGTCATATTTCATATAAGATGGACATGCTTGACCACTGAACTAATCCTTTAAATGGATTTTTGTATTTCTTTTAGTCCCTGACGATTTTCCCAGCATCCTCAACAGTTACACCAATGATGGATTACGGGTTTTAGGCCTGGCCTGGAAGCCCTTAAGCTCCGATCTGCCCTGGCATAAGGCACAGAAGATGAGCAGGTTTGTTAAATGAAGATTTTCGTGGTCAAGCAGTTTAAGTATATATATGACAAAAGACACATCTTTACAATATGCCTCTCAGAGCTTGAAAAATCTAAAATCGGGAATTTTGCGGGAAGAAAAAAACCTCATTAACAACAACAAAAATTCATTAAAAAAGATTATATATTTTCTAGATTTCTTGATTAAACAACAGTATATGTGGTAAATATGTGCTTTAAAAACATCCCCCATGTAATTGTGAGATGAAAAGTACATAAAATTGCGAAAGAGGCAATCATGATTCAATACATTAATATTATTTCTATCACGATTATTTGTGGAAAGATTTTTGACACCTTTATTCAAAACAGTGGCAAATTTTATAATTAATTCCAACTCAGATGCTTCTTAATCAGAAAGACAGCAGCATTGGTATCTCAGTGGTAGAGAGTCTGACTCGTACTCCAAAGGTCCTGGGTTTGAATCCAGCTCTAGGTACCATGTTGTGTTCTGCAGCAAGACACTTCATTTCTGATTGCTCCACTTGAATCAGCGGTGAAATGATTACCAGCTTACTTGGTAGTTAGCCTGTGATGGACTGGTGTTACGTCTCAGAGTGAACTAAAACAGGTAGAATAAAGTGTCTTGCTCAAGGACACAATGCAGCGCTCAGGACTGGAATCAAACCCGGTACCTTTGGAATGCGATCATGACTCCGTAACCACTGAGCCACTGCACCTTTATCTCGATTCATTTATCTGTGAAGGATAAAGTGACACATGACCGTTGTAAAGCCCTGGTTGTCCTTATTTTATTTTGTATCAACTTTTTACAAAAATGCATCATTTTGTGGCTGCATGGCTCTGCCTTTGGGAGGTAAGATGATTACATCATACATATGGTAGCTAAGGAGATGAATGAGTGACCTCAGTTTTGATGGTTTCCCATCTGCAAGTGGCAGCAGAGCAATGTCTATGCACCATGGGGCTCAATGAGAACAAAATGGGGAAGAAAATTTGTATAGCCTTTTTTGTATTAAATTATATTAAAGTATTATATTATGATATATTATGATATAATATTAGAATATAATATGATACATTTTATTATGTTATGTGATATGATGATCTGATATGATATTTTATGATATTATATTATATGATATTATATTATATTATATTATTATATATTATATTATATTATGTTATATTATATTATATTATAAGATATTATATTATGATATAATATAATATAATATGGGATGATATGATATAATATAATATAATATATTATATTGTATTATAGAAAGATTTTGAGGTAGTGTACAAGTCTTTTCTGAATCACTTGCATGGACCATAAGATCATAAAGTAGTGTGTATTAGCTTTATCAACTGTTGTTATTTCATATCTGAACTGCTCATGGTTGTGTTGTGACAGAGCTGTATACTTAAAATAGGAAGTTGAATGAAACAAGATTGTTAGTCCTTAAATAGCAAAGTATGCAATGTTTCTCTCTTCTTTTGTCACTCATTCCATTATAGAGATGACCTGGAATGTGATTTGGAGTTTCTCGGTTTGATCATCATGCAGAATCAGCTGAAACCGGGACCAACAAAGCCATTAACAAGCTGAACAATGCCAACATCCGCATTGTCATGATGACTGGTGAGTAACTTGTAAAGAGAGTGGGTGTATGACATCACACATGTAAAATAGACTTTTTACACCAGTCACTTTATAACATCAAGCCATCAACAAGCTAAAATAATAGCAACATCCACATGGTCAAGATGACTGGTGAGTACTCAGACAGCTGCATGTCACTTGGGAAGTCCCAACACTTTGAAGTTTGATATTAAGATTGGGAAACCAATTTAAGCTTACCACACTACCACAAAGGACTTTCAATAATTTGTATGGAACTAGGGCATTTTATTTTGTACCTATTCAATCTTATTTTTAAGTGACATTAAACTGACAGGCATCCATGTGGGTCATAATGGCATTCTGTTTTAATGACTTATTTCAGAAAACATAATAAACAGCTTCTTTTTCAAAATGGATTTTGTAAATTGGACTTTCAAAGTGGACTGGAATAAACTCTGTCACATTACCATTATAACAGAATTTATGCTTGCTTTGGTACAGATAAACTCTGTACCAGAATCGCTAACAGAATCTATTTTGACAATTGCCATATTCTGGTACAGAAATTATCAAGTCCCCAAAAAGATGTATAAATAGAAATGGTCATTTTGAAATAGCTTTATTCCAGTCCATTATGACATTTTGATCCAGAAATAGAAATCCATTTTGAAAATAGAAATCCATTTTGACAATGATATTTTGACAATATATGGAATGTCCATTTTGACAATTATTTTGCAATCTTTTGAAAAGAGATAAATCATTTTCAAGAAACATTGCTATCAATTCAATTTCTTGCTTAGGTGACAATATCCTGACAGCTATCCATGTGGGTCATAATTGCTGCATGTTTGAAAAGTACCACCAAGTGAAAAGAGTTATAGCAGAACCACCAGCCAGCAATGGTGAGGAGAATGTGACTTATGACCAGGTTGAAGACAGAATGTTAAAAGCAGCAGGGAAGGTATAGTTACTATTCTTATGATAATACACATGGCAAGATGGGAGCATGTTTGGTGTGGTTCTTCAGTTGATGTTGTTTTATTGTACTGTTGTATTGCCCTGAAGGTTCATACCTTCATTTCTTCTTATTCTAATTTGAAGCGTTTCATGATGATAGTCATCTTCATAGTCATCATTGATGTCGTTATCATTATGTCATCATCATCGTTGTTGTCATCATCGTTGTTGTCGTCATCATTGTTGTCATCATTAACATTGTTGTCATTATCGTTATCGTCATCATCATCGTTGTTGTCATCATCATTGTTGTCATCATCATTGCTGTCATTATCGTTGTCATCATCATCATCGTTGTCATTATCATCGTTGTCGGTATCATCGTTGTTGTTATCATCGTTGTTGTTATCATCGTTGTCGTTATCATTGTTGTCGTCATCGTCCTTGTTGTCATCATCATTATTGTCATCATCATTGTTGTCATCATCATTGTTGTCATCATCATTGTTGTCATCATCATTGTTGTCATCATTGTTGTCATTATTGTTGTCGGTATCATCGTTGTTGTTATTATTGTTGTCGTCATCATCGTTGTCGTATCATCGTTGTCGGTATCATCGTTGTCGGTATCATCGTTGTCGGTATCATCGTTGTTGTTATCATCGTTGTCGTTATCATCCTTGTTGTTATCATCATTATCATCATCATCATTGTTGTCATCATCATTGGTGTCATTATTGTTGTCGGTATCATCGTTGTTGTTATCATTGTTGTCATTATCATCGTTGTTGTTATCATCGTTGTTGTCATCATCATCGTCATTGTAATCATCACCGTCATTATTGTTACTGCCATCATTATCATCAGTCATCATTTTAGTCATCAATAACACAGTCATCAATCATCTACAATAACATTATAGTAGCCACCATCATAATATCATGAGTACCATCACTATAATTTGTACATTACCATTGTTGTCATTACCATGTGTTATTATCTGACATGCACTATGATACCTGCTGCAATCTTGACTTTATCAGTCACCACCACTGTTAACCCTTACTCTACCAAAGCTTTGTAAAAATGACCCTAATTTTCGTAACTTTTTTTTCATATGCATTTTTGACAACTTTTCTTTCATTTTTTTTCATTACAAGTTTGGTTGAAATAGAGACTAAGATATTTATCTTTTGAGTAATTAAACCCAATTTAGGAAATATTGGACAGAAATATGCAAATTAAGCAATTTTTGGCTAAATTTGGTCAACAAATGGTCAATTTTTGCACAAGTATTACTTCTTGTCAGTATTGAAAACAGAGATTTGTGTTACCTATTTAGATTCTTTATGAAATGTCCTTTCCAATGATACTAATCTAGAATTTTTACAAAGAAAGGAAAGATAAAAACCATCAAAAATGACAAAACTTAAGCAACCCTTGAAAACTGCAGCAGAAAAATAATTACGCAGTGGTCACTGTGAGACTGGAAGCCGGAGCGCTCACGTGTTAGCAGCGTACATTTCCTCTGCACCAAGTAGTCGTTTAGATTAATGAAGTGAAATATATTTCTTATAGGACAGGTTTTAAACAGACGGGGTATGGCTTTATTCATATATCAAATGAAATGAAATTTCAAGCGCTTTCGAACAGAGGTTCAACGAAGCATGTGCGATGTACGGTTTGGGTACACAATTTTTTTAAAAAATGCGTCAAAAATGGCAGAATTCATTAAATTTTGAATAAACTTTTCCAGTACAAAAGATTGCATGTAGGGATTATAAACATTATTTAAGAAACCAATACTATCATGTCTTAGGACTTGCGTGTTTGATTTTAAAGCAAAAATGAAAGTTTATGAAGTTGTTGTGAGATTTGAAAAGAGAAAAAAACATTGTTTGTAAATTTTTGAGCAATTTTTGAGTTTTACCCTTCTTCGATGTACTTCTTAAAATTCTGTAATATGACCACTATAAAAAAGTTTCAATTTGTGAAAGAAATATCTAAGTTCTTTAAAGTGATACAAAGATTACTCCTATAGGACTGTAGTAAAGTCCCGATTTTTTTTATTTTAAAAGGTGGTTTGAAAACGTTAATGTCAGCAATAGTTTATAGGTCTGTATAATTTGTTGTCATCATCATTGTCATTGTTATAGGCATCATTATCGTCATTGTCATCATCATAGTTAATAAGTCAGCATTTTCATTATCATCATCATCATGTCATTATCATCATCATCATCATCATCATCATCATCATCATCATCATCATCATCATCATCATCATCATCATCATCATCAGTTATTATAGTCGTCCTCATCATTGTCATCATCATCAACATCATCAGTCATTATAATCATCATCAACATCATTAAGATCATCAGTCATTATAGTCATCATCATTATTATCATCACCGTTGTCGTCGTCATCATCAGTCAGTCATTATCATTATTATAGTCATCAGCATCATTATCATCATTATCATAGTATTCATCTACATCAGTCATCATCATCATCATCATCATTATAGTCATCATCTACATCAGTCATCATCTACATCAGTCATCATCTACATCAGTAATCATCATCTACAATACCATTATAGTAGCCATCTTCATATTACTATCATAAGTACCATTACTATTATTTGTACATTACCATTGTTGTCATTATCATATGTTATTTAATCCTCCGTGTTCTTTATATTTACAGCTGGTGTAATCTTTATTTTATAGGCTTTATCAGTCACCACCACTGTTAATGTCAGCAAAAGTTAATAACTCTCTTTAATTTGCAGCCATTGATAATGGATATCAGATTCTGTGAAGAAAAAAATTTTTGTATTAAACATGTTTTTATCATCCTTGCAGCACAGTGATAATGTCTCCATCAGCATTGCAGCATCTCCATGTGGGTATGCAGTCGATGGTACCAGTTTTGCCATCATCAAGGACCATTATCCCCACCTGCTTGAAAAGGTTGGTCAACAATTTGTTCTTATATGGTAACTTTTCATGTGTTTCGTTGTATCATTTTAACCCTTACTCTACCACGCGGCGATATTATCGCCGTATTTAACCCACCTTTTTCTTAAAATAAAATCAGAACTTCACCAAAGGTCCTATAGGAGTAATCTTGGTATTATTTTAAAGTACTTGGATATTTCTTTTACAAAATGTAACTTTTTATAGGGGTCATATTACAGAATTTTGAGAAAAAGTGGCTTGAATTAAACTTAAAAATTGCTAAAAAAATGACAAAAAAGTTTTGTTTTTTTCTTCTTTTAAATCTTTCAATAACTTTAAGATTAAATTATTGCTCCAAAATCAAACACCCAAATCCTAAGACATGATATTCTTGATTTCTGGTCTAATTTTTTTAATCCCTACCTGCAATCTTTTGTTCTGGAGAAATTTCTTCAAAATTTCATGAATTTCTGCCATTTTTGACAAGTTTTTTTCCTTTAAAAAAACGTGTATTAAAACTGTACATTGCACATGCTTCCTTGAACTGCCATTTGAAAGTGCTTGCAATTTTCCTTCATTTAATATATAAATAAAGGCATTCCCCCCTCTATTTGGACCCTTCCTCTAAGAATTAAATTCCACCACAGCGTTTTCAATGACTACGTAGTGCAGTGGATATGAACGCGGCCAGCACGCGAGTGCACCAGGTTTAGATTCACGAGACTTACTGCGTTATAATTTTTCTGCTGCAGTTTTCAGGGGTTATTTGACTAGGGGTTATTTGACTAAAATAATTTTTTGTGTTTTTTATCTTTCCTTTCTTTCTAAACATTCTAGATTAGCATCATTGGAAAGGAAATTTGATAAAGAATCTAAGTATGTAACACAAATCTCTGTTATAAATATTAACAAGAAGTAATACTTGTGCAAAGATTGATTATTTGTTGACCAAATTTAGCCAAAAATTGCTTAATTTGTATATTTTTGTCCAATATTTGCTAATTTGGTTTTCATTACTCAAAAGATAAATTTCTTAGCTTCCATTCCAATCAAACTTGTAATGAAAGGAAAGTTGTCAAAAATGCATATTAAAAAAAGGGTACCAAAATTGGGCTCCTTTTTCAAAGCCCTGATAGAGTAAGGGTTGATAATATCCATGGACAGACATAACTGTATTCCAGCCAAAAAATGACAAAATATTCACATGTACATCAAGTGAAATCATGACTTGCCTTAACCTTAAAAATTTGTTCTAGCAAATTATAGCTACTAACTTAATGTAGCAAATAATGAGACCACTTATCTAAATTAAAATAACCACACAACCACACAATAAAGACTTCATTTATTGCTAATATGATACTCAACACCAACTTTCACAACAACCCAGAACCAAATGGAGAACAAATACAATGGAGCCATTGATAAGGGATATTTGATCCTAATTA
This sequence comes from Chiridota heheva, assembly GCA_020152595.1. Taxonomy (NCBI): domain Eukaryota; kingdom Metazoa; phylum Echinodermata; class Holothuroidea; order Apodida; family Chiridotidae; genus Chiridota; species Chiridota heheva. The sequence continues at coordinate 374,973 of JAIGNY010001813.1, read as the reverse complement.
CTTGTGGTTTTTAGATTTAAGAAAATAAAAGGACAAATCTGACGACGACGACGACGAGTAAACAATTACAATGACGGGGTCGTCACCTGCGTAATCGGTTATGATAGTAACAATGCTATCACGAAACGCTTAATACGACTCGGACGAGAACACATGTACGACGTACGGACAGACATAACATCAACAACCAAGTCAATGTCCACGGCCTTTGATAACCAGTTGTGATGCACTGGCGTGTCTACCCAACCCAGGCTTGAACCCAGGACCTCATAGTCTGTAGACATGTATGATAACCGCTACACCACAGTAGGTAGATACAAATCTGACCCATTGCAATCTGCTTATATATCAAGTTGGGTCTGACTGTTTGAAACTTTAAGGAGCATAACAACTAATGTGAGATCAAGTTTGAAAAAATATGTATGGTTCATCACAACGTTACACACGATGATCCAAGAGGCCTATTACTTTCCAACCCCAAGTCCTGATTGGCAAATGGAACAAGTCGGAAGATCCTATTTCAAACCCCTGTCTCCACTAGGTTTCACTCTCCTGGACTCTTTCATTAACACCAATGCTGGATTAACCACAGTGAATGAGCAAATTAAATTGCTGGCTATGCACAGCTACAGAGTTCTTTTAGTGAATTGTAGTTTGGAGATCTTATTTTCTGGGCCAAGCCAACCATTGGATTTACTAATAGTTTTCTTCAATTAGTGCCTGGTGGACTTCAAGAGAAAGATTAAGAGTACTTGTGCAATGTGCAATTACTGTGCAATGCAGGATGCAGGCTTTGAAATTGAAAATTTTCGCCACTGTTTTACAGAACAGTACTTTCTCAAATAATACTGTTCCAGATCATGTTTCACTATTCCAACTTTTTTTTGCTGATAACAGGACAAATTCTTTCTTTACTGTGGGCTTAATTTACAACTACTTTATTGGTTAATATGTGCAAATATGTATGTCTGTTATTAGTATTTACATGATGTAGCATACCGTTGTGGAAAATCATACATGTGCATGCAGCCTTGCTTATGCGTATTCATGATTAATTGTATTGGCAATTGCAGGCAAGGTGGGAAAAAGTTTTTCTTACTGGAAGAAATTATTTTAATGATAATCTTGTTTGACAACATTTTTTAAAGCAGAAATCAAGTTATTGATCATTCATGCTTGTGAAAAAAACACTGTTCCACCTGAACACTGATGTTTGAAAGTTCACTGTTCCTGCCTAAAAGCACTGTTTTCGGAACAGTGGCAAATTCGACCCCTGAGGATATCGAATCTACTGCTGTCAAGCCTCGCAGTAGGGTTATGTATACCCAGCAAAGAGGATTAAAGAAAGGGAGTTCCAGAGCTACCCCTATGTTATGAAATATATACATTACCTATCTACAGGAATTTAAGGTGTATGATGAGATGTTAGTAGCATCCTTTCCCTTCACTTTTATCTTCAACTTTTCGTTTTTTAAATTTTGTTATTATTGCATTTCAGCTTGTAAAAAGTGGAGTCATTTTTGCAAGAATGACACCTGAACAGAAAACGCAGCTTGTAGAATTACTTCAGAAAAAAAATTATATTGTGGGCATGTGTGGTGATGGAGCAAATGACTGTGGTGCCCTCAAGACAGCTCACGCTGGTATTGCACTTTCTGAGGCTGAGGCATCGGTTGCTGCTCCTTTCACTTCCAAGATTCAAGACATTTCATGTGTTCCTTTGACTATGAGGTTTGTCCTTTCTTATCAATGACATTACGTGTACAAGTCCTTAAATTTATTATACATTCTACCCCACCCACTATATAAGCAGATCAGGTAGACTAGCACTTCAATATATAATGTAATCAGCCATCATAATTGACCTCTCTGAGTTTGTTATGGACAGCTTTTTTAACTAATCACCCACAAATTTTGCCTAGCAACAAAATCTGCATTACTACGTGGGGAAAGAAAACAAATCCTACGTAGTACTGGTACATTACATCTATCTAGTGGTGTGTGCTAATGCAGTCAATGCAATATACTGCACAAAACAACTTTCTGTACACACAGACTGAGTGACGACAAAATGGTGGACAAAAATTGCGCCTACGGGCTCGCTACAAGCTATGTAAATCCGATTCCCTTTACCCAGAGTGGTTAGCAATCAGAACTTCATTTTATTCCTTTTGCTCAAAAATAAAAAGATCCAGAGAATTTTTATAAATGGATCGAAGCTTGCGGCAGACCACATGGACATCTATATGTCAATGCATTGCGGATGCAAGTTGTTGAAAATGATGGGAAAGCCTATTCCTGCTGGAACATGTAAAGGGTTTTCTTTTCTTTTTTCAGACTCAAAAACTATTGGTCAAAATTTACTAGTGCTGCTGATTTGGGATTTTTTACTAAACGTTTAATTGTCAAAATTTTGCAGCGTTTAATGATTAATCTCAACGAAGCAATATAGCATCCTTAGGAGAAATGGTCTGTCAATCATTTACAATCAATGCACACATCACCTCAGGCATATGATACAAAACTATTTTATCACCAGTTTACGAACAAATTTCTCCCACTAAGACACCTAAGACAGATGAGTGATTTTAATCACAAAAGTGCCCTGATTACTCAGCACTGGCTTCTGTAACTTATACACACAAATAACCTTGGGCTACTTGACTGTGGTGTGCATGGGAATGGCAGATAAACAATCATTGTTTGGAGTGGAAACACAATACACTGAACAGGAAGTCTGGTTGGTAATTGCCATACCTGAGTTTTCAGGATTAACTCATGAACGTGTTCAAAATTCTAAATTGTTTAAATTTCTGTCATGAATTCGTCAGTCAATGCAAACCATCAGACATGTGTTTCTTAAAGAATGCAAACTTTTTCTCCACGGCATGAAACCATCAGACTTGTGTTTCTCCAAAACAGTTCAAAATTCTAAATTGTTTAAATTTCTTGTGTTTCTCCACGTCAGTCAATGCAAACCGTCAGACTTGTGTTTCTCAGTCAATGCAAACCATTGTGTTTCTCCAGACATGTGTTTCTCCCACCAATTCATCAGTCAATGCAAACCATCAGACATCTTGTGTTTCTCCAGTCAATCAATGCAAACCATCAGACATGTGTTTCTCCACTAATGAATGCAAACCATCAGGCATGTGTTTCTCCAGTCAATGCAAACCATCAGACATGTGTTTCTCCATGAATTCGTCAGTCAATGCAAACCATCAGACATGTGTTTCTCCATGAATTCGTCAGTCAATGCAAACCATCAGACATGTGTTTCTCCATGAATTCGTCAGTCAATGCAAATTACCATCAGACGTGTGTTTCTCCCATCAGATGTGTTTCTCCATGTGAGTCAATGCAAACCATCAGACATGTGTTTCTCCATGTGTTTCTCCATCAGACATGTGTTTCTCCACGATGAGTCAGTCAATGCAAACCATCAGGCATGTGTTTCTTCACGAATTCATCAGTCAATGCAAATTATCAGACGTATGTTTCTCCATGATTTCGTCAGTCAGTGCAAACCATTAGACATGTGTTTCTCCTGCTAAATTTTGATTGAAAATATCAATCAAAACTTCTGCATAGTATTCAACTGCTCCCATTCAAATATTGTTCTTAGAGGATTAAACATGACAACAGGAAATTCACAGGTTTTCTTATTTTGATGTCTCAAACTTTCCAAAACATCTGCTTGATTTATTATAATAAGGTGTGGAAATTAAAAATACTGAGGGGGGAGGTGGTCCATGCACAGGTTACATACATTAATGAGGGGTTCAACAGTATCAATATGTATTGCAGACATATGTAATACTTTGCTTGATCATGCCCTCTACCATATACCTACATTGTCAAAAGGTGGGGGAGGTGTTTGTATTATACTACGTAAAGGTTTTAATGCAAGGCAAAACTGTCACGAATCTTTCAAATCATTCGAAATCATTGACCTAACCATCTGTTCAAATGGTCCGTGTACGAGAGCGACGTGACAACTGCTTCTATTCCCTTATACTATTTTCGCTCCATTTTGTCTCCAATTTGCACCATTTTGTTTTATAACTTCATTTTCGGATTTTTCTTCTCGGTGGATAGGCTTTTATTCTCGGTGAGATCGTTTCTTTCCTTTTTTCTATTATATTTTCCCTCGTTCTGACCCGACTTTTCACGCCCTTCGTTACTAATACAGCGGTCCCCATATAGTGGTTCCGCGATTTTTTTCTAGCTGCCTCGGGTCTCTCGGCCCTTGGTTTTTCTTTCATAATGACGAGCGCCTATGCAGTGACCTTGACCTTGACCCCCTCCCTCCTCCCCCGTGACCCACCTGCTACCATCATTGACCATTCTACAACCCCAATCCCCAAAATCCTTATTATCCATGCCACCAACAAGCAGGAGAGCTTTAAAAAAGTTTCTCCTTTCCTCATCCATAAAGCCCTCTTTGGCCTGGTCGGGTATCCTCCCAAAGTCTCTACCCTTAGATCCGGTGATCTCCTGGTGCACTGCACCAGGGACACCTAACCTCCACCCTCCTTTCCACCAAAACCCTATCCAACTCTGGTATCGACATCACAGTCACCCCCATCGTTCCCTAAACTCCAGCAAAGGCGTCATACGCACCAGCGATCTTGCGTACATGACCGACGACCTCCAAATAGAACTAGCAAACCAACATGTAACTAAAGCCCGTCGTCTCGTTCTAAAGAGAGAGCGGAGCCAAACTCCCACCAACACCATATTTCTTACCTTCGCAACACCAACTCTCCCCTCCCACATCATTGCGGCTACCTGAGAATCCAGGTGCGCCCCTTACATTCTAACCCTTTACGTTGCTATAATTGTCAGAGGTATGGCCACGGAAAAACTCCTGCCACAGCCAAGCGCTGTGGTAACTCATGAGCCCCGGACCATGACAACACCTCCTGCACCAACCCCCACTCTGCACAAATTGTGACGGTAAACACCCAGCACACCATCCCTCCTTCTCGAAAGACTGTCCCACCTGGCTTCAGGAAAAACAAATAACAAAACTTAAAACCCTTAACCCCAACATAACCTACCCAGAGGCCAGGAAACAATTCCTCGCTTCTCTTAACTCCAAGCCTTTCTACTCAAAGGTAGTCTCCTCTAACTCTAATTCCGCCCCCCAAACACAACTAACACAACAAAAACTAACTCCCATGCCCAAACCGACCTCACCTGGCTCTTCTTACCTAGTCCAAAGCCCATCACCACTTCCAACAACCCAACCACACCCAATACCCACACCACCTCCACCACCACTTCTCTCCTCAACCTCCTTCCTACTCTAAAGCCCCTACACCCCTACACCAACACCACTAATACCTTCATACATCAAGTTAAAACCAGCCAAGCACACAATCAACAAACCAACAAATCAACCAACAAACAACCAACCAAAAAACAACCAATCAACAAACAATCAATCAACAAACAACCAATCAACAAACAACCCACCACCCAAACCCACACTGAAGAGAGTATGGATTGTTCGATTGCCGAACACACCGATCATACTTCTCGACCAATTTTCAAAAACAATCGCTCCCAAAGAAACAGATCCAAAGAAAAAACAAGCCAAATCAGACCCAACAGTTCTTCCTCCAGATAACCCCCCGCCTCCTTATGGCATACACCACAAACAATTACAATAACACCCACAACATCATACAATGGAACATTAGGAGCCTAAAGGCCAATTCTGAAGAAATTGACCTTCTGGCCTCCACCTTCAACCCGATCGTCTTCTGCCTACAAGAAACTTTCTTGAAAACCACCGACCATTACTCCCTCAACAACTTTGCTTGCTATCACAAACATCAAGTGGATGCTGACAGGGCCTGTGGTGGCGTCTCCATTCTCGTTAGACAAGATATCCCACACAGCCCTGTTCGTGTGCACACCGACCTTCAGGCCATCTGTATTTCTATCTCCCTACACAAAACTTTCACTCTCTGCAATATCTATCTCCCTCCCAACACCAACATTCAACCAACCAGCCTTAACAACCTCATCTCTCAGCTTCCCACCCCTTCATCCTTCTTGGTGACTTCAATGCTCACAACCCTCTGTGGGGCTCTAATACCACCACCCTAGAGGCAAGTTTATCGGCGCTCTTAGTCAGCACAGCCTGTCCTTACTGAACACTAACTCCCGACCTACCTTCATCCTGCCACAGGCTCTCTCACCTGTATTGACTTGTCTATCTGTTCCCCTAACCTCCTCCCTGATTTTAGTTGGAGAGTCACTGCTGACCTCTGTGGTAGTGATCATTACCCTCTTCTTATACACTCTAATCTTCAAATCCCCACTGAGCACACCCCCAATTGGAACCTCGACAAGGCTGACTGGTCATTTTTTGAAACCCTCTGTGACTCACACCTCTCCCCCATCTTCTCGAGGATGAGGATCCCATGTCTAACTTCAGTAATATCCTTATCAAGATCGCCACCTGCTCAATTCCCAAAACCTCCAAACCCCAAATCATCCCCAACCCCTGGTTCTCGGATGACTGCAAAACCGCCATCAAGAACAGGAAAAGAGCCCTCAGGAACTTTAAAACTAACCCGACCACCCATAACCTTAACCTCTTTCGCATCAGCCGTGCAAGGCCAGACGCACTATCAAGGACAATAAAACCAACACTTGGAACAACTTTATCTCTTCTCTCACCACCAACACCCCCACTAAGAAGATTTGGAGAATGGTTAACAGCTTCCCACGGCAGAGTAGGCAAATCTTCCATCTCCCATCTCTCTCGGAATGGAGACCTTCTCACATAAAAAGGACATCGTTGACCACCTCGCCGCCTCTTTCAGCAACATCTCGTCCTCGACCAACTACTCCAATGCTTTCAAAATCAAAAAAAGCTTGCGATGAAGCACAGAGAATCACTTTTCCCTCTGACAACTCCAAAAGCTACAACACCCCTCTCACCCTTTCTGAATTAAACCAAGCCATCAACGGCGCTGGCTGCACCTCCAAGGGCCCAGATAACATCCCCTATCAGTTTCTGAAACACCTCCCCATCAAGGCCACCACTACCCTACTCACCATCTTCAACCACATTTGGTCCTCACACTCCTTTCCCCCTATCTGGAGGACAGCTATTGTCATCCCCGTTCTTAAACCGCGGAAGGATGGTACCGACCCCACCAGCTACCGACCCATCACCCTTACTTGCTGTCTCTGTAAGATTATGGAAAAGATCATTAATCAGAGACTTAAATGGTTTCTCGAGACCAACAGAATCCTCTCTCCTCACCAAAGTGGCTTCCGAAAACGTCGCAATACCCTAGACCAGTTAATTACGCTCGACACCGCTATCCAGGAATCCTTTGCAAAAAGGAACACCTCATTGCCATATTTTTGACCTTGAGAAAGCTTTCGACACTACTTGGAAATACGGCATTACCGAAAACTTCACACCATTGGCCTCAGAGGCCACCTCCCCATCTTTATTCAAAACTTCCTCTCACCCAGGCAGTTCCAAGTTTGTATTGGCCACACCCTTTCCAACCCGTACCCCCAAGAAGAGGGCGTCCCCCAAGGCAGCATCCTCTCTCCCACTCTCTTCAACCTGAGCATTAATGACATCGGGAATAACCTTGGCCCCAGCATCAAACGTACCCTCTACGTGGATGACTTCACCATCTTCTACTCCTCCCCTAGCTTTCCTAATGTTGAAAATAGGCTCCAAACCAGCCTCAATCAGCTGCAAGTCTGGAGCAACAATAACGGTTTTAAATTCTCCAAAGACAAGACAGTCTGCATGCACTTTTGTCATTTCAACAACCTCCACCCCAACCCGAACTTTGTGCTCAATGGGAATCGCATCCCTAAAGTTGAAAACACAAAGTTCCTTGGTCTAACTCTAGACCCCAAGCTCACCTACAAGCCACACATCACCAACCTGAAACTAAAATGCAATAGCTCCTCAACCTCCTCCGTCTGCTCTCCAACACTACTTGGGAGCGAACATGCTCTCCTCAAAATTTTCAGGCTCACCATTCGTGCCAAGCTTGACTATGGCAATATTGTTTACTGTGTTGCTCACAACTCATACCTCAACCACATTAACACCATCCAAAATGAAGCCCTCAGGCTTTGTCTAGAGCCTACAGGACCTCCCCAATCACTAGCCTTCATGTTGAAGCCAACAACCCCCTTTCTACTTAGATGTAAAAAGCTTAGCCTCTCCTATGCTTTTAGAGTCCTCACCAACACCCAGAACCCTGTTTACAACCTCATTAGGTACCCCAATTTCTCCTCCCTCTTTGATAGGACTAAAACCCTATCGCCTCCCTTCAGCTTACGCATTAAATCAGACCTCTTTCAACTTGGCATCAACCCCGCCACTCTCGGCACCTACTCCTGGCCCACTTTTCCTCCTTGGGCCACCGCCCTTCCTTCTGTCCACCTAGACCTCTCCACTTATAACAAAACTCAAACTCACCCTAACCTCTTCATCGATCTCCACAACCAAATCAAAGACCAACTCTCAAATTACACCTCCATCTATACTGATGGCTCCAAGGAAGGCAACAAGACAGCTGCTGCTGCCATCATCCAAGACATCACCCTCAGTAGCAGACTTCCTGACTACTCATCCATCTTTTCAGCTGAGGCTAAGGCCATTCACCTCGCCCTCAACTTTATTGAGTACTCTCCTCTTAGTCACTTTGCCATTTTCTCTGACTCAAAGGCTGTTCTTACTTCATTACTTAATCTTAAATGGGATAACCTCACCTGCCACCTCCTCCTGCGGAAACTCTTTTCTCCCACCCTCTGCAGGAAAAGTGTTATTTTTTTCTGGATACCCAGCCATGTTGGCATCCCTGGCAATGACAGGGCTGATACAGCCGCTAAGCTTGCCCTTAACCTCCTCCCTTCCCCTTTTCCCAAAACCCTCTCTGACATCAAACCGCTTATTGCTTCTCTTGTTCGTGACCGCTGGCAAACCTTATGGAACTTCCAAATTGATAACAAACTCCATGTTATCCAGCCCACAATCCCGATCAAATCCACCATCAACAACCTTTCTCGTATCGACAACGTTCATATTACCCGTCTTAGAATTGGTCACACCCACCTCACTTACTCCCACCTCCTTATTGGTTCCCCCAACCTCTCTGTAACAATTGCCACTGCATCCTCACAATCCAACACGTTCTCCTTGCTTGCCCCCTGTACAACCTTCCCAGAGCTTCCCTTGCTCCCCACAACTCAATTGCTGAGTTCTTCCAGAAAAATCCTCCAGATAAAATAATCTCCTCCCTTCAGCATGCATCCCTCTACAACCATATTTAATTCTCCTCTTCCACCCCCTCTCTACTTTGTTTTTGTTTTACCCATGCACCTCCTCTCTCGATCACAGCTTTCTGGCTTTTGTTCTTGAATTTCTCTCATTCTCCCCCTGGTCTCTTTCCTTACTACCTCTAAAATGATCTGACCTCTCAGGTACAATTTGACCTTCGTTGTCGTGGTGCCGTTAAGACCTCATCAAGCAAACAAACAAACAAACAAACAAACAAAAAGAACAAGCTAAGTTCTGCCATATTTATGTGTGAATTCTCCACACTTCTTGAAACCCTGACAACATGTATGGCCACCTGCTTATAGCAGGGGATTTTAATTTTCACGTTGATGATTGTAAAAACCGTGATGCTATAGCTTCTTTAGATCTACTGGATTCTGCTGGTCTGCAGCAGCACATTAACGTTGTTACGCATCGCAAGGGACATACCCTTGACATACCCTTGATCTTATTATTACACATAAGGATGATCGTCTGCTTTCAAATGTTAATGTCAACCTTGAACTTCCATCTGACCATGCTGTCTTATCTTGTCACATTGGGCTTAAACGCCCTCCTCCAACCAAGCGAACAATTCACCACCGTGACTATAAAAACATTGTACTTTATGATCTCAAGCGTGACATCCAATTGTCGTCCCTGTACACAGATCCCTCATCAAATGCTGAAGAATTAACCTTACAATATGAACACGTCTTAAAGAATCTCATTAATAAGCATGCACCTGAGAAGTCTCGATCAGTCACTTTACGACCTCATGCTCCTTGGTTTTCTGACTCATTGCATGAAGCTAAGCTACAGCGAAGACGTGCTGAACGAAAATGGAAGAAAACTAGTCTAGAAGTACATCGGCAAATTCTTGAAGCTAAAACTTCTGAGTACCGTGAACTTCTTGACTCGGCCAAATGTGACTATCACTCTACACAAATTGCAACCTGCGATCAGCGTCAATTGTTTAAACTTGTTGATTCCATGTGCGTTGCTAAGTCCAACTCTCCATTGCCTAGCCATGACTGCCCACAAAAGTTAGCAGAGGACTTTGGGGACTTCTTTGAGAACAAAATTATTTTGCTTCGTTCTCAACTGGATAATGTGACACCCCCATCAATGCCTGTGGACCCAAAACCATATATCACTAGCACATGCTCACATTCTCTTGATAAATTTTGTCAACTGAGTGATGCTGATGAACGTAAAATGATCCTGCAGATGCCAAACAAATCATGTTCAATTGATCCCTTACCAACTTGGATCCTGAAGGATTGTCTTGACGAGCTATTGCCAGTTTTGTCAAAGATTGTAAACATGTCACTGAGTTCTGGCACTTTCCCATCAACCTTGAAATCTGCCATTGTCACTCCTACCATCAAAAAACTGTCCCTGGACACAGAAATTCTCCAAAACTATTGTCCCATTTCCAACTTAAAATTTCTTGCAAAATTGATAGAAAAGGCTGTTTCTTTGCAACTACAAGACTACTTGTGTGCCAACTCACTACAAAACTCCCTCCAATCTGCCTACCGCAAGAATCACTCAACAGAAACTGCCCTGTTACGCATTTACAATGATCTTCTCCTTGCTACTGATGACCACAAAGAGTCACTTCTTGTCCTCCTCTACCTTAGTGCAGCATTTGACACTATTGACCATCAAATTCTGTTTAATAGGCTGCATACTGTGTACGGTTTGGATGGAATCACTCTCAATTGGATGTAATCATATTTTGCAAACCGCTCGCAGGTTGTAACCATTAAAGATAAAACTCTTAGCCCGGTATCTCGACTATGGAGTGCCTCAAGGATCAGTAATCGGACCACCTGTTTTTACATACTATGCTTCCCCTATGGAAAGCATTATCACATCTCATGGCCTGCATGGGATGATTTATGCAGATGATACACAGGTTTATGTGTCAATGAATAGAAACGAAAAAGACCAGAGTATTGCAAAACTTGAATTGTGTGTAGAGGAAATCAAGATATGGTGTGCAGACAACAAACTAATTTTTAATGATAGTAAAACTGAAGTAATTCATATTTCGTCACGTTTTCTAAGCACTACTCCAGTTTCCTCTGTTATGATTGGTAATTCATGTATATCTCCTGTTTCCTGTGTTAAAGACCTGGGTGTTATTTTTGATGATAAGCTTACACTTTTGCCACATGTAAATAATATATGCCGCTCCGCTTCACTTGCCATCAGAAAAATCAGCCAAATTCATAAATATCTTGATCAAAAGTCGACTGAGACACTTATTCACACATTAGTATCATCCAGACTTGATTGTTGCAACAGTATCTTATTTGGACTTCCTTCTCAACAAATCTCAAAGCTTCAGCGCATTCAAAACACTGCTGCCAGATTACTTACTCTCACAAGTGAGAAATCTCACATTAAACCCATCCTCCACCAACTTCATTGGCTTTCTATATGTGAAAGAATAAACTACAAGCTTCTCACCCTCACATACAAAGCCATCCATGGTCTTGCTCCAAATTATATTTCCAACTTAATCACGTTACAATTACCAACTCGCTCACTCAGATCTAACAGTGCTATTCTCCTAAAGCCGCAAAAAATTAACACCAAGACTTACGGTAAACGTTCTTTTCAATCTGCAGCCCCCAAACTCTGGAACATTCTCCCAATCTACATCAGAAATGCCCCTACTTTAGATATTTTTAAGAGTGTATTGAAAAAACACCTTTTCATGAGTTCCCCTCATTGGACCTTGTAACTTTATCCTGCTTGTATCTTTTTAAGTATGGTTTTTTGTCCTCTTACTGTTTGTATCTTAAGGTTTTCTCATGTTATATTTGTTTATGTAAAGCACATTGAGACCGTTTGGTATAATGCGCTATATAAAAATGTATTATTATTATTATTATTATCAGGCATTGATGCATACATAAGGTAAACATGTCCGACCTCTGAACTAACCTTTGACCTGTTTTCTTTCAGAGAGGGAAGAGCTGCTCTAACGACGTCGTTCTCACTCTTCAAGGTCATGGCTTTATTTTCAATGATTCAGTTTGTCTCTGTCATCTTATTAAACACTGTAAGTGTAACATGAAAAGTGTTTTTAGTCTGTTCAGCTGCGACTTTGTAAAAAAAGATTAATGTTGAGTGTTTATATGCGTATTTAATTCACAGGGTAAAGTACTTTGACACAAGTGGAATGGCCCGACTTTAGGAGGGTCATTCGCGATTGCAAAGTCCTTCGAACCGTGCATTAAATATGCATATAATCACGGATGCCAAAACTCTAATCTTTTTATAAACTTTTTGTGTAAGATTGTTTAAAATGCATACAACAAAAACTAAAAAGAATGAAAAACAATCAAATTTGCATATATTTTATCGCTTTATTAAAAATATTACCTGTTTTGAAAGTGGAATAGACCAAATAATCATGGTCGTGCATTAACAGGATTTAATGCACCAGTCATACCAATGCAAATATACCATACAAATTTTATAAAACAAAATGTGCCATTTTCAAAAGTTAAAAATGCTCAGAATTGTTTGTACTTTTTACTGAAAAATAAAACTGGAATGTTTGTCGTCAGTCATAGACCTATTCAAATCAATTTTAGCGAAAAGCAATTACTTTAGAGCTTGAATTAATCAACTGCTGGGGGACTTTTCCTATTTGTTACTCAGCTGCAGTTGCTGGAGGCAAAGTTGTAAGTAACAATACACGAGCGTATCACCTACATGTATTACAGACATTGATTAGCATTTGAAAACATTTGTTTTCATACACTTGGACCCATGCCATGTATCATGTAGTCAGTTTTACCTCCCAGGATGCACAGCCATACAGATAAGCAATTATGTGGTTTTGTCATCATCAGTTAATTAAAATTAAAGTAAGGATAGTCGAAACTTAAATAAGGCCATGAAAGTGTCCTTTTATTCAGTATGCTGTGTATAAAAAGCCATATGCATAGAAAATATGAATGGGGTTTTAATCAAAGGTATATTCAGACTTAGACGTACGAATGTGGCATGTTGAGAGCAATGTGACTGCTTTTGTATTCTCTCAAACCTTTCATTCCGATTACACTCTACTTGGCACTTTCCACCTAAAATTTTGTTTCGCACCTTCATTTTTCGGCATTGTCTTTCTGTGGATGGGTGTCTGCTTTCGGTGAGAACGTTCTTTGTATTTTCCCTCCCATTGTCACCACACATTCACACTCTTTTCGATACCTGTTCAATGGTTCTCATATAGTAGTTCCACGATTTTTTTCTAATTGCCTCGGGGCCTCCCGGCCCTTGGTATTTTTTTCCATCATGACCAAACGCTTCTGCCTTGACCTCAACCCTCTCTCTCTTCCCTGTGACCCACCTGCTACCTTTATTGACCATTCCTCAGCCCCAGTCACAAATTTGAATCATTCAGGCCATTAATAAACCAGACAGTTGCAAAAGAGTTTCCCCCTTCCTGATACACAAGGTGCTCCCGGCTTTGTCGGTACCCTCCCCAAGGTTTCTACCCTCAGATCTGGTGATCTCCTGTGCACTGCATTAGGTACACTCAAGACACCACCCTCTTCACCACCAAAACCGTAGCTATTACTGGTATCGATGTAACAGTCACCCCCCCCCCCTTTCTTTTCATTCCCTGAATTCCAGCAAAGGCGTTATCAGAACCGGAGACCTTGCCTACTGGATCAATGAAGACCTCATTGAGGAACTTACCAGCCAACAGGTTACTGAAGCCCATGGTCTCATCCTCAACAGGGATGGTGCCAAAACACCCACCAATACCATCTACCTGACTTTTGCCACACCAACTCCCTTATCCCACATCACTGCCGGCATCTGAGAATCCCAGCCGCCCACTGCATTGCCAACCCCCTCCATTGTCATAAGTGCCAAAGGTATGGCCATGGGGAAACTCCTGCCACAGCCAAGCTCGCGTTGGCAACTGTGGAGCCCGGACCATGACAGCACCTTCAGCACCAACACCCCACTCTGCACCAGTTGTGACGGTGCTCACCCAGCCAACCATCCCTCCTTCTCAAAAGACTGCTCCACCTGGCTTCAGGAATAGCAGATAACCAAACTGAAAACCCTTAATCCCAGCACCACTTACCCGGAGGCCAGAAAGCAATTCTCCACTTCCCTCCACACCAAACCTTCCTACTAGAGCACAGTCTCCTCAAACACCAATACCCCCATTACCCCCCCTAACACAACTAAAACTGACTCAATTGCCCAAACCGACCTCACCTGGCTCTTCTTACCCAGTCCTAAGCCCATCACCATTGCCAACAACCCAACCACACCCATTACCCAAACCACCTCCACCACCACTTCTCTCCCCAACTTCCTTCCTTTTGTAAAACCCCCGCCGTCCCTTACACCAACACCTCAAATGCCATCAAACTCAAGCCAACAAATAACAAACCAACAAACAGACAACAAACCAACAAACAACCAATCAACAAACAGCCCACCATCCAAACCCACATGTATGACACTGAAGAGAACATGGATTGTTCGATTACCGAACCCACCGAACATACTTCTCGTCCAACCTTCAAAAACAACCGCTCCCAAAGAAACAGGGACTGATTCAAAGAAAAAAACAAGCCAACCCAGACCCCACAAGGAAAAACAAAATCAAATACCAACCCTCATACTACACCTCCATCTATACTGATGACTCCAAGGAAAGCGACAAGACAGCTGCTGCTGCTGCTGTCATACAAGACAGCACCCTCAGAGGCAGGCTTCCCAATTACGTGTCCATCTTCTCTGCGGAGACCAAGGCCATCCTACTTGCCCTGGACTTTACTGAGTACTCCCCGCTCAGCCACTTTGGCATCTTCTCAGACTCCAAGTCTGTCCTTACTTCTTTACTCAATCTTAAATGGGATGACCCCACGTCCCACCTCCTCCTCTGTAAACTCATTTTGCCCCCCTTCTCCCCTCTCGCAGGAAAAGTATTATTTTCTTCTGGATACTCAGCCATGTTGGGTGTTGGCATCCCTGGCAACAACAGAGCTGATGCAGCCACTAAGCGTGCCCTCAAGGTCCCCCTACCCCCTTTCCCAAAAGCCTTTCTGACATCAAATAGCTTATTGCTTCCCTTGTTCGGGACAGCTGGCAAACCTCATGGGACTCCCAAATTGATAACAAACTCCACATCATCCAGCCCACCATTCCAATCAAACCTACCATCCACAGGCTCTTCCGTGTCGACAACGTCCACATTACCCACCTTAAAATAGGTCACATCCACCTCACCCACTCCCACCTCTTATTAGCTCCCCACCCCTCTGCAACAATTGCCATTGCACTTTCACAGTCCACCTAACAGAAGACAGTCACAGTCTTCCTTGCCTTCCCCCTGTACAACCTTCCCAGAGGTCCCCTCCCCCTAGAGCTTCCCCCCCCCACAACTCAATAGCCGAGCTCTTCCAGAAAAATTATCTCCTTCCATCATCATGCTTCCCTCTACAACCATATTTAGTCCTCCTCTCCCACCCCCTCTCTTCTTTTGCACCCATGCATTTTCTCTCTCTATCCCAGCTTCCTAGCTTTTAGTCTTCATGTTTTTCTCAGTCTTCCCCTATTTTCTTTTCTTCCTACCTCTGGAATGATCTAACCCTAACGCACAATTTGACCCTCGCTGTCATGGTGCTGTTAAGCCCTCATCAAACAAAGGAATATTCCTGTGAAGTTTCGTGTTCAAGTGTAAGACATGGTGAACTTCCAAAGCTATTGAAATTTTGTCTTCCAACCCCTTTTATGAAACCACAATTTAAAATAAAAAAAATCACTTTTGTTTTAGTTCCAAATCATCAGCATGAGTATAAAGCCTCATGTAGCACAATCTGTTTTTTCTCATCCTCACTTTGCTGAGTGCACTTTTACACAAAAGCTTTAATGTATGCAGCAACGGATAAGCTGATAAGTGACCAATTCACATAACACTGTGGCTTTGTGTCTGTCCTGACACTGCAGTCGTGGTTTTGTTTTAATGATTTAAGAAAAGGATGTTGTATATCGGAGTTGGAAATTAAATCTCCTGATCAAAAT
The DNA here is from genome assembly GCA_020152595.1 of Chiridota heheva. NCBI lineage: Eukaryota > Metazoa > Echinodermata > Holothuroidea > Apodida > Chiridotidae > Chiridota > Chiridota heheva. The sequence goes on along the minus strand of JAIGNY010001813.1, from coordinate 358,577 downwards.
GTCGGGACAAAAGTTTTGTAATGTTCTAAATACTGTTCTGGGTCGTGACTTTCAAGGAATATTCATCTTAATGTATATGATAGAGTACTAGTAAAGAAAGAAATTGGTGCAATTGTTGTCGATAATGTTATTCCCAGTTATTTCTGAGTTATTACAAGTCAAATATTTCACCAGTGTAAATTTGCTGCTCAGTAAATACTGTGATGTCGTAAGGCAGATCTAAGACAATTGTATTTCTACAAAATAAAGATAAAATGATTTTCTTTTACTTAGAATGTAAGGTCAGTGAACAAGATGGGCAAAGCATGTTCTGGTAAAGTGCATGTTATATCCAATCTCAATAATCAAACAAAATATGCTTCCAGTAATTTAGAAACAGGCTTTTAATCTTCAAAGAAATACACAGAAATTGTCTTGGGTTTGCTTTAAGACATCACATTGTAATTGGGAGGTCACTTTTCAACGCACTGGGGAATTCTTTGAAATGTAATGTCTCCAAAACAGAATAAGATCTCTACATGGTATTTACACCAATCTGTTTCTTTAACAGTTCCTCAATCATACATGAAATGAAACTCCACAGAAAATATTCCTAAAGGGATGCATCTTTAAATAACTACTTAAGTCAGAGCAGACTTGGTTGGGGCGACAAGAATTTTAGATTTAACAACTCATATCAACTTTTTTTACATTTATCTCTTCTAGATTCAGTTCAACTTGGGAGATATCCAGTTCTTATACATCGATATTATACTATGCATGAATGCAATTTTGTTGTGTAAGTCTATTTCAGTTTCTTTTCCATTTTATTTTTGTTTCATTATTTGTTTCAGACAGAATGCAAAAAAAACAAGAGTTATAATAACAAGCAAGACAAAGATATAAGAGCAGATGTTAAATTGGGTTATGCACAGGAAAACATATTTTCTGCATGTCTAAACATGCTGAATTACATAAACACTCTACCAGACTCCCAACCCCCTCCCACCAACATTGCACACCTCACCCCTCCCACCAACATTGCACACCTCCCCCCTCCCACCATCATTGCATACCTCCCCATCCCTCCCACCAACATTGCATACCTTCCCACCCTCCCACCAACATTGCATATCTTCCCACCCTCCCACCAACATTTCACACCACCCCTCCCACCACCCACCTCCCACCTCCCACCAATGTTGCACTCCTTCCCACCAATGTTGCACCCTCCCCACCATCATTGCACACCTCCCAACCCCCTCCCCACCAATCTACCATCCCATACAAGAAATAATTTAAACATATAAGAAAATACCAGCAAAGTATGTAGAAGTTAGAATGTAAGAAGTAATGTAATGTAATCTAATAAGTAAAGTAATGTAAAACCTCCCCACCCTCCCACCAACATTGCACCTCCCCACCAACGTTGCCCTTCCCCTTCCCACCCCTCCCACCAACATTGCACACCTCCCCCCTCCCCACCCCATTCTACCATCCCATCAACTAATTTAAACATATAAGAAAATACCAAAGTATGTACAAGAAATAATTTTAAAAATCAACCATACATGATTTTTTAAAATAATGTATTAAAATACCAGCAAAGTATGTATAAGTCAAAATCTAAGAAGTAATATTCCCATGAATTTTTATATATATGATAGAAGACTTTAGGAAACAAATTGGTATGAAAACCATGTTGATATCGTATTCTGTTTAGGATTATCTGCATTTCAAAGATATCACCACTGTTGAAAAAATATCACCACTGTTGAAAAGATATCACCACTGTTGAAAGTGACCTTGTAATGTACAGAGGGATAACTGCAGATTCAAGATAATTCTTTAATGTATTTGTATATGTATTTATATAAAATAAAGATTTATTTTTCTTTCATGTATAGTGTTAGGTACATAAGCAGATGGGCAAAGCATGTTCTTATAAAGTGTGTCTTATACCCCATATCAATAATTAAGCAAAAAATGTTTACAGTACTTTAAGAAAGAGGCTATTAATTTTCAAAGAAATACATAAAAGTTTGTCTTGGAGCTGCAATTATGACATCACATTTTACACTACAAGGCTTGGAACTGCAATTATGACATCACATTTACACTACAAGGCTTGGAGCTGCAATTATAACATCACACTTTATACTACAAGGCTTGGAGCTGCAATTATAACATCACACTTTATACTCACACTGTACACTACAAGGCTTGGAGCTGCAATTATAACATCACACTTTATACTACAAGGCTTGGAGCTGCAATTATAACATCACACTGTACACTACAAGGCTTGGAGCTGCAATTATGACATCACACTTTACACTACAAGGCTTGGAGCTGCAATTATGACATCACACTTTACACTACAAGGCTTGGAACTGCAATTATGGCATCACACTTTACACTACAAGGCTTGGAGCTGCAATTATGACATCACACTTTACATTACAAGGCTTGGAGCTGCAATTATGACATCACACTTTACACTACAAGGCTTGACATCATCACACTTTACACTACAAGGCTTGGAGCTGCAATTAGACATCACACTTTACACTACAAGGCTTGGAGCTGCAATTATGACATCACACTTTATACTACAAGGCTTGACAGCTGCACTATTATGACATCACACTTTACACTACAAGGCTTGGAGCTGCAATTATGATATCACACTGTACACTACAAGGCTTGGAGCTGCAATTATGACATCACACTTTATACTACAAGGCTTGGAGCTGCAATTATGACATCACACTGTACACTACAAGGCTTGGAGCTGCAATTATGACATCACACTGTACACTACAAGGCTTGGAGCTGCAATTATGACATCACATTTTACACTACAAGGCTTGGAGCTGCAATTATGACATCACACTTTACACTACAAGGCTTGGAGCTGCCATTATGACATCACACTGTACACTTAAGGCTTAGAGCTGCAATTATGACATCACACCTTATACTACAAGGCTTGGAGCTGCAATTATGACATCACACTTTACACTACAAGGCTTGGAGCTGCAATTATGACATCACACTTTACACTACAAGGCTTGGAGCTGCAATTATGACATCACACTGTACACTACAAGGCTTGGAGCTGCAATTATGACATCACACTGCACTACAAGGCCACTTTTCAACACAATGATGAAATATTTAGAATGCAATAACTCCACTGAAGTGGAATAAGATATCAACATGTTTTTTCACTAATTTGTTACTAATGAAATAGATGATACAGCAGAATAACCAAAATGATATTAGAAATAATTATAAGAATAATAATCATAATCATGATAATAATAGTAATTATAAAAATCATAGTAATAATAATCATGATAATCATGATAATAATAATCATAATCATGATAATAATCATAATCATTATCATAATAATAATAACAATAATCATAATTATATTAATAGTAGTAGTAGTAGCAGCAGCAGTAGTAGTAGCAGTAGTGGTAGCAGTAGTAGTAGTAGCAGCAGCAGTAGTAGTAGCAGTAGCTGTAGTAGTAGTAGCAGCAGCAGTGGCAGCTGCAGCAGCAGCAGCAGCAGTAGCAGCAGCAGCAGCACCATCAGCAGCAAGCAGCAGCAGCAGCAGCAGCAGCAGCAGCAGCAGCAATGCAGCAAGCAGCAGCAGCAGCAGCAGCAGCAGCAGCAGCAGCAGCAGCAGCAGCAGCAGCAGCAGCAGCAGCAGCAGCAGCAGCAGCAGCAGCAGCAGCAGCAGCAGCAGCAGCAGCAGCAGCAGCAGCAGCAGCAGCAGTAGCAGCAGCAGCAGCAGCAGCAGCAGCAGCAGCAGCAGCAGCAGCAGCAGCAGCAGCAGCAGCAGCAAGCAGCTGGCAAGCAGCAGCAGCAGCAGCAGCAGCAGTAGCAAGCAGCACCAGCAGTAGCAGCAGCAGCAGCAGCAGCAGCAGCAGCAGCAGCAGCAGCAGCAGCAACAAGCAGCAGCAAGCAGTAGCAGCAGCAGCAGCAGCAGCACCAGCAGCAAGCAGCACCAGCAGCAGTAGCAGCAGCAGCAGCAGCAGCAGCAGCCGCAGGAGCAGCAGCAAGCAGCAGCAGCAGCAGAACCAGCAGCAGCAGCAGCAAGCAGCAGCAGCAGCAGCAGCAGCAGCAGCAGCAGCAGCAGCAGCAGCAGCAGCAGCAGCAGCAGCAGCAGCAGCAGCAGCAGCAGCAGCAGCAGCAGCAGCAGCAGAGCAGCAGCAGCAGCAGCAGCAGCAGCAGCAGCAGCAGCAGCAGCAGCAGCAGCAGCAGCAGCAGCAAGCAGCAGCAGCAGCAGCAGCAGCAGCAGCAGTAGCAGCAGCAGCAGCAGCAGCAGTAGCAGCAGCAGCAGCAGTAGTAGTAATAACAACAACAACGTAGTAGCAGTAAGCAGTAGCAACCGTAGCAGTAGTAGCAGCAGCAATAGCAGTAGCAACAGCAGCAGCAAGCAGCAGCAGCAGCAGCAGCAGCAGCAGCAGCAGCAAGCAGTACCAGCAGCAGTAGCAGCAGCAGCAGCAGCAGCAGCAGCAGCAGCAGTAGCAGCAGCAGCAGGAGCAGCAGCAGCAAGTAGCAGTAGCAGCAGAAACCAGTAGCAGCAGCAGCAGCAGCAGCAGCAGCAGTAGCAGCAGCAAGCAGCAGCAGCAGCAGCAGCAGCAGCAGTAGCAGCAGCAGCAGTGCTGGCAGCAGCAGCAGCAGCAGCAGCAGCAGCAGCAGCAGCAGCAGCAGCAGCAGCAGCAGCAGCAGCAGCAGCAGCAGCAGCAGCAGCAGCAGCAGCAGCAGCAGCAGCAGCAGCAGCAGCAGCAGCAGAGCAGCAACAGCAGCAGTAGCAGTAGCAGCTGCTGCAGCAGCAAGCAGCAGCAGCAACAGCAGCAGCAGCAGGCAGTAGCAGCAGCAGCAGCAGCAGCAGTAACAGCAGCAGCAGTAGTAGTAGTAGTAGTAGTAGCAGCAGTAGCAGTAGTAGTAGTAGTAGCAGTAGTAGCAGCAGCAGTAGTAGTAGTAGTAGTTATAATAACAACAACAATGTAGTAGTAGTAGTTGTAGTAGTAAGTAGTAGTAGCAGCAGCAGTAGTAGCAGCAGTAGTAGTAGTAGTATTAGTAATAATAATAACAACAACAACCACAACCACCCAATTTAAGACATACACAGATTGACTTATATACAAAGCAACACACCGGAAGTGCCGAAAGTATTTATACCCATTAGTTAATCAAATTTAAAGCAAATTATATTTGATCACTTTACAAGGCAAAACAGCAACTGTAGGTCAATGAATATTTAAAAATTCACAAAATTAACAACCCTCACTAGTTCTCCTTTAAGTATTAGAGCAATCAGATGTTGAATGCAAAGTAAGCGTAATTGATAATTATAACTTCCTCTATATAACAACAGGGGCGGCGGGGGCTGGGGACTTCAGCAATCCGATAATTTTAGGTGAAGATGTTTTATCATGTTACCCAACCTCATTAGCCCCCAATATTGTTATCACCTGACCTCATTAGCCCCCACCCCCTCCCCCATCTAATATTTTGAATGCTCCACCGCCCCTGAACAAAATTGGATTTTCTTGGTTGACGGTCAACCTGAAATATATGTTTGGAATATGCAAATATTTGAATTAAGCAACTTGGCGCAAAATGGTTATCAAATTAGATTTTGTATTGTAAATATGAATATTAGCAAGATGATGAATTTCTTTGACTTTCCAGTTGGTCGCAATGAGGCATCTAATGAGCTGTCCAAAGATCCACCCTTGACCAGGTTGATGTCTGCTCCGGTCATCATCTCACTAATCATCCATGTGATCATCCAGGCTATATTTCAGAGCATTGCTTATATTGTTGTTCAGTATCAGCCATGGTAAGTTGAAAACTTTTTAGTGAATTCACAACTTGTCAGTTTAGAGCATTGGCATGGGAGCTGGTGGTGCAGAGGGAGATTTCTGCCCCAGATAGTATAATTTGAGGGAAACTTTAATTTTTTTTGTCTTGAGTGAGGAAGTAACACACTTAAATCTTGGGTACAGCTACATCACTGCATGGTCAGTAAAATATGATTTAAAAAAAAGTGAAAGCTGTGGTTGGTGGAAAACTTGACATTATATAAAATCATGTTTTGGCTTGCTAGTGAGTAGAAAACATATCAGTGTGCACTGATTTTTGCACTGAGAAAGGAATTCCAACTATTTTTATGGCTTATTTGAAAGGAAGTTGATATAATGGAGACTTTTGCCTCAAAAGAACTTACAATAAATGCATTCTTGACATTGATAGCAATTTGTGTCTGGCATGAAAAAAAATTTGAAGAATGAAACTTCTTCCCTCAGTTCAGGAATGAAAAGAGTACTTATTGAGTAGAATAATCTTGGATGAGAATGACACATAAAAGATTGATAAATGTCCTGCAAATGAACCTGCATTGAATCAAGTTGAGTATGCTTTTAAATGGAATATCAGATTTAAGGGGGTTGTGTATTTGTCTGTGTATATAAATTATCAGAAGGGTGGATTGGGGGTGGTTGGTGGATTGGGAGGGTTGGTGGATTGGGCGTGGTTGGTGGATGGGGGTGGTTGTTGGATTGGTAGTGATTGGTGAATTGCAAGTAGATTGGTGGATTGGTGGTTAAGTTGATAAAAGTGAGTGGGTTGGACAGGGTATTCTGTTTCAGGTATTTGTTTAACATTCATTGAATGTACACAATAAATTGGCCAGCATGCACTTATAAATATAAGTGCATGCTTAATTATAATTTAAATCATAATTAATCATAATTTTAATCATAATTTTAAAGTACTTTTTGAAGGTGTTTTACCTTTTAATGTTTTATTGGTGTAAATGTATTGTTCTTAAATCCTTTTAGTTTTTCTCTCATTTTTACTTCTATTAAATCTTATTACTTTATATATATTTTTTGCTGCATCTTTTAATTACATTCAGTATTTTAGGGCTAGTTTTCTTAAATTTTATTTTTATGTATTCATGTAATATTTTATTTGTACAGCACCAGTGATTATTTACATAGATCTTGGTACTATATAAATTGTAATCATAATAATGATGATGATGATGACAACAATAATAATAATAACAACAACAACAAGATCACCACCACCACCACCACAATAATAATCATAATAATCATACTAATGATAATAATAATATATGTCTGATCATAAGCACATCTTGTAGTAATCCTCATTCACAAGAAGCACAGTGGCTCACAGTGGTAGAGAGCCAAACATGTATTCCAAAGGTGTACCGGGCTCGATTCCTGGCATGTGTCCCATGTTGTGCCCTGGAGCAAGACACTTTATTCTACTTTCTTCAATCTACTCGGCTACAAGATGAGTACCAGCATGGTGTCCAATCCAGGGAGATCTGTGATGCTCATCCTCCTGGATATAAGCAGTGGCCTATGCTCATCCTCCTGGGTATAAGCACTGGCCTATGCTCATCCTCTTGGATATAAGCACTGGCCTATGCTCATCCTCCTGGATATAAGCTCTGGCCTATGCTCATCCTCCTGGATATAAGCACTAGCCTATGCTCATCCTCCTGGATATAAGCACTGGCCTATGCTCATCCTCCTGGATATAAGCACTGGCCTATGCTCATCCTCCTGGATATAAGCACTGGCCTATGCTCATCCTCCTGGATATAAGCACTGGCCTATACTCATCCTCCTGGATATAAGCACTGGCCTATGCTCATCCTCCTGGATATAAGCACTAGCCTATGCTCATCCTCCTGGATATAAGCACTGGCCTATGCTCATTCTCCTGGATATAAGCACTGGCCTATGCTTATCCTCCTGGATATAAGCACTAGCCTATGCTCATCCTCCTGGATATAAGCACTGGCCTATACTCATCCTCCTGGATATAAGCACTGGCCTATGCTCATCCTCCTGGATATAAGCACTGGCCTATACTCATCCTCCTGGATATAAGCACTGGCCTATGCTCATCCTCCTGGATGTAAGCACTGGCCTATACTCATCCTCCTGGATATAAGCACTGGCCTATGCTCATCCTCCTGGATATAAGCACTGGCCTATGCTCATCCTCCTGGATATAAGCACTGGCCTATGCTCATCCTCCTGGATATAAGCACTGGCCTATGCTCATCCTCCTGGATATAAGCACTGGCCTAAGCTCATCCTCCTGGATATAAGCACTGGCCTATACTCATCCTCCTGGATATAAGCACTGGCCTATGCTCATCCTCCTGGATATAAGCACTGGCCTATACTCATCCTCCTGGATATAAGCACTGGCCTATGCTCATCCTCCTGGATCTAAGCACTGGCCTATGCTCATTCTCCTGGATGTAAGCACTGGCCTATACTCATCCTCCTGGATATAAGCACTGGCCTATGCTCATCCTCCTGGATGTAAGCACTGGCCTATACTCATCCTCCTGGATATAAGCACTGGCCTATGCTCATCCTCCTGGATATAAGCACTAGCCTATGCTCATCCTCCTGGATATAAGCACTGGCCTAAGCTCATCCTCCTGGATATAAGCACTGGCCTATGCTCATCCTCCTGGATATAAGCACTCTCATCCTCCTGGATATAAGCACTAGCCTATGCTCATCCTCCTGGATATAAGCACTGGCCTAAGCTCATCCTCCTGGATATAAGCACTGGCTTATACTCATCCTCCTGGATATAAGCACTGGCCTATGCTCATCCTCCTGGATATAAGCACTGGCCTATGCTCATCCTCCTGGATCTAAGCACTGGCCTATGCTCATTCTCCTGGATATAAGCACTGGCCTATGCTTATCCTCCTGGATATAAGCACTAGCCTATGCTCATCCTCCTGGATATAAGCACTGGCCTATACTCATCCTCCTGGATATAAGCACTGGCCTATACTCATCCTCCTGGATATAAGCACTGGCCTATGCTCATCCTCCTGGATGTAAGCACTGGCCTATACTCATCCTCCTGGATATAAGCACTGGCCTATGCTCATCCTCCTGGATGTAAGCACTGGCCTATACTCATCCTGCTGGATATAAGCACTGGCCTATGCTCATCCTCCTGGATGTAAGCACTGGCCTATACTCATCCTCCTGGATATAAGCACTGGCCTATGCTCATCCCTCCTGGATGTAAGCACTGGCCTATGCTCATCCTCCTGGATATAAGCACTGGCCTATGCTCATCCTCCTGGATATAAGCACTGGCCTATGCTCATCCTCCTGGATATAAGCACTGGCATCCTCCTGGATATAAGCTCATCCTCCTGGATATAAGCACTGGCCTAACTCATCCTCCTGGATATAAGCACTGGCCACTGGCCTATGCTCATCCTCCTGGATATAAGCACTGGCCTATGCTCATCCTCCTGGATATAAGCACTGGCCTATGCTCATCCTCCTGGATCTAAGCACTGGCCTATGCTCATTCTCCTGGATGTAAGCACTGGCCTATACTCATCCTCCTGGATATAAGCACTGGCCTATGCTCATCCTCCTGGATGTAAGCACTGGCCTATACTCATCCTCCTGGATATAAGCACTGGCCTATGCTCATCCTCCTGGATATAAGCACTAGCCTATGCTCATTCTCCTGGATATAAGCACTGGCCTAAGCTCATCCTCCTGGATATAAGCACTGGCCTATACTCATCCTCCTGGATATAAGCACTGGCCTATGCTCATCCTCCTGGATATAAGCACTGGCCTATGCTCATCCTCCTGGATATAAGCACTGGCCTATGCTCATCCTCCTGGATCTAAGCACTGGCCTATGCTCATTCTCCTGGATGTAAGCACTGGCCTATACTCATCGTCTTGGTTATAAGCACTGGCCTATGCTCATCCTCCTGGATATAAGCACTGGCCTATGCTCATCCTCCTGGATATAAGCACTGGCCTTTTGAGCCTTCTAGATCAATCCATCCGAGCCATCAGGCTCATAGAGTCAACGGCAAGCGGATGAGAGCACATGATTCTCCTGGACTGGATGCCAGTCCATCGCAGATTAACTCCCCAGCAGTGCTGGTACTCATTTTACAGCTAAGTGGACTGAAGCAAGTAAAGTGTCTTGCTCAGGACACAATGCAGCACTCACGACGGAAATCGTACCCAGTACCTTTCGAATATGAGCATGACTCCTTAACCACTGAGCCACTGCACTTCAACTCTGGTGCTGTTGATTTGCGATTAATTCACACAACGTTTAGTCGGAAAAATTTGCAAGCGTTTAACGATTAATTGCAACCAATCTTCACCCAAAAATCGGTAAAAAAGAACAATCTTTTTTACCCTTGAATGCCTGATAGATAATTTTGGGACCATACCAAACTGATACAAAGGCAATTTGTTTATCATTTGAAAGAGCTCCTTTGATTCTTTCATATTCTAACTGTTTTTGATGGGGGTGATAATTAGGTTTTCAGAGTAAAATACAGCCAAACTTGAGTGATTTTCATATTTAGGCCAAAATTTCACCGCAAAAAAAGACATCGTTGACCACCTCGCCGCCTCTTTCAGCAACATCTCGGCCTCGACCAACTACTCCAATGCTTTCAAAATTAAAAAAGCTTGCGATGAAGCCCGGAGAATCACTTTTCCCTCTGACAACTCTGAAAGCTACAACACCCCTCTCACCCTTTCTGAATTAAACCAAGCCATCAGCGACGCTGGCTGCACCTCCAAGGGCCCAGATAACATCCCCTATCAGTTTCTGAAACACCTCCCCATCAAAGCCACCACTACCCTACTCACCATCTTCAACCACATTTGGTCCTCACACTCCTTTCCCCTATCTGGAGGACAGCTATTGTCATCCCCGTCCTTAAACCGGGAAGGATAGCACCGACCCCACCAGCTACCGACCCATCGCCCTTACTTGCTGTCTCTGTAAAATTATGGAAAAGATCATTAATCAGAGACTAAACTGGTTCCTCGAGACCAACAGAATCCTCTCTCTCACCAAAGCGGCTTCCAAAACGTCGCAATACCCTAGACCAGTTAATTACGCTCGACACCGCTATCCGGGAATCCTTTGCAAAAAAGGAACACCTCATTGCCATATTTTTTGACCTCGAGAAAGCTTTCGACACTACTTGGAAATACGGCATTACCCGGAAACTTCACACCATTGGCCTCAGAGGCCACCTCCCCATCTTTATTCAAAACTTCCTCTCACCCAGGCAGTTCCAAGTTCGTATTGGCCACACCCTCTCCAAGCCGTACCCCCAAGAAGAGGGCGTCCCCCAAGGCAGCATCCTCTCTCCCACTCTCTTCAACCTGAGCATTAATGACATCGGGAATGACCTTGGCCCCAGCATCAAACGTACCCTCTACGTGGATGACTTCACCATCTTCTACTCCTCCCCTAGCTTTCCTATTGTTGAAAATAGGCTTCAAACCAGCCTCAATCAGCTGCAAGTCTGGAGCAACAATAACGGTTTTAGATTCTCCAAAGACAAGACAGTCTGCATGCACTTTTGTCATTTCAACAACCTCCACCCCAACCCAAACTTTGTGCTCAATGGGAATCGCATCCCTAAAGTTGAAAACACAAAGTTCCTTGGTCTAACTCTAGACCCCAAGCTCACCTACAAGCCACACATCACCAACCTGAAACTAAAATGCAATAGCTCCCTCAACATCCTCCGACTGCTCTCCAACACTACTTGGGGAGCGAACCGCTATGCTCTCCTCAAAATTTTCAGGCTCACCATTCGTGCCAAGCTTGACTATGGCAATATTGTTTACTGTGTCGCTCACAACTCATACCTCAACCACATTAACACCATCCAAAATGAAGCCCTCAGGCTTTGTCTAGGAGCCTACAGGACCTCCCCAATCACTAGCCTTCATGTTGAAGCCAACGAACCCCCCTTTCTACTTAGATGTAAAAAGCTTAGCCTCTCCTATGCTTTTAGAGTCCTCACCAACACTCAGAACCCTGTTTACAACCTCATTAGGTACCCCAATTTCTCCTCCCTCTTTGATAGGACTAAAACCCTATCGCCCCCTTCAGCTTACGCATTAAATCAGACCTCTTTCAACTTGGCATCAACCCCGCCACTCTCGGCACCTATTCCTGGCCCACTTTTCCGCCTTGGGCCACCCCCCTTCCTTCTGTCCACCTAGACCTCTCCACTTATAACAAAACTCAAACTCACCCTAATCTCTTCATCAATCTCCACAACCAAATCAAAGACCAACTCTCAAATGACACCTCTATCTATACTGATGGCTCCAAGGAAGGCAACAAGACAGCTGCTGCTGCCATCATCCAAGACATCACCCTCAGTAGCAGACTTCCTGACCACTCATCCATCTTTTCAGCCGAGGCTAAGGCCATTCTCCTCGCCCTCAACTTTATTGAGTACTCTCCTCTTAGTCACTTTGCCATTTTCTCTGACTCAAAGGCTGTTCTTACTTCATTACTCAATCTTAAATGGGATGACCTCACCTGCCACCTCCTCCTCCGGAAACTCTTTTCTCCCACCCTCTGCAGGAAAAGTGTTCTTTTCTTCTGGATACCCAGCCATGTTGGCATCCCTGGCAATGACAGGGCTGATACAGCCGCTAAGCTTGCCCTTAACCTCCTCCCTTCCCCTTTTCCCAAAACCCTCTCTGACATCAAACCGCTTATCGCTTCTCTTGTTCGTGACCGCTGGCAAACCTTATGGAACTTCCAAATTGATAACAAACTCCATGTTATCCAGCCCACAATCGATCAAATCCACCATCAACAACCTTTCTCGTATCGACAACGTTCATATTACCCGTCTTAGAATTGGTCACACCCACCTCACTCACTCCCACCTCCTTATTGGCTGCCCCCAACCCCTCTGTAACAATTGCCACTGCATCCTTACAATCCAACACGTTCTCCTTGCTTGCCCCCTGTACAACCTTCCCAGAGCTTCTCTCGCTCCCCACAACTTAATTGCTGAGTTCTTCCAAAAAAATCCTCCAGATAAAATAGTCTCCTTCCTTCAGCATGCATCCCTCTACAACCATATTTAATCCTCCTCTTCCACCCCCTCTCTACTCTGTTTTTAGTTTTACCCATGCGCCTCCTCTCTCGATCACAGCTTTCTGGCTTTTGTTCTTGAATTTCTCTCATTCTTCCCCTGGTCTCTTTCCTTACTACCTCTAAAATGATCTGACCTCTCAGGCACAATTTGACCTTCGTTGTCGTGGTGCCGTTAAGACCTCATCAAACAAACAAACAAACAAACAAAATTTCACAAAAATTGATGAATATTCAGGATGAACTTTTAAAAAATGTTTTAACTCTATTTTTGTCAAAGTCATTCATGTATATTAAATATTGTAATCCTAATCAAATTTTGCCAAATCTGTCTCAGATTTGAAATTTTGGGTATTTTACACTGTTCTTTACCTTTTTTGAATGGGATATTTTTTTTCGTCATCTGAAAGCTCTTGAAGCCAGCTTCCAAATGATCTATTATGTTGATGCATAGCCCTCTCACAAAAAAGATAATTTCATCGCAACTTTCAGACGATGGCAATTTTGCAAAGATTTAGGTTGATGGAAGGAATTTATGGAAAGACACAGTTTTTAGATGAATAAACCGTGTAAAAAATGTAATTGAAGATCTGCATGTAGGATATATGATAAGATATCCTGAACGAGGTGAACACAGGCAGAAGCTTAGCAGTCTCAATCAAGTAAAGATAAATCAGTATGCTTTTTTTTTTTAATTCTTTCCAGGCCTAATGACTAGTGTGTATATCCCATATACCTGTTTTGCGAAATCATGACCATACATAGTATTTCATACATATCTACAGTTAAAAATGTAGTATATATTCCTAATTTTACAAATAAATCCACCATCTTGGGTGAAAATATACTTTTTAGAATAAAAAGTTTATCTGAGTCATGAAACTCCTTTTTATAAAAAAAATGAGTAAAAGTTGGGATGATATTTGCATTTTCTCAACCATAAAATCATTCTCATATCTTATTTCACTCCTTATTTTGTGGTAATTTGCATATTAATTAATGTATAAAATATAATAAACAACCTTATAAATATCATACAATTGATTTTTAACATTTTCAATAGCCTGCAAACAAGAAAACCTAATTTTCAGGATATAGATTTCCCGCAATTTTTGAAAAATTGATAATAATAGGTCATGCTATAGGTCGAGATGTGATATTATGAACTAATTTGCATATTACAATTGTTCCTACTTCCAAAAGAATTGGCAGTGGTATCATTGAAAAGGACTTTTCATCAACATTTCATAAATTCTATCAAAAATACCACAACTGTTTACCACAAGAGAGTACATAAACACAAAGTTAGGCAGTTTTGTACACTGGATATGCATATTAAGTGGACAAATTTGCATAAATTTGCATATTACAGTATAAGATTAAGTGGGCCACTGTAAAGATCAAAGTATTGCCTTTCAGTTAACACATTCTTGTAATGATAGCAAAGGAAAAGAAAATAGGGAAATTAAGCATTTATCTAGAAAGTTTCCCAAAAATGCAGTTTTCAAATGGCATGCTGAGGCATTTAAGGGTTTCAATGTTCAATGAAATTGTTGTGGAACTGGTACAACTCCAACAGAAAAAGACCCTGCATTTTTGGAACACAAATCGGCCAAGAATCTCACCAAAATGCAAATATCATGTCTTAAAATTACCCATAAGCGTGATCCAACTATTTGAAAATAAAGATCATGGGATAAGATGTCCATCAAACAGGTGTAGAAATAAATTATCAGCACAAAATGTTTCAGATTTTTGGCCTTACTTGGCACTACTGAAGTGTCACTTGCCTGGTCTGAGAGCTGCTGTTACAAAATAATTCATTTACAGACCGTACCCCAATTTAGTTTTTGAAGAGCCCCACCAATAAGTTAGAGCTGCCCATGGTTCTAGCTTGGCCACCCATGTTCGCGATTAATTGTTTTAAACTTTTACTCAAAGCATTGAAGTTGTGAGAGATTAGCGATTAATCGCTAATTGTCAACAGAACTAGGGCCTTCGTGGCTCAGGAAAGATCTAACTTATTTATCCTCATCCGCATCACTCTTTACTCCAGGTACAAACTTGCTGAGGCTTCGGACGAAGACACAACCATTGAAAGTTTTGAAAACACTTCGGTGTTCATGGTGTCATGCTTCCAATATCTTATCATCTCAGTTGTCTTTGCTAAAGGGAAACCATACAGAAAACCAATTTATACCAATAGTAAGTACTAAAAAAATGTACTTACACACACAATCAATTTATACCAATGTCGTACTTCTAAAGAACATATTTTTAAGAACATATTCTTTACATCTTATTGAATAGTCCAATTTGAACTCGATGTTTATAATAGAAACAATATTTAACTTAACCCTTGTAGTAGTAGATAAGTATTAAAAGACAGATAGAATAGAAATTGCAGAAGCACTTGGTAGTTGAAGTGAAATTTAATGCATCACTGATTTCACAGAGTTGTGGCCAGTTGATGATTATAGGGATAGTAATCAAATGGTTTTGTGTAAGGAAACACAACTGTTTAGAATACTTGTTTTAGTTTAAAAATGTGCCGTTGAATTATCTCCTTTTACCTCTAAGATCTTCCCATCCCTTATATACTACATCTAATGTTCGTGCACACAAACAACAAATTTCTTTTAACAAAACGACAAATTTCTCTTAAGGGAACAACAAATTTTCTTAACCGAACGACAAATTTCTCTTAACTGAAAGACAAATTTCTCTTAACTGAACAACAAATTTCTCTCAACCCAACAACAAATTTATCTCAACCAAACGACATATTTCTCTTAACCGAATAACAAATTTCTCTCAACCGAATGACAAGTTTCTCTCAACCGAATGACAAATTTTTCCTTAACCGAACGACAAATTTCTCTAAACCGAACGACAAATTTCTCTTAACCGAACTACAAATTTCTCTTAATTGAACGACAAACTTCTCTTAACTGAACAACACATTTCTCTCAACCCAACAACAAATTTCTCTCAACCAAACGACAAATTTCTCTTAACCGGACGACAAATTTCTCTTGACCGAACGACATAATTTTTCTCAACCGAACGACAAATTTCTCTTAACCGAACGACAAATTTCTCTGAACCAAACAACAAATTTCTCCTAAACGAAGGACAATTTCTCAACCGAACGACAAATTTCTCTCAACCGAATGACAAATTTCTCTCAAACGAATGACAAATTTTTCCTTAACCGAACAACAAATTTCTCTTAACCGAACGACAAATTTCTTTTTTGAACGACAAACTTCTCTTAACTGAACAACAAATTTCTCTCAACCCAACAACAAATTTCTCTCAACCAAAACGACAAATTTCTCTTAACCGAACGACAAATGTCCCTTGACCAAACAAAAAAATTATCTCAACCGAACGACAAATTTCTCTCCACCGATCAACAAATTTTTCTTAATGGAATGACAAATTTTTCTTAACCGAAGGACAAATTTCTCTTAATCGAATGACATAATTTTTCTTAACGTACGACAAATTTCTCTTAACCGAACAACAAATTTCTCTGAACCAAACAACAAATTTCTCTTAAGCGAAGGACAATTTCTCAACCGAACGACAAATTTCTCTCAACCGAATGACAAATTTCTCTCAAGCGAATGACAAATTTTTCCTCAACCGAACGACAAATTTCTCTTAATCGAACGACATATTTCTTAACCGAACGACAATTTTCTCTTAACCAAACGACAAATTTCTCTCAACCGAACAACAAATTTCTTTTTACCGAACGAAAAATTTCTCTTCACTGGATGACATTGACCGAACGACAAATTTTTCTCAACCGAACGACAAATTTCTGTCCACCGAACAACAAATTTTTCTTAATGGAATGACAAGTTTCTCTTAACCGAACGACAATATTTTTGTAACGTTTGACAAATTTCTTTTACCTGAACAAAAATATTTTTTCTTAACTGAACAACAAATTTCTCTTAACCAAATGACAATTTCTCTTAACCAAATGACAAATTTCTCTTAGCCGAACAACAAATTTCTCTGAAGCAAACAACAAATTTCTCTTAAGCGAAGGACAATTTCTTAACCGAACGACAAATTTCTCTCAACCGAATGACAAATTTCTCTCAAACGAATGACAAATTTTTCCTTAACCGAACAACAAATTTCTCTTAACCGAACGACAAATTTCTTTTTTGAACGACAAACTTCTCTTTACTGAACAACAAATTTCTCTCAACCCAACAACAAATTTCTCTCAACCAAAAGACAAATTTCTCTTTACGGAACAACAAATGTCCCTTGACCAAACGACAAATTTTTCTCAACTGAACGACAAATTTCTCTCCACCGATCAACAAATTTTTCTTAATGGAATGACAAATTTTTCTTAACCGAAGGACAAATTTCTCTTCATCGAATGACATAATTTTTCTTAACGCATTTACAAATTTCTCTTAACCAAACAACAAATTTCTCTGAACCAAACAACAAATTTCTCTTAAGCGAAGGACAATTTCTCAACCGAACGACAAATTTCTCTCAACCGAATGACAAATTTCTCTCAAGCGAATGACAAATTTTTCCTCAACCAAACGACAAATTTCTCTTAATCAATGACATATTTCTTAACGACACAAATTTCTCTAACTAAACGACAAATTTCTCTCAACCGAACGACAAATTTCTTTTTACCGAACGAAAAATTTCTCTTCACTGGATGACATTGACCGAACGACAAATTTTTCTCAACCGAACGACAAATTTCTGTCCACCGAACAACAAATTTTTCTTAATGGAATGGCAAGTTTCTCTTAACCGAACGACAATATTTTTTTGTAACGTTTGACAAATTTCTTTTACCTGAACAACAATATTTTTTCTTAACTGAACAACAAATTTCTCTTAACCAAATGACAATTTCTCTTAACCAAATGACAAATTTCTCTTAGCCGAACAACAAATTTCTCTGAAGCAAACAACAAATTTCTCTTAAGCGAAGGACAATTTTTTAACCGAACGACAAATTTCTCTCAACCGAATGACAAATTTCTCTCAAACAAATGACAAATTTTTCCTTAACTGAACAACAAATTTCTCTTAACCGAACGACAAATTTCTTTTTTGAACGACAAACTTCTCTTTACTGAACAACAAATTTCTCTCAACCCAACAACAAATTTCTCTCAACCAAAAGACAAATTTCTCTTTACCGAACAACAAATGTCCCTTGACCAAACGACAAATTTCTCTCAACCGAACGACAAATTTCTCTCCACCGATCAACAAATTTTTCTTAATGGAATGACAAATTTTTCTTAACCGAAGGACAAATTTCTCTTAATCGAATGACATAATTTTTCTTAACGTACCACAAATTTCTCTTAACCGAACAACAAATTTCTCTGAATTAAACAACAAATTTCTCTTAAGCGAAGGACAATTTCTTAACCGAACGACAAATTTCTCTCAACCGAATGACAAATTTCTCTCAGCCGAATGACAAAATTTACCTTAACCGAACGACAAATTTCTCTTAATCAATCGACATTTTTTAACCGAACGACAAATTTCTCTTAACCAAACGACAAATTTCTCTCAACCGAACGACAAATTTCTCTTCACGGATGACATTGACCCGAACGACAAATTTTTTCAACTCGACAAATTTCTGTCCACCGAACAACAAATTTTTCTTAATGGAATGACAAGTTTCTCTTAACCAAACCACAATATTTTTTTGTAACGTTTGACAAATTTCTTTTAACCCAACAACAATATTTTTTCTTAACTGAACAACAAATTTCTCTTAACCAAATGACAATTTCTTTTAACCAAATGACAAATTTCTCTTAGCCGAACAACAAATTTCTCTGAAGCAAACAACAAATTTCTCTTAAGCGAAGGACAATTTCTCAACCGAACGACAAATTTCTCTCAACCGAATGACAAATTTCTCTCAAGCGAATGACAAATTTTTCCTTAACCGAACAAAAAATTTCTCTTAATCGAACGACATATTTCTTAACCGAACGACAAATTTCTCTTAACCAAACGACAAATTTCTCTCGACCGAACGACAAATTTCTTTTTACCGAACGACAAATTTCTCTTAACCAAACGACAAATTTCTCTCAACCGAACGACAAATTTCTTTTTACCGAACGACAAATTTCTCTTCACCGGATGACATTGACCGAACGACAAATTTTTCTCAACCGAACGACAAATTTCTGTCCACCGAACAACAAATTTTTCTTAATGGAATGACAAGTTTCTCTTAACCGAACGACAATATTTTTTTGTAATGTTTGACGAATTTCTTTTAACCGAACAACAATATTTTTTCTTAACTGAACAACAAATTTCTCTTAACCAAATGACAAATTTCCCTTAACTGAATGACAAATTTGTTATAACCGAACAACAAATTTCTCTTAACCGAACGACAAATTTTTTTTAACCAAACGCCAAATTTCTCTTTATCGAACGACAAATTTCTCTTTACCGAACAACAAATTTCTCTTCATCCAACGACAAAATTCCCTTGACCGGACAAATTTCTCTCAACCGAAGGACAATTTTCTCTCAACCGAAGGACAAATTTTCCTCAACCGAACGACAATTTTCTCTCAACCAAACGATTTTTTTTTAATCAAAAGACAAATTCTCTCTTAACTTAACAACAGATTTGTTTCTTAACGTATGACAAATTTCTCTTAACCGAACAACAAATTTCTCTTAACAACGACAATTTTTGTTAAACCGAACGACAAATTCTCTAAGCCAAACGACAAATTTGTCTTAACCGAACAACAAATCCTGGACAAATGATGAAGAAAGCATTCAAAAATCTTATAATGTTAAGGAAATATCTAAGTTTAAAGTTTGATATCTATCATTTGTTTAGAAACGACTGAAATCAGACTAGTTGTGATGTCATTGCCACAGATTCCTCAAAGTCTTGATGTATTCTATTATATTATGTCCTGCGATTGTGTGGCTTAAAAACCATGGGATATGTCAGGAAAGTAGTCAAGCTGAATCTAGGAAGGGTATGTATAATATACCACCTGAAGAAGGTTCGATGAAATATTTTAAATAGTAAAAAAGTTAAATAAACTTTCTTTAAAATACATTAACAATTGTTAAGAATGTGAGGATGAAGATGCCAACTTTCCATAGTAGACTTACTACACCAGGCATTTATACACAGATAAGACAGAGCTTTAAACTTGAATATCTCCTTAACGGAATAAGATTTTAAAAGTTTTCTTCACCATTTTGTTTCTTTTAAAGTCCTCTTTTATATCAGATGAACATGCTTGACCACTGAACTAATCCTTTAACAGAATAAGATTTTTGAATGCTTTCTTCATCATTTTGTTTCTTTTGAAGTCCTCTTTCACATAAGATGGACTTGCTTGACCACTGAACTAATCATTTAACGAATAAGATATTTGAATGCATTCTTCACCATTTTGTTTCTTTTGAAGTCCTCTTCCATATAAGATAGGTTTGCTACACAGATAAGACAGAGCTTTAAAATTGAATATCTCCTTAACGGAATAAGATTTTGCAATGCTTTCTTCACCATTTTGTTTCTTTTGAAGTCTTCTTTTATATAAGATGAACATGCCTGACCAATGAACTAATCTTTTAACGAAATTAGATTTCTGAATGCGTTCTTCACTATTTTGTTTCTTTTGAAGTCCTCTTTCATATAAGATGGACACCCCTGACCAATGAACTAATCCTTTAGTGGGTCCTTACATTTATTGAGTTATCTTATTGTTGTATTCCATGCAGCGCCTTACTTCTGGCTTCTCATAGTGCTCACAACTCTGAATCTTCTTCTATTGTTTGTGCCACCTGAACCAATCAGAATATTTTTTCAGGTAAGTAATCATTTCCATTTTCATATCTATGACAGAGGACTACTGACGAAACAATTTGGTGTAAAAATCATGTTGATATCTTTTCGGAGTTATTGCATTTCTAATAATGTGCGATTGCTGAAAATTGGCCTGACAAGAGTACAGTGTGATGTCATGAAGGCAAATCCAAGACAGTTTTGTGTTTTTTCTTTGAAAATTAATTGCCTCTTTTCTAAATTGCTAGAAGCATTTGTGTTTGATTATTGAGATGGGGTTTGACATGCACTTTATAAGAACATGCTATGGGCATCTGCGCATGGACCTTACACTTTAAATAAAAGCTTTGTTGCTTTATAGAAACACATAAGAATTGTCTTGAATCTGCCTTTTTGACATCACATTGTACACTGTGAGGTCACACTGGTGAAATGTTTAAGATATAATAACTCCAAAAGAATAAGATATCAACATGGTATTTGCAACAATATGTTTCTTTAGTAGCATGATGATCCAAGAGATCTATTAGAAACTTGTCCAGAAACCCCTCAGCACAGAATTAAACCACAATTTATCTACCAATTATCATCCTACCTACATTACGATCAAGAGCATTAAAATTGTGTCCTAAACACCCAATCATTTAATATACAAGAAGACGCATTAAAATTGTGTCCTTAACAGCCAATCATTAATATAAAACTGGTCGGGTGATCATATTACGTATCCCGCTTCCGATTTGCATTGCTTGCGTACTTGCCCATTAAATCACAGGATACAGTTTCCATGCTCCACGACGTGATTCACGCATGAGTGATTCAACTTAATATGAGTAGTTTTTATGCATGCAGTCATGTCTAAAAATAATCCGGCTATGCTTGAAAGGCGATATTACTTTGGGGTTGTTCCAATTAGTGAAGGTGAGATGCTGCATGCATCATTAGACAGGTATACTCCCAGTTTGGACAATTTTTTAATGCGGCGGATAGATCATCATGTAAGTACTTTTATTTTTTCTCTTAAAGTCCACCAGGCACTAATTGGAGAAAACAATTAGTAAATCGAATGGTTGGTTTGGCCCAGAAAATAAGATCTCTAAACCACAATTCACTAAAAGAACTGTGTAGCTGTGTATAGCCAGCAATTTAGTTTGCTCACATTTACTGTGGTTAACCCTTACTCTACCATGCGGCGAAATTGTTGCCGTTTAGGGTGCCCCATCTTTGGCCCCGCCTCCCTTATTTTAGTGAGATTTTTTCCAATTTGTATAACTTCAAAAGCTTTTAAAAAAAGATTGCAACGTAGGTATATTACCAAAAAATCTACGTAATCATCTTGTTACTTTGTTCTCAGATTGTCTACATCCCTGACTACAAGTTTAAGGTATACCTTCTGCTGTTAGTCATCGCTCACTTCCTGCTCGCAGGATTGGTTGAGGTAGGTGTTCTGTTTTGTACACTTACTCCCTTTATGATGAATTAACCCTCTTTGGGAGGAATGGTCCATCGATCATTCATTGGCATTGCACAAAGTCCTCTATGCATATAATGTTTATTTATATTAGGCTCAGCCAAGGACTAATCCAATTTACTTCACTGCAAAGCGGGTATGTGGCTTGAACCCCAGATGAATGAGCTATTGTGTACAGTGCAACAGTAGCTGGTTGCTAGCAAGTGAAGCATGAATAGGCTGTCAGGTTGAAAGGTGTGGATTATCCCTTGTATGGTGTAACAATAGCTGATTGCTAGCAATTAAGCTGAAGAGGCTCTTGGGTTAGAAGGTGTGTTACCCCTAATTTTGAGAAAATCGAGGGTGTTGGGTTGGAGGGGCACAAGGGAAAAAGTTATAAATATTAATTTGGCAAATATTTACCTCCTGCTGATTACCAACGTCACCCATGGACAACAAAATTTTATACAAATATTAAGCCAAATCACAAGAGTGTTATCATTTCAAAGAGCACAGAAAATACTGTGATATGTGGAAAAATGCATGACAGTCATGAGACATAATTAAGGCCTAATAAAAAAAATATATAATAAGCTTTCACCTTGCGAATTTTGAAAGAATTCCAGATTTTTGAAAATGGCCAGAATGAATTGGCTTGGAAAAAGACAAAAAAAGCATGCCCACCTTCACTTTTCCAACTGGGTTAGGGATAATAAACTAATTTTTTATGGGGCCTAATGATGAAAATAATCTTTAATCAATTAATTCTTAGATGAAAATAATTATATTAGAAACTTCAGAAAGTGCTTAATATTTCCTCAAAAGATTATGGTAGTATTTTCCGTTCATTTTTATGTTTTATTTTAATTTTCGAAATTAATTTTGGAAGGGGGAGTGGGTTATACCCTCCTTAATAATCTGAAGAAAAAAAACATATTTGCATTCTCAATTTTGCAAGCGCAAAGTTAAAATTGCCTAGTTGAAAATGACATTCAGCGAAGAATAACTTTTATTTTCTCTCTTGCCTGATTCTGAACAAAAATTACAATGCTTCAATTGATTAATCCTAAGGCTGAGATTTATTTCTCTATGAAATATCCCCTCCGCAGATTGTTCTCATCCCAAGTCGACCAATGAAGCGCCTGCTACAATGTCGGTGGAGAACAAATGATAGCGATAAAGAGATGTTGATGGAAGCCCAAAGTGTGGAGAAGATATCTGCAGAATTCAAAATGGGAGTATCTGGATAGCTAGTTCGTGCTGGTGCCTTCATCCCAATTGTCATGATTGTACAACATTTTGACCTCGTTATATACACCTAATCCAGCTTGTTTTCTAATTGACCTCTCTGAGTTAGTTGATTGACAGCTTTTTTAACCAATCACCACACAAATTTGCCTACCAACAAAATCTGCATAATTAAGTGGGGAAAAAATCCTACTTGGTGCTGGTACAGTACAGCTAGCTGGCTGTGAAACTCATGCAGTCAATACTGCACAAATCAAATTGCTGCACACAGACAGAGTGACAGACAAGATGGTGAACAAAACTTGCACCTACAGACTTTAAAATCTGATTCTTGTTACCCAGAATGGTTAGCAAACAGAATGTTTTATTCCTGATGCTAAAAGCTCTAAAGATCCAGGGAAGTACCATACAGTAGATGGATCAAAGCTTGGGGCAGGCCACATGCATGATCGATTCGAGTACGGATTTGAGATTTGTTTTCCCCACCTTGTTACCATGCTGATATGATGGGCATGGCCTATTTCTTTACTCAGAGAGGTGAACTACTTTTTATATAAATGTATTTTTTACTTTTTTTAATAAAAAAGGATATTTTTTACAAAAATGTTTAATTTCATGTGTAATAACTTCAAAATTAGGTAAAAGTTACAGTAAAGAATATTAAGAGGAATTCTGTATATTAAATCAAACATGCAATGCAATGATTGATTGCTAAAATCAATTCCAATCAATGCTTCAATTTAGTTCAACTATCCAGCTAAGTTTCTAATTACTTTTGATATAAATGTAGGTTTTTTTTCTTTTATTATATGAAAGATATTTTTATTTACAAATGTTTTAATTATTTTTTTATATTTTTATTTCATGCATAATAACTGTAATAAAATGTCGGTAAAAGTTGTAGTAAAGAACATTAAAAGGAATTCTGTACTAATCAAACATGCAATGAATTGATCAATTTCTAAAATCAATTCCAATCACCTATTCAATTTTATTGCAATGCATTAATCGATTTCTAACATCAATTCCAATCAACCATGAAATTTTTACTGCAATGCATTAACTGCATTGATCAATTTCTCAAGTGAATTCAAATCAACTATTTAATTTTATTGCAATGCATTAATCCATTTCTAAAATCAATTCCAATCAATTATTTCAATTTTTAGCTCGACTATTCAAAGAATAGTAGAGCTATTCTACTAACCCCGCATTGTCATCTGCATCAGCGTTGGCATCTGGTTAAAGTTTTTGTAAAAGTGGATGTGGGGATTTTGTTTACACAAATGTTCCTATATGTAAAGAGCATTGTCTACACTTACTGGGGAGGTAAAGTGTGCACATTAATTAGGTTATTTGCATAACAATAGACTTTCATACAAAATGTTTAAAGTTTAACTAAGTTATGAATGGTGGATATTCATGTAACTTGGCACAAGAGTAGAGGACATGGGTTCAAATGAGCATGATTAAGGGTGGGGTGTGCATTATAATTAGCTTATTTGCATAACAATGAAAATATTTGTATCTATGGTATGTCTGGACTTAAAGCGGGAGTGGAGATTTTGTTTACACAAATGATCATACACACTGTATATGTGAAGAGCATTGTCTACACTTAATGGTTAGGTGTAATGAGCATATTAAGTAGGTCATTTGCATAACAATAAGACTTTTTAGAAAATATTTAAGATGAGATAATAACTTGCTTTTTGGTTCAGTGGTAGTGGGCATTGGTACTGTTCAGTTGAACACGATTGGAGGTTGTGTGTGCATGATAATTAGCCTATTTGCATATCAATGAAAATATTTTTTTATGTGGTATCTTTTGAATTAAAGTGTTTATTATGATTTTGCTTTATAAACAAATGATCATACAGTATATGTGAACAGCATTGTTCCCACTTAATGGTGAGGTATAGTGTGCATATTAATTAGGTTATTTGCATAACAATAGACATGTGTACAAAGTATTTAACCTGAGATATTAACTTGGTATTTGGTTTAGTGGTAGAGGGCATTGGTACTGTTCAGTTAAGCACGATTGTGTGTGCATACTAATTAGCCTATTTGCATATCAATGAAAATATTTGTATATGTGGTATCTCTTGAATTAAAGTGGGTATGATGATTTTGCTTAAACAAATGATCATACAGTATATGTGAAGAGCATTGTTCACACTTAATGACGAGATGTAGTGTGCATGTTCATTAGATAACAATAGACATGCATATAAAGTATTTAACCTGAGATAATTACTTGGTGTTTGGCTTAGTGGTAGAGGGCATTGGTACTGTTCAGTTAAGCACGATTGTGTGTGCATGCTAATCAGCCTATTTGCATATCAATGAAAACATTTGTATATGTGGTATCTCTTGAATTAAAGTGGGTATGATGATTTTGCACTTCATAAACAAATGATCATACAGTATATGTGAAGAGCATTGTTCACACTTAATGACGAGATGTAGTGTGCATGTTCATTAGATAACAATAGACATGCATATAAAGTATTTAACCTGAGATAATTACTTGGTGTTTGGCTTAGTGGTAGAGGGCATTGGTACTGTTCAGTTAAGCACGATTGTTGGTGCATACTAATTAGCCTATTTGCATATCAATGAAAACATTTGTATATGTGGTATCTCTTGAATTAAAGTGGGTATGATGATTTTGCACTTCATAAACAAATGATCATACAGTGTATGTGAAGAGCATTGTTCAGACTTAATGGTGAGTTATAGTGTGCATACTAATTAGCCTATTTGCATATTAATTAGGTTGTTTGCATAACCATAGACTTTGCTGCAAAATGTTTGACCTGAGATAAAAAAAAATGTATGGCTTCTGACTTACTGACTTCACATTTCTAGTTTTGTTATGATATTGACATTCCTGAGACATGAATTGCAATCAAAATGTTTGTCTTGCCATGAATAAAAAAGCAAATAAAAGTTTCCTTGCTTCTAAAGAATGTTAAATTTGGGGTTTGGGAAATATAAACAATAAGCAGAATGTGGGGTAGAAGATAACAAAAATGATGATAAAGTAGCTGAAGGTATTAAGATGAGGGTGGGATTTCATGTGGGACAGGGTGGAATTGTATGTAGGGCAGGGTGGGTTGACATGTTAGACAGGATGGGTTGGCATGTGGAACAAGATGGGTTAGCATGTGAAACAGGGTGGGTTGGCATGTTGAAGAGGATGGGTTGGCATGTAAAGCAGGGTGGGTTGGCATGTTGAACAGGATAGGTTGGCATGTTGAACAGGATGGGTTGGCATGTAAAACAGGGTGGGTTGGCATGTTGAAGAGGATGGGTTGGCATTTGGAACAGGGGAATGGCATGTGGAACAGGGTGGGTTGGCATGTGGAACAGGGTGGGTTGGCATGTTGAACATGATGGGTTGGCATGTGGAACAGGGTGGGTTGGCATGTGGAACAGGGTGGGTTGGCATGTTGAACAGGATGGGTTGGCATGTGGAACAGGATGGGTTGGCATGTGAAACAGGGTGGGTTGGCATGTGGAACAGGGGGGAATGGCATGTTGAACAGGATGGGTTGGCATGTGGAACAGGGTGGGTTGGCATGTGGAACAGGGTGGGTTGGCATGTTGAACAGGATGGGTTGGCATGTGGAACAGGATGGGTTGGCATGTGAAACAGGGTGGGTTGGCATGTGGAACAGGGGGGAATGGCATGTTGAACAGGATGGGTTGGCATGTGGAACAGGGTGGGTTGGCATGTGGAACAGGGTGGGTTGGCATGTTGAACAGGATGGGTTGGCATGTTGAACAGGATGGGTTGGCATGTTGAACAGGATGGGTTGGCATGTGGAACAGGGGGGAATGGCATGTTGAACAGGATGGGTTGGCATGTGGAACAGGGTGGGTTGGCATGTGGAACAGGGTGGGTTGTCATGTTGAACAGGATGGGTTGGCATGTGGAACAGGGTGGGTTGGCATGTTGAACAGGATGGGTTGGCATGTTGAAGAGGATGGGTTGGCATGTGGAACAGGATGGGTTGGCATGTTGAACAGGATAGGTTGGCATGTGGAACAGGGTGGGTTGGCATGTTGAACAGGATAGGTTGGCATGTGGAACAGGGGGGGAATGATATGTGGTGGGATGTCAGCTGTATTTCAGTTGTGATGGCAGGTGGGTGATGCAAGTGGTGGAATGACATTCAGTATCTGCTTTTCAGGTGAAAGTCTGGAATATGCTTTATTAGCGGTGAGGGGATTTGTTTTGTTTCCAATGTCTAGTTTGTCATACGTTAATCAATATTGTTTCCAATAATTTTGCTTTAATGCTATTGTACATTTTTCATGTTGCTTGACTTTGCTTGACACACATATTTTTAAAGTGGAAGTTGTATTACAGTCCAGGATGTAGTTCTGGGAATGTGTAGGGGCTGGGGAGGGAGGGGTGGTACAGTTTGGAAAGAGGGCTTAAAACATTTTTTCATTGCCATTGGCAAGTCAGGGCCTCTCCTTTATTTCTTATTCAATTGATAGAACTAAAAGAGGTGTTGTAGTAATAATGACTGCTAGCTTTTGCATCTTTTCTGAGTTACTGGCTTAGGGACCCTTGAGCTTATCTTCGTCTCAAAATATCTGGGAAACTCAAAAATAATTTAAAGCTTGTAGTAAAATGAAGCAAATGAAAATGTAAGTGCATCTTTCAAAGCTCAAGTAATTTGAAATTATCTGCCACTGCTACTCTATTTCTGTATATACATCCCTCTATAAGCCCATTCTCTATACTAGCTTTGAATAGTCGAGCATACTGTCCTTCTGACAGTTCTCATTATTGTATACATTTAATGCATTACTCGATTTCTAAAATCAATTCCAATCAACCATGTAATTTTTATTGCAAAGATTCAATGCATTAATCAGTTCTGAAATCAATTCCAATCAATTATTTAATTTTTATTGTAATACATTTAATGCATTAATCAATTTCTAAAATCAATTTCAATTAAATATATAATTTTTATTGCAACGCATTTATTGATTTCTAAAATCAGTTCCAAGTATTATTGTAATTCTGTTTAAATAACTGCCATTTTGTTTTCCAAAGTTCAGATGTATTCTCTCTTGTGTGTGTAGTTATTTTGTATCCGTATCACATTGCAGAAATGCTCTTAGGGATATATATAGCTATTGGGAGAAATTGCCCCATGATTTGTGATATTAATTCTGCTTATATCTGTGCACTTGACTATAGGCCACACTTGAAATTGCAACCATAGGGTTCAAGTTGGTGTTAGGCTGCATAGCAAAACCTCAAATTTCTCTTGATTTTTGATTATTTAAAATTTCTGGCATCTTTGGTCATGAACCTTTCCGGTCATGAACCTCTCTGGTCATGAACCTCTCTGGTCATGAACCTCTCTGGTCATGAACCTCTCTGGTCATGAACCTCTCTGGTCATGAACCTCTCTGGTCATGAGCCTCTCTGGTCTTGAACCTCTCTGGTCATGAACCTCTCAGGTCATGAACCTCTTTGGTCATGAACCTCTCTGGTCATGAACCTCTCTGGTCATGAGCCTCTCTGGTCTTGAACCTCTCTGGTCATGAACCTCTCAGGTCATGAAGCTCTCTGGTCATGAACCTCTCTGGTCATGAACCTCTCTGGTCATGAACCTCTCTGGTCATGAACCTCTCTGGTCATGAGCCTCTCTGGTCTTGAACCTCTCTGGTCATGAACCTCTCAGGTCATGAACCTCTCTGGTCATGAACCTCTCTGGTCATGAGCCTCTCTGGTCTTGAACCTCTCTGGTCATGAACCTCTCAGGTCATGAAGCTCTCTGGTCATGAACCTCTCTGGTCATGAACCTCTCTGGTCATGAACCTCTCTGGTCATGAACCTCTCTGGTCATGAACCTTTCTGGTCATGAGCCTCTCTGGTCATGAACCTCTCTGGTCATGAACCTCTCTGGTCATGAACCTCTCTGGTCATGAACCTCTCAAGTCATGAACCTCTCTGGTCTTGAACCTCTCTGGTCATGAACCTCTCTGGTCATGAACCTCTGGTCATGAGCCTCATGGTCTTGAACCTCTCTGGTCATGAACCTCTCTGGTCATGAACCTCTCTGGTCGTGAGCCTCTCTGGTCGTGAACCTCTCTGGTCATGAACCTCTCTGGTCATGAACCTCTCTGGTCATGAACCTCTCTGGGCATGAACCTCTCTGGTCATGAACCTCTTTGGTTCTAAACCTCTCTGGTCATAAACCTCTCTGGTCATGAACCTCTCTGGTCATGAACCTCTCTGGTCATGAACCTCTCTGGTCATGAACCTCTCTGGTCATGAACCTCTCTGGTCATGAACCTCTTACAGTTAACAAGGTAGATTCCTTAACAATCCATTCCCTGCAAAAAAATTCAGAACCTTCCCTCCTAAGGTGCAAAATCAGGGAAAACTTGAGACACTTTTGAGGACTCTTATGTGCCTTAAAAATGATATTCCATTCGTTTTTTTGTTTATTAGTGAAATCAAGTGTGAAATCAAACTATTTTCATTTGATCATGGACAAATCTGAAATTTGGAGTAAAATATTTTGACTGGTATTTTATCATTTAGTTATCTCAGTGAATTTGATAAAAGTTTCAAACAAACAAGTGCTTTCAACTCTTACAAAGGTGTCTAAAGTAGCTTTAAATTTCCTCTTTTTTGCTCATATGGTGGAAAATTTTGAACTTTGTTTTTAGTGGGAATAGATTTGAAAGGAATGACAAGGGGTTGGGGAGTTTTCAAGAAAGAAGCAACAATCAACCAAATTTTTAGGTTTTTTGTAAACTGACCAGGGAAATGGTGGTCCTCTACTTTACCTGGTTGTTTTTTATCAATAAAATACATGAGGATTTTCCACCTTTTCCATGGTTGTCTGACAAGAGCACATTTGGAACTATTTCTCTGTTTTCCCATGTTTGGCAACCATCGATTGGTTGGACTACAATAACCACCTTTTCCAACGTTGTATTTGACTCTTCTTCCCCCCAATTATACCTTTCCAACCAAAAACCTCCATTTACACGACAAAACCGACCGTTGGTTGGCAGTGGTGGTCAATGCCGGGTCAATGGCCATGACATCATGTTTTTAAGTGTACATATATTGTATTAAACAAATTATACATTGGATATATCTATAAAGCATTGTTCTTGTTGTTACAGAATGTCTACGTGTGTCTTTGTATTTTATAACACTATGATTGCTATTTAATCATTTCAGTGGTTTCTTTTATTTTCCCATCATTGCTACCAGGCTACAGCAAACATTACATCTCGAATTTGTCCAGGTCAAGGTTGGCAATTAGCAATGAATCCAAGGCTATGCAACAACATATACATTATGTCAGTGGTGTAGAGCTAAATTGTGAACCAGAGGTCTCATCTCCCCAACGTTTGGGTTCAGCCCCCCAGAGCCCCCCCCCCCCCCTTCCCCTTCCTTTTACACCTCTGCATCATGTTTACACTGGTCTGCTCACCAGGATGTTCTCGATGGGGGCTATATCATTAATAATAGTGGCACCAGGATTTTGGTCGTGGAGGGGGGTAGGAGAGAGAGAGAGCAAAATCGGACAAAATATGTCACAAACAAAATTGTGGGGAAAGTGGGGGGAGGGGCAATGCAATCTCGAGGGGGAAAATTCCCCATTAGTGCCGCCACTGTATAATATTAATATATTTGTGTTTCACCTCCTCCCATCATTGTGTTGCAGCCCCCGGTGCAACCCTGATGTAAAACTTTCAAGCCCTGTAATGGTGATTTTATTGCACTATCAAAGTGTGTGATCAAGTTGCCGAACATACCGTTACCTTGCAACACATTTCAACGGTTGTTGGTTAGTTTAAGTTTAACGCATGAGCAGTTAAACTCATAACTGTCAAAAGAGGTTACTTATTTACGGTTATTTTTTTATTTTTTTTCTTCCATTTATTTTAGTAGCCTATCAGAGTAGTGAGGTGCGTAATAAATTACAGTACCA
Organism: Chiridota heheva; assembly: GCA_020152595.1. Lineage (NCBI taxonomy): Eukaryota > Metazoa > Echinodermata > Holothuroidea > Apodida > Chiridotidae > Chiridota > Chiridota heheva. Next base: position 327,025 of record JAIGNY010001813.1, on the reverse strand, counting down.
GTGATTAAGAATATGTTAATAAACAGCATGTATAGCCACAGCCTTGCGTTTTTGGCGGGTGAAAGGGGAGCAATTCCAGAGCTTGCATTGACGACGGCATCATTTCTTTTGCAAGAGGTCAAAACGATATATTATGCGTATCATATAACATAACATATTGTACTGTTCTACTACTTAGATTCCAATTGAGGGAATGACCCACATAGCCCCTCCTTTTTTTCACACAGACCCTCTCACCCTCCACACACATTCACCCTGAAGTGCAAGATATGTAATGCCCGACACAGGGGCGGCGGAAGATGTTTTAATAGGGGGGGGCACAGTATCTGAGGGGCATGCTGTCGTATTTTCAAAGCATGTAGCACAGCAGTAGGCCCTATAACTTCAGGGTCAAAGCTCCCCACCCCCCAACACTTACACTGGACAATTGATAAACTTTTGTTGGTCCGAAAACTACTGGGAACCTATTTTTCCTCCTTACAGCTTCAAAAATTAAAGATGATTTGCTCAAAACTTTGGTAAAGTACATAACAATTTTATACCAAAATCTACAAAAATTGGAAAATTGATAGATCCTACCCTACTCCTGAAATAGGAAGGATTTAGAAAGATTACGAATCGGAATATATTTAATGTCGAAAATAATTTAAAAGCAAATAAAGGGTCCTTATACAGTTAGACCTGTAGACGGTTAGAGTTTAAATCACATCAGTATAAATTAAACCATCTACAGTGCGACGTGTTGAGAGCAACGTGACTCTCTCAAACTTTTCAATCCGATACACTTTACCTTGCACTTTACCACCTAAATTTCTTTTCTATCTTCATTTTCCGGGATTCTCTGTCTGTGGATGGGTGTCAGCTTTCGGTGAGACCGTTCTTTTTTTAGTTTTTTTCCCTCCCGTTCACTCCCTTATCAATACCTGTACAGTGGTTCTTTTATAGTAGTACCATGTTTTTTTTTTCTAGTTGCCTCGGGTCGCTCAGCCCTTGGGTTTTTTTTTTTCTTTCTCCATCATGACGAAATGCTTCTGCCTTGACCCTCCCTCCCATCCCCGTGACCCACCTGCTACCTCCATTGACCATTCTTCAGCTCCAGTCCCGCCCCAAAATTATAGTCATACAGGCCACCAATAAACCAGAAAGTTTCAAAAGAGTTTCCACTTTTCTCATACACAAGGCGCTCCACGGTCTTGTCAGTACCCTCTCAAAGGTCTCTACCCTCAGATCCGGCGATCTCCTGGTGCACTGCACCGTGGGAACGCAAGCCACCACCCTCCTCACCACCAAAACCCTAGCTAATACCGGTATTGACGTTACAGTCAACCCCCACCGTTCCCTGAACTTCAGCAAAGGCGTCATCAGAACTAGAGACCTTGCCCACTTGACTGATCAAGACCTCATTGAGGAACTTGCAAGCCAGCACCTTACTAAAGCCCCATTGTTTTGTCCTCAAAAGAGACGGTGCCGAAACACGCACCAATACCATCTTCCTGACTTTTGCCACACCAACTCTCCCCTCCCACATCACTGCCGGCTATCTGAGAATCCCATTCGCCCCTTACATTCCCAACCCCCTCCGTTGTCATAAGTGCCAGAGGTATGGCCATGGGAAAAACTCCAGCCACAGCCAAGCGCGCTGTGGCTACTGGAGCCCGGACCATGACAGCACCTCCTGCACCAACACCCCACTCTGCACCAATTGCGGTGGTGCTCACCCAGCCAACCATCCCTCCTTCTTAAAAGACTGCCCCACCTGGCATTAGGAAAAGCAGATAACCAAACTGAAAACTCTTAATCCCAACATCACTTAACTGGAGGCCAGAAAACATTTGCTCACTTCCCTCCACGCCAAACCTTCCTACTCGAGCGCAGTCTTCTGTAACACCAATACCCCCCTCCCCCCACACAACCAAAACTGACTCACATGCCCAAACCGACCTCACCTGGCTCTTCTTACCCAGTCCTAAGCCTATCACCATTGCCAACAACCCAACCACACCCATTACCAAAATCACATCCACCACCACTTCTTTTCTCCAACCTTCCTTCCTTTAAGACCCCTTCCGTCCCCTACCCCAACACCTCTAATGCCATCAAATTCCAGCCAACCTGGCAACAAACATCAAACCTACAAAACCAATCAACAAACATCAAACCAATCAACAAACAGCCCACCATCCAAACCCACACGTATGACACTGAAGAGAACATGGATTGTTACCGAACATACTTCTCGTCCAAATTTAAAAAACAACCACTCCCAAAGAAACGGAGAAAGATCCAAAGAAAAAAACAAGCCAACTCAGACCCAACATATCTTCCTCCAGATAACCCCCTGCCTCCTTATGGTGTGTTACACAATCAACTACAATAACACCCACAACATTTTACAATGGAACATCAGGAGCCTTTAGGCCGATTCTGAAGAAATTGACCTACTAGCTACCACCTTCAACCCGGTCGTCTTCTGCCTACAAGAAACCTTGAAAACCACTGACCATTATTCCCTCAACAACTTCGCTTGCCACCATAAACATCAAGTGGACGCCGACGGGGCCTGTGGGGGCGTCTCCATTCTCGTTACACACGATATCCCACATCCCTGTTCATGTGAACACCGACCTTCAGGCCATCTATGTCTTATCTCCCTCCACAAAAACCTTTACTCTTTGCAAAATCTACCCCCTCCCCAACGCCAGCGTTCAGCCAACCAGCCTCATCTCTCAGCTCCCCTTCCCCTTCATTGTGACTTCAACGGCCACACACCCCTGTGGGGCTTCAAAACCACCACCCCAGAGGCAAGTTCGTTGAAAACACTCTTCGACAGCACAGCCTCTTCTTGCTCAGCACTAACTCCCCGACCTACCTTCACCCTGCTCTCTCACCTGTAGTGAGGTCTATCTCCCCCTTCCCTTCAACCTCTAACTTAATTGAAGCTGGAATGTCACTGCTGATCTCTGTGGTAGTGACCATTACACTCTTCTTATTCACTCCACTGAACCTTCAACCCCCCACAGACAACATCCCAGTTGGAACATCGAGAAAGCCGACTGGCCCCTTTTCGAAACCCTCTGCGACTCGCACATCTCCACAATCTCCTCGAGGGTGAGGGTCCCCTTTCAAACTTCAGTAACATCCTTATGAACATCGCTACCTGCTCCATTTCCAAAACCTCTAAACACCCCCCCCCCTCCCCCTTCTCCCTCCTCCCCCCCCCTCTTCTTCTCCCAAACCCCTGGTTCACTGATGACTGCAAAACCGCCATCAAGAACAAGAAAAGGGCCTTTAGAAACTAACCCAACCACCCACAACCTCAACCTCTATCGCATCAGACATGCCAAAGCCAAGCGCACTATCAATGACAGTAAAATCAACACTTAGGACAACTTCATCTCTTCTATCATCACCAACTGACCAACACCGCCACTAAGAAGATTTTGATAATGGTTAACAGTTTCCACGGCAGGGTGGGCAAGTCCACCATCTCCCATCTCTCCTGGAATGGTAACCTTCTCACCTCGAAAAAGGACATCGTTATCCACCTCGCCGCCTCTTTCAGCAACATCTCGCCCTCGGCCAAGTACCCCAATGCTTTCAAAGCCTAAAAAGCTCGCGATGAAGCCTGGAGTATCACCTTTCTCTCCGACAACACCAAGAGCTACAACACCCCTCTCACCCTTTCTGAATTAAACCAAGCCAGCCACGACGCTGGCTGCGCCTCCAAGGGCCAAGACAACATCCCCTGCCAGTTCCTGAAACACCTCCCCAACAATGCCACCACTACCCTACTAACCATTCTCAACCAAATTTGGTCCTGACACTCCTTTTCCCCTATCTGGAGGACAGCTATTGTCACCCCTGTCCCCAAAACGGGGAAGGACAGTACAGACCCCTCCAGCTACCGCCCCATCGCCCTCACTTACTGTCTCTGTAAAATTATGGAAATGATCATTAACCAGAGACTAAACTGGTTCCTTGAGACCAACAGAATCCTCTCCCTTCACCAAATCGGCTTCTGGAAACGTTGAATACCATGTAATAGTTAATTACGCTCGACACCGCTATTCGGGAATCCTTTGCAAAAAAGGAACACCTTATTGCCATCTTTTTCGACCTCGAGTAAGCTTTCGACACTACTTGAAAAGACGGCATTATCCGCAAACTTCACACCATCGGCCTCAGAGGCCACCTCCCCATCTTTATTCAAAACTTCCTCTCACCCAGGCAATTTCAATTTTGTATAAGCCACACCCTATCCAACCCCTACCCCCAAGAAGAGGGCGTCCCCCAAGGCAGCATACTCTACCCCCACTCTCTTCAGCCTGGGCATTAACAACATCGCGGACAACCTTAGCCCCAACATCATACGTGCCCTCTAGGTGGACGACTTTGCCATCTACTCCTCCCTAAATGTATTGATGAAAAGAAGAAATTTTAAAATTCCAGTGTTAAAATCTACTCAAATAAGCATTTGGGCTGCCATTTCTCAATTTAACTTCAGAGAAGAAATGTCGGCCAAAACTGTAGGGTTCCTTGACGCAGCTGCAGTAGGGCCCAGAAGGCGAAATCGCCAGAAGAATTGCCGGATAGTTTTTGTTGCCCAAAAATGGGCCATGATTATTGGGTTTCTGAACTTTTAACGTGGGTTGGCGGGCATCTTTCATACATACGTTCCAACTGCCAAGCCCGAGCCCAATTACTGCATCATGTCGAGTCGAGTGGATATATCTAAACAATTCGGGCATGCATGATTGAAATGCATCTCTGAATTCAACATGTATGTCCGACATTTTAAATCTCTGCCCGACTTAGTGCCCAATTGTGATATGATCTTGTTAGCATCATCATGCCGACTCGGGAGGACACAATTTTGATATCTTGACGAATCGGACATGATTGACAGATTGAGGTGTATCTCTCTGATTTAAACAGTACAGCCAACCAATGGCGCGTTCAGGGTTAAATAAGTGGGAGTAAACAAGCTAGGGGGTGGGTACAAATTAAGGGGGTCAAATTTGCATACCTTTTAGTAGCCTGACAATCACGGCAGATGCAATTAAAGAGAACGGTTAACATTACCATGTATTGTTTACATGACATTACTTAGCAAACTTTAAGCAATAATACAGACTAAATCATAAAATAAGAATCTGAAGGACATTTTTGTAGAAAAGTGGGGGTAACTACCCCCTCATACCCCACTCCCCCTCATGTAGCCACGCCGCTGCATCCAAAATTTACCATTTCTGCCCCACTAAGTGCCCAAGTATGATGTTGCCAGCATCATGCCGAGTCAGCGGTCGGAAAGACATGATTCGGATTGGATATCTAGCTGATTCGGACATGGCTGAGATATACTCTGATACAAGTTCATCCGATGGTTCTACATCTCTGTCTGACTTACGATCAATGGTGGCGCGAGGGAGGGGTGGGTGTGGGCTCGGCTCGCACGTCCGCGAAGATAACAAAACAACTATACTATATTATTCAGAACATTGAACGTATTTTGTCTTTTTGTGAACAAAAACATAACCATATTAATATTCCTACAATGTTTTTTGATACTGGGCCATTTTGTTGCCCGAACGAAAAAGTGAAATTGATACGAAAAACACCCTTAACCCCCTCCCCTCCCTCTCCCATTAAGTTACGCCCCTGTCTACACCACTGCATATCAATTAAATGATGGAAGTGATATTTGAAAATCTACAAAAAGAGCATTATATTTTAAAAAAAAACACGCAGTCTTCAATGTTTTTTTGTTTTTTAGTTATGGCTGATCAATATTTGGGGATTTATTGACCTGTTTACAGCATGTCTGATGCCTGCTATGTTTCACAATTTAAAGGAAAGATTTTTTTTCAAAATTTGATGTTTTTTTATACTAGCAATATTAACATTTTTTTAAAAGGTGTATGGAAGAAGTGAAGTTTAGTGGTTGTTTCGATTTCGTTTTGTTGCAGAATATCAATCAGTCAATACCCCGACACGCTAATGATATTTTGCGAAACAATCATACTTTGGCAGTAACTTTATATTTTGATTCGCTCCTCCAAAAAAAAAAAAAATATTTCCATTAGTGAAAATTTAAGTGTTGTTTGCATGTTATCTTTATTTCGTTTCACATCATTTTGCAGAATATCATTAGCCAAATTTGATGCTTGATTATTAACCCAATAAACATTTATTTAATAAAATCTGAAATCATTCTACTGAATATTTAACCTGACGTATTACTACTTTATATCAGCGATTGTTCTTGGTTTTATCTGTACATCCCAAGACCAAGATGTATATTTAGTCTAAGATATATATCATCTTCCATTAATTATCTTCCCATCACCAGATCACCCCCGGACAGCCGGGTGACTGTAAAACGAAGACCGAAGACCCAAGACCTGTAAAACGAAGACCTGTCAAACGAAGACCTGTCAAACGAAGACCTGTCAAACGAAGACCTGTCAAACGAAGACCTGTCAAACGAAGACCTGTCAAACGAAGACCTGTCAAACGAAGACCTGTCAAACCGGTTGACTGCCGACTGATGATAATGGTGAGGGAACGAATTCCCAATAATTTAAACAAAATAGTTAATGTTATTTTCTCTGCATTTTTAACAAATCACCCCACTGTCTAATATGGCTGGCCTGTCAGAATAAGTGTACGTGTCACCCTACACAGGAGGAAGATATGTGCATGCAGTGGCGTAGCCAGGATTTTCATATTGGGAAGGGAGGGGGGTGGATTTCAAGGGCAAAAAATGGCATAATGCATAGTAAGAAGGTGTAATATACAAGTCAAAATTCATTTCAAAGAGAGCTATGATACACCATATACAAAACACAAAATCATGAAAACGCGTAATGTGGAAATATAATATTTATTGTTTACGTTTGTACATGGTTAGGTTTATCGTCACTTTTTGAAAAATGTAGGTTATATAAAAGAAAGGTTTTAATAATTTACTACAAACTTGTGTAAATGTTGTCAAACTTTTCAAATAAGCCTGTTCTGTATCACGTGCACTCCGACACTCACCTCCCCCTCTCCCTTTCTCTCTCTCCCCCCCCCCCCCTCTCTCTCTCTCTCTCTCCTTTCTCTTTCTCCCTCTCTCTTCCCCTCTCTCTACCTCCCCTGTCTCTCTATCCCCTATCCCCCTCTCTCTCTCCTCTTCTCTCTCTTGCCCCTCTCTCTCTCTTTCCCCCTCTCTCTTCTCTCTCCTCCCTCTCTCTCTCCCCTCTCTCTCTTCCACTCTTTCCTCCCCCTCTCTCTCTCTCTCTTTCTCTCCCCTTTCTCTCTCTTTCTCTCTCTCCTCTCTCTCCCCTCTCTCTCTCCCCTTCTCTCTCTCTTTCTCCTTTTCTCTCCCCTCTCTCTCCTCTCTCTACCCCTCTCTCTCCCCCTCTCTCTCTCCATTCTCTCTCCCTATCTTTCTCCCCTCTCTCTTCCCCTCTCTCCCCTCTCTCTCTCTCTTACCTCTCTCTCCCCTCCTCCCTCTCTCTCTCCCTCCCCCTTCTCTCTTCCCTCTTTCTCTCCCCCCTCTCTCTCTCTCTCTCTCTCTCTCTCCCTCTCTCTCTCTCTTTTTCTCAGTTCATGTATTTAAATACAAAATCGCACAAATGTTTAATATTTATTACTGAGAACCTAAAGTGCCCTTTGAAATTCATATTAGACATTTTTGTAAAATGAATGATAATATTGGTAAAATTTAATTTAATTTTGGTAAAAGTTAGCAACATTATTATTACCTAAAAATTGATCCCCCAAAAAAATCAAACAAATTGAAAAAATTGCCCAAAATGAAAGAAATTTCCAAAAATCGAAGAAAATTGCCCAAAAAGAAAAATAATCCAAAATTGACAAACATCTTCCTAAAAATTCCCCGAAAATGAAGCAAATTGAAGAAAATTTAAGAATAAAGTCTTAAAACCCGTACAATGCGGGAGGTGTGGAGGTTGCGAAAATACCCCTTCACTACGTTCATTACAGACATAAAATACATAAAATAAAATGAGTGTTTTAATAACCAGTAAGTTCGCCAATGTACACCATAGCCGCATGCAATATAGAACAATTGGGAACAGATCCCCTCCACCAGTGGCGTCGCCAGAGATTTTAGCTAGGGGGAACAGTAAAGTCAAATGTACCATTGCGTAACAGCGTGCATCCGCCATGCCCGCTGAGAGCGAGAGCCCTGGGCAAAATCTTGGTTGTGGTCGAGGAAGCTCCAAAGTTTTATGATGCACCAAAATGGCTGAAGATTGACACAAAATTCCAAAATATAATTAAAAATCATAATTTTAAAATCTTCTCAGATAAACATTTGGGCTACCAGTTTCTAATCAGCCAGAGAAAAAATTTTCCCTGAAAATTAAGAAAATTAGGCAAAATTGTGGGGTTGACATATGAAGCCCTGGTAGGTGCCCATACAGAGCTATTAGGCGAAGCCCCAGAAGCTCTGAAGATTTTTTTTAATTTTGATGCCCGAAAATGACGGTCTAATATGATTTTAAATGTGTGTGGGCTTGGTATTTTTCATAATACGTCCCAGTTGCCAAACCCGAGAATCAACATCATGCCGAGTCGGGCCCGATAGAGATGCATGATTCTGGATTTCCTATATTTATTGGGCAGTTGGGCAATATACATCCAATGATACAACCAGTCAGCCTTCCCCCACCTTTTAAAGAAATAACGTTACCAATGTCCCTCGCCGTCCCTCACTTTTTAGACATCACATTGTCAATATTCACGATCACTTGTAATCCCCCGAACTTTTAGATTGGTGACCCGAGAATCATGTTAACAACATCATGCAAAGGAGGGGGGAATTGATTATGATATCTAACCAAGTCGGGCAACATTCTTATATATCTAGTACATGATACATCTGACATTTCACTTCTCTGCGCAGGCGGGGGCACGGTGGACTCGTTCCCTCTCCCACTTCTCAAAAGTTAAAAAAGTGCCCTTTTCGGAGAAGAAAAGTGCCATTTCAAAGATGAAAAAGTGCCCTTTTTTAGAAGGAAAAGTGCCCTTTTAACACGGTCAACCGTTCAAAGACTGAGGACGGGTGCCTTTTTTTAGAAAAAGAACATTCCGTTTCAAAGGGTTATTTAAATTGACAGATTGAAGAAAGTAACAAAAACTTTAACCAAAATCCTAGTGAGTTCATCATACGAGACCCCTGGTGGGCCCCAACAGCCTTCCTCCCCCTCCAATATTAAGGGGGTGGTCAAGTAGTGTATGAGGTACAGGCAGTTCTTTGGCTACATATATGTATATGTGGGTGATGAGATAATAAGTAATTTGGTACAGGAAAAGGATACTCATAACGACTTGGAGGAGAACCGTTGAAAAGTCAGGAAAAGGGGAATCTCTCTCCACCCCTCCCCGCCTTCAAACATAAACACATCAAAACATCCTATCTACGCTACATATGGCTCAATGTCTTGATTAAGATGTACAATAAACACCAAGGCATTTCAAGCAACATTTTTTTGGAGAAATGCAGTTCATTCTAAAATTGAAAATAAAACTATGGATCCATACTTTTCAAACTATTAAATACTAGTATTAAACTGTCAAACTCTTATTTGAAATCCTTAGTTCCTGTCTCAAAATGGGATTTATCAAAGGAATTTTGCGAAAAGTAATTATTAATAGCGCCCCTCACTAAGATAAAGCCGTCTCTATTGTGTTGAAGCAGGGAGTTGGTTTAATGATGGGACAGAATAGTACGTTGCCATCTACGATTGATCACTACAAGGTGAAACACAAAAGACTCATCTCTGACAAAGTGACATATTGTTTGTTTAAATCATATACATCATTTGTGTATTCTTTACGTGTGTTGGAGGTGCAGACGGGAGTATTAAAAAGTGCATCGCTGTATCTTTGTACTTTACAGATAGGCTTTCATTCCTGAGAGGTATCATTACAAAAATGTAAACATTACTTAAGTTGTATTTGAGTATTGTGTGTGCCCGGGTGTAAATATGCTGGTATGTTTACACGTCTGTCAAGTCTGTATAAATAGAGGAATACCAATCAAAAGTGCACAGAACCCGTAGACAATGATTAATACTTAGTTCAGTTAGTTTGCTCCCCAAATCTCTGTGTCAGTAGTTTTTGGTGGAAAATATGGCAACGAGTATCAGTAAGGGCGACCTTTCATAGGGATAATTTTCAACTGTTACGATTTCACCTCAACATTTGCCAACTAAACCAGGGCCCAAAACAACAAGGGCCTGGATCAGTTCAGAAAATAGGGACTCGATTGTGTAGCGCTGAGTTGTAGGAACGGGGGAGGGGTGGGGATGTGAGGGAGGGGACGGGGAGGGAGGGGAGGGAGGGGAGGTGGGTTGTTTGTTTGAGATGATTTAATCTTGCAGGTTGCATGTAATGCCGAAATAACCGGGCATTTGTGAAACAACTTAAAAATGGCAAGAAATGAAACATAAGCCTACTCAGCAAACGGAAAAATATGAGATTTCCCGTCACAACGATTTCTGGATATGTGATTTATCAGTGCCATTTTCTCCTTGGGATTTTCATCCTTCTTAAGCCTTAACCCATCGTCTTTTCTCCCAAGGAACACCGTAACTTAAAACATATTTTTTTCTTTCTCAAAACTGTCCAAATTTCGACTACATTGTTGTGCACATAAGCCTTAACCTTGCTTGACACTTTTTGGGTCCGTTAGAAAAAAAGGAGGGGGAAAAGGACCTCTTTGGTAGATGCACGTATAATTTAAACTTTCACCTTCTTTTTTTAGTCCTATACCTATATACTCCAAGCAACTGACAGATGATATAAAACTATGATTGGTGGAAATATTTATACGAATACTGCCATCGGCAAAAATGACGTCCAGGAATACATCAGATTTATTGGTAACGCGTGAAGCAATTCTGTTTGGGCTCAAAAACCTCCTAAAAAAATATCCGAAGGGTTATATTCCCGTTATATTGACAGATAGAAGGGTCTACGGTGGATAGCGATCATCAATTGGGAAAAATTAAAACTATCTGAGGCCTATATTGTTATGTACAGAAAAGGGGAAGAGTATAGTGTGGCTTTGGGGAATAGGGAACAATTGGGGAAAATAACACCCCCCCCCCCTCCTTCCCCCACCCCTCCACTCCGGCCAGAAATTTGATTTTCATCATCAATTGGTGTTGAGGCTAATAAGAGCAAGACTGCGAAATTGGTATCTCGAAAAATGTTTATCATGAACTCAGTGCTTCCTGTGCCCTCAAAAACGTGTAGGCTACACTATTATCTTTTGAGCCTCGGACGAGACCGAAACGGTGAAACAATGTAGATTGACGCAATTAGCTAAAGCTAAAGATCTATGCTCATGATCTACTCCCTGCCTCCACCTCTCCCCCAGCACCATTGCGAAGTGTTAGTGTTCCCATAGGCGTACTAGGCGGGTTGGGCGGAGGGACTGCAGCACACCCCCTCCCCCTCTAGCTGGATGAAAAGATACAAAAATGCTAGATATATTCTAGCATTTTTTTGCTGCCGTGTAGCAGATGGCGCTGAAGACTTTTTTTTTTTTTGCTTGTCTAATTTTTTCCCACGGCAAAAATTGTTGGGGCAACCTTTCTATTTATTTTTTCATTCGGGCAAAAATTGACCCCCCCTTTCCCCTTCCCTACCAAAAAAATCAAACGTAGCCTGTACGCTTATGTGTGTTCCGTATTTAACGTCTCTCACAATATTCAAATACCAGCTTCTCAAAAAAGTGTAAAGTGAACAGCTTTCATTGGTCATTGTGATTAATGAAATGCTGCCATCTTCATGTCGCATTAAAGGGATAACGTACTTTTTGCGCTTCCCGTGTTTGGCTCCTTTGTACTTTTGTGAGAAAACCGCTAGAGGGATTGAAAAGCCGAGAATTATAGAAATAACCGCAGGCGAAGCTGGATATCATATTTTATTGTGCGGTTGATGATCATTCTATATACGATATAATTTTAAAAGGAAGAACAATGTTACACAGCAAACAATACTTAATTTGGCCTTGTGTACAAAAATTGTAGGAGTGTAAATTGTATTGAAAGATACTAAAATCAAATTCAGGATAAGTCCGAGTTATTGGATTCTATTATTATTTTTTATTTTTTTGTAGAAGAATTTTGTTTAATCTTTTAAACAAATGCTAATTGAGCACATACCACATTCATGATTTTTAAAGTGTATGATAATGTTAATAACAGTTAACATTTTCTAATTTTAGAACATGAATGACTTGCTTTCGTCTGATGAACATATGCTTAAGAAACGGATGGGTGGATGACCACCAAGTTGTCAAAAAAGTGGGTGGGCCAAGATATACTTTGGTTCCACTCAATTGATCATGTAAATGTAACGACCGACCGTCTGAATTCAGGTCCTCTCCCACTTACCCCCCTCCCCCTACCCCATAAGAAAACAAACGTTTTCCTACGCCGATGCTTATGGATTATGGATATCAGAGTGGTGTGAAACATTTAGGCCCCCTTCCCTCCTCCCTGGTAGGTCATGTTTAAAGAATGTGACTAATGGAGAATTAATCCATCAAAACACAATCAAGGAGTCTTGGCTTCCCCCCCCCCCTTGTTTTCAACATCATCTATAAAATGACAGCATTGCTTATATAATGGCTTGTTCTCCAAGTAAGACTGTTGCTCCCAGTTAAAATATGGCTCCTTCAGGCTTGACATTGTGATGCTACGATACTGCCGACCTGCTTTTTTTAGATTCCCTATCAGTGTTTTTTAGTCTCCATACACTTACAAAAACCCTTCAATATAACTGAAAATTATGCATGTATAATCAAAACCTTTCGAATTGGTGATCCCTTTGATCAGTTAATTATTCTGAGATATTCTGTTTGCTGAACCTTTAGAATGTATAGCCATTATGAATAGCGTCCCCCCCCCCCCCTCTCCTTCCACCAACACACACTTTTTTTTAGAAATAACGGCCCAATCGATGGACCCTGTCAGCCTATATAACATTTGCAGATCAAGACAATCTACCTACTGTGGTGTAGCGGTTATCATACATGTCTACAGACCACGAGGCCCTGGGTTCAAGCCTGGGTTGGGTAGACACGCCAGTGCATTACAACTGGTTATCAAAGGCCGTGGACATTCACTTGGTTGTCGATGTTATGTCTGTCCATACGTCGTACCTGTGTTCTCGTCCGGGTCGTATTAAGCGTTTCGTGATAGCATTGTTACTATCATAACCGATTACGCAGGCGACGACCGTCATTGTAATTGTGTGATCACTCGTCGACAATGTTTATGCAATATCAGGTTATTTGTTTGAAAATCAAGTGCCTCTTTCAAAATCATTAGAGACACGTTTTGTTTAATTCAGTGAGCTATCAGTATAAGAACGTGCTTTGCCAATCTGCACGTACCTGGAGCAGTATAAGTGGTCAAGCTAGTTCATCATCTTATATGAAAGAAAACATTATAGGAAACAAAATGGTGAAAAAAAGATATACTTCAATATATTATTCTATAATGAGATATTTTAGTTTAAAGTTATTTCTCATTTGTGCAGAAATGACTGTATAACGTTGGCGCCCTGATAGACCTGTATTCACATTCCTAACAATTGTAAGGCATTTTGAAGAAAATCGACTTTTTAATTTCTAACTTTAAAATTCACGGGAATATTCCTTATGGGATTAGTCCAGGGGCAAGCCCATAGCCCAGCAATTTGAAGGGAGAATAAGGAGAAAGGGAGGGGGGGGGGGAGGTTCGTTTTTCGCATAAAAGGGCACTAAATCTTGAAATTCTGGAAATTTGGGCCCCGGCCCTTTTTTCCTAGAAAATTTGGAGACATCAACTTGTCCCCTTTTTGCAAGAAAAAAATTCTTCACCCTTCACGGTAAATCTCACTGCCGTTTTGCGTAAAGCACGCTTTTTTTCTTTAGTGTATCCCGATGGGTACTGCCCAGATTAAAGAAAATTATATTTCTTTTTCACCAAAGAAGCTTATATTTTCTGTTCGTGGGCAAATTCTACGAGTACAACGGCGCTGTATTCCGTACATAAATATCACTAATTTCGGTTTTAGCTTATCACCTAATTGAAGAAACTGTACAGCACACCAGTAAATTACCTAGTAACATCAGTCAAGAAAAGACCAAATTCACTCGACATTCCTTAGGAAATAAGGACCGGGGGGCCCAAATTTACAGGGGCAAAATTTACTATCACACCGGCCGCTATGTTATAGTCTTTGAGGCCCATGTACCGTTCGGATCTCATAACAACATATCGCAGTTATAATGGTCTTAAAAATGTGTAGATTTCATTATTTGCTGGAGGGGGTCGGCCGCCCCTCCCCTTGGTTACTCCGATTGTGACATATAATATGTGACGAGTTTAAGTCAAATTCAAGAGGCGTTCATCCGTCTGATATTTAATCATTGTTTGAAACCCTTTGCTAATTTTCAACTCCTCCATATTTCGATCCCATTTTCTCAAAACCAGCAGGCCACTAAGACGTTGTAAGCTCTTTGCGACGTCTAAGTTTAAGCCGTAAAAGGTATAATAATAAGATATGTCAAAACACATTGATTACGAATATCACTTGCTTTTTGACACTAAAACAGATCATTTGCCCTTGGCTGCCCTAGAAAGTAAATTTAGAAAATGTTGGCTATAACCATATATTTATTTTTAAGTCACCGTTGGTTAACCGGTTTTACAATATGCATACCCATTTTCTGTCTTCATTACCGAACTGTGAGATATGCAGTTCTCGTATCCTACTCCAAGTTGAACTTCCTAACCCTCTGGCCCATTGTCAAGTACATTGACAGGCCTTTCTAGGATCCCCCGCGGGCTGACACCCTAGATATTAATTAACGGTCTGTTAATAGCTCAATTTTCCTGTGAAAAGTGCAGGCCAGTTTTAGCCACAACGATTTGCAGAGGTCACAGCCAATGAACTTATCTTGAAGATAACTCAAGATTTGACGAAAACACCCAACCATTCTGAGAGTTCAGTAGACTTTATTGAAGACAATTTATCAAGGAGTTTACATAAAAGGGATTGTTGAAACCGCCTTTAGATGAAAAATCGTTTAAACACGGCGAAACTGACTGACGGTGGAAGGAAATTGAAAGCAAGACTATTAAAAAATGTAAATGAGTTTACCGACTATTAAGTAAACATTGGCGTAGTTAGTGTTAAGATATTTTGTAGGCCAAATTACGAAAACAGCAAAAGATCAACAAAAAATTCAATGAAAACTTGACCACTTGACTGCTTCTATGTTTTGTCAATTTTCGGGACGACATTTTGCAAAATTATGTAAATATTGTGGTGTTTGCTTTTGTAAAACCAAGATGCAACTTACATACACAGTAAATTCATCAATTAGAAACCATTGAACTGGCATGATTTAACTTTGAAATAAATCAAAACGTAACAACGTTCACTTTGCAAATTTTCAGCAGGGGAATGAAAAAGGTCACCTGTCAAGAGGAAGGGGGGGCAGAACCCAACATTTCCTGGTTATAAGTGAAACATTTTCACTAGTAAATTGAGTTTCTGCTAATTACAATTTATCGAGAATTGTCCTTATATTCTTATTTTTTTGCACAATTTTCGGGAAATTTTCCGGATTTTCGAAAAATTGTGTATAAATTTCTGGGAAAACAAAACATTTGACAAAATTGTCCTTCAGATTCATTAATCTAATTTTACCTCCCAGCCTGGAAGAAAACATGCAACCGGGAAGGTTGTCCTTCTATTTTATTTGTATAAACTTATATTTGAATTTGAAAGTTGTATGGGTTGGTAAGTATATGATAAACATATAGCCTACATACTTATGCAAGGGCCCTGTGTTGTTTTTTAATCCATCCGGCAAACTTCTTTGAAAAGGAGCAGCTTTTTGAAAAATTTTAGTCGGGGAGGGGGAGGGGGAGAGGGGTATTTTGTTTCATGGGAGGAAAAGCCTATCAATCGGACAAAATATGCCCCCGTAGCGCCGCCACTTGTTGTCTTACTATATTTCCTTCATTTACGGGAAAATTGGGGAAAAAGTTGGAGAACAAAACTGATGTAAGCTCTTGGATAATCCTTTGTCAGTTTGTTCTACATCCCTAAAAATAAAGATTGTTTTCCTATCTGAAAATTGACAGATTGAGGTTTCTCTACCTGTATACTACTTTCAGACAGCATGATTGATCACATTAATCATTGTCCTGATCAGGTGTACGCTACATTTCACTAAGTTTATATCAAAAAGGTCTTGACCCGAACTCCAGGTGTTTATCTACTTTATTTCGACCCGAATGAAGGTTGGAAATAAGATAAATATCTTCCGCTATGCACTAATTATTTCGTGAATTTATTAGAGCATGGACACTGGCGTATAGTGACAAACGCCAACATTAATTACTTCTTCGTCTGTTCAGGACATGTACAGGTAGGCCTAGCATGAGCTAAAATGATTACAAATCCAATGAAAATTATTCAAATAACAAAAATAGTGATAATATTTGGTTTTTACATATGTATATAGCCAGGCTCATAGCCATGAATTTTCGCAAAAAGGCGGAAGGGGAGGGGGGGGGGGCACAAACACTTTACGGGGGCACATTGTGTTATATTTTTTTCGTTTGATTTTTGAAAGGGGAATAACACCTTTACAAGGGGGTTACGGCCCCCGTGCCCCATGATGGCTACAGATGTATAATGACTATAGAAAGTCCACCCCCTTCTTCTCCCGCCCCTCCAGCATACAGGTCTGTTGACACATATGCATTTCAATACGCTAGCATAGCTGCTTTCAAGTGGTTACAGGGAATCAGATGACGAGTCACGTGCAAGAACTAACGAATGCTCTGCCACGGTCCTGCATGCGTTCAAAAAAATCACTGTCCAAGAGCAATATTCCCTCTACATGTTTGAACGAAAAATCATGTTTTTTATAACAAAGTTAAAGCTTCAAAATGAAGAATCCTGCTTGGTTTTCAAAAATCCCACTAGGGTTTCAAGAAGCTGCTAGGGCTGCAAAAATCCCGTTAGGGCTTCAAAAGTCCTGCTAGGGCTGCAAAAATCTCCCACTTGGGCTGCAAAATTCTCCCGCTAGAGCTTCACAAATCCCGCTAGGGCTTCAAAATCCTGCTCGACCTGCACAATTCTCCCACTTAGCCGGGGCATCAAAAATCCCACTAGAGCTGCAAATTTTGCAGGGCTTTGTTCAGAAAACAAAATACCACTAGGTTTTAATGAAATACCATGTGCTGTATAAGGCGAGTAAGGGCTTGAGAACTTAAAGTTGAGTTGAAAAATCTTGCTAGGGTTTCAAGATTGGTAAATGGTAAATCCATTTCCTTTAAAATACATTAAAGGATCAATTCAGTGGTCAAGCAAAAATGATCTTATATGACTGTATGAGAGAGAGCTCTAAAATAAACAGAATGATGAAGAAAGAACCAAAATTACGATTAAAGTTAAATCTTTGTCTTATCTGTGTAGAAATGACTTGTGTTGTAAGTTTAGGTTGGCGCCCTGTATTTTAATGAAAATGTAATCAACTTTTGTCCTATTTGAATTATTTTTCCGCGAGCCTTTTACATGTGGTAAATTATAATTTCTACAACCATGCATTTCCCTTTACCATGTTAACTACTTTCCTGACATATCCAATGGTTTTTAAACCACACAAGATCACAGGACAAATAAGATAGAATTTTAAAAACTTTGAGGGACCTGAGGCTGTGACAGTCGTTTCTAGAATAGTGATATCAAACTTTAAACTTACATATCTTCTAACTTTTGCATTCTTCATCATTTTGTTTCGTTTGAGTCTTTTTCATATAAGATATACTTTTTTGACCCCTGACCTAATCCTTTAACAATTGTTGAGAAACTGAAGATTAGGGCGCCAACCTTCCATAGTAGACTCACTACAGCAGTCACTTCTAAAAATAATACTGAACTTTAAACTTGAATATCTTCCTAATGGCAGTAATGGCAGAATGGCTTAAAGAGGGAAGCTCGTCTTGGTTCGTACATCGTTGGTCTCTGTAAGATTGGGGGATATGAAGCTTTGACGTCACTTCCGGTTCAGGAACGCACAAGATCCTTTTCTGTTTGTACATGTGCATACTACTGTACATTGTGTGTGTAAAGTTTCATTCGTGGTGCATAATGTTATAACGATCTACGGGAAACTTGTTTCTTAGACGTAATTGTTAAAAAGAAAAAAACTGAGAGTGAAAGACTAGTAAGATAAAACTAAAGTAGCAGTCACCAGACGAAAATTCCAATGAGTGAAAAAAGAAAAAACAAAATTCGAGAAAAATGGTTCTGGCGAGATTCGCCTACAGCTAGCTGTTGCTCTAAAAAAATTGTAAAAAAAAAAATGTCATCGCCTAACCGATTAGCCACAGCAAAGCGTTAGTCACCCTGGGGTTTAAATTTTTTAATTATTATATACCGTAATGTAAGGGTCAACAAATCATGCTGCAATTGGTGTAAATTTTAACCAATCAAAAAGTTCAATCGAGTTCTAAACATTGTCCATGACGATTTCGCATCTTTAATGTATTCAGTGAACTAGTTCAGTAGTTGCGTCACCATTTTGTTTGTAAGTCCTCTTTCAAGATAAACTTTGCCTGACAACTAAACTAATTCTTTAAACACTTGTTAAAAGTGAAGACGAGGGCACAAACCTTTTGACTTTCAACTTCAGCCAATTCTACAAAACCTGACAAACGAGATATTGAATAAGAAATGAACTACTTTCTGCACCATTGTGCCCTTTTATTATGAAGATAAACTTGCTTGCCAACTGAATCATTTAACGTACAAATGGTTTCTAATATAGTATAGCTCTTGTAACTTGTCATATACCTGCATAAATTCCAAATTTGCATAATATTTTAAAGAAATAATCTAATTTGCATATACTTTCTAGCAGACTTTATAGGAACTGCTAACAGTTTATCTCAAATCTAAAAAGCGAAAAGAACAAAATAGGCGGGGTTTAAATTTCATTTTAAATCTACTTGAGAAAAAGTACGTACGGGGTTAACATACACTAAAAATGCGTACCCAGACCGCAAAAAGCCACTTCTGAAGTCATAAATGTATCAGATAGCCGAAGGGCTTGACTTCAAGGAGACAAGGTTAAAATATACAGGGCACACGCACATGTATATAGAGAATACAGCGGAAAAATCCTTTCCACGGATTAGACTAAATGATTAAAGCGAACTTGGATATCACTGATAAAATGATTATACCTCACCCAGAAGAGTACATTGCACCCCGGATGGAAAGTGGGTTGATCTCTCGAGACTGCGATCAAATACGTATGCGATGAACTCTGTGACATCAATTGCGCCGCCATTTTAAAATTGTCTCTGACCAATTGAATCATGTCTTCAAGCTAGACCGTGCATGATTATTTTCCTCTGATTTTGGAGCTTTTAAACTATAGAGGAAGGTTAAACAAGACTCTGTTTTATTAATTCGAATAGATTGGATGCCTTTGACTGAAGACAACTGGAAAAGTAAGAAATAGGGAAGGAAATTGCCGGATGAAAATTTGACGTAACCTTAAAGATCTATGCTTTGATGGTATTGACTTGTCGTGATACGAAAGCCTATGGCATGTTTGAAGGATTTTCCATTAGCTTGGGAAGCCTTCTTGAATAATTATTGACATCTAAATGGCTTTAAAAACTCCCCGAAAATTCCAACATGCCTGGTATTTTTAGAGTTCACTCCCCGTCCCTAAAACAATCAACATCAGACTGTCCAGACCAGACTGTCAGAAATGGTATGACCACTGATTGAGTTTTGTCCACAGAGAGTCGCTTTCTCACTTTTAAAGCATATCATTTGATTTATATTATGACTGACCACCAATATTAAATTATTGTTTTCAGTTTTATTCAGGCTACGCATTTATTGTTTGAGTGACTTTCAAGCAAGATTAACATTTCATCATGTTCCTTTCATACCAGACCAATTGTTTTATTTTCACGAAGAGTTGAGAAAATTGGTATTGTTTGGAGATTAAAAACTTGCTCCCATTAGGACTATTAACAGATTAAGTAAAACAAATTGGGTGTAAAAACCATCTTGATACCTTGTTCCATTGTGTTATTACATTTCAAAAATGTAAAGTGTGACCTCATAGTGAAAAATGTGACTCATCTGGTCATGGGTCCACTAGACAATTCTGATCTTTTTCTATAAAACAATAAAAAGAAAATGTTTTAATTAGATGCAAGGTTCATGAGCAGATGGGTAGGCGCGTTCTTATATAAATAGTCCGGTTAGTACTCCCATCGGGAGATCGCCTCAGAGTTCGCCTGTTCGGGGGTCGGGACATGCGCAGTACGAGTCTATTCAATAACGAAGAAGTTCGCCATGTAGTCTTTGGTGTAGCCGCTTTATGTGTGTATTATTTCTTAACACTCGTTTTATTAAAATGAAATGATGATACAAAAATGTGATTTGACTTTTATAATATTTATTACAATGTAAATCAAAAATATTTCCCAAACAAACCTTCAAAATGTTTTTTTTTCTTCTTTTTTTTTCTCGGAAAATCTTGTTAAAGCGCTACTGCACATAATAAGTCACCACTTTTCTTCAAATTTCTCAAAAAATTCACGGTAAATTTACCCGGTACCTGTGCTCCTTCACAGTGGTTGAGGTACCCGCGCTTCTTTGCAGTGGTTGAAGTACCCACGCTCCTTCGCAATGGCTGAGGTCCCCGCGCTCCTTCGCAGTGGTTAAGGTCTCCGTGCTCCTTTGCAGTGGTTGAGGTCCCCGTGCTCCTTCGCAGTGGTTGAGGTCCCCACGAGGGTCCCCGCAGTGGTTGAGGTACGCTCCTTCCCCCCAGTGGGTTGAGGTACCCGTGCTCCTTTGCAGTGGTTGAGGTACCCACACTCCTTTGCAGTGGTTGAGGTACCCGCGCTCCTTCGCAGTGGTTGAGGTACCCGTGCTCCTTCGCAGTGGTTGAGGTACCCGTGCTCCTTCGCAGTGGTTGAGGTCCCCACGCTCCTTCCCAGTGGTTGAGGTACCCGCGCTCCTTCGCAGTGGTTGAGGTACCCGTGCTCCTTCGCAGTGGTTGAGGTACCCGTGCTCCTTCGCAGTGGTTGAGGTACCCGTGCTCCTTCGCAGTGGTTGAGGTTCCCACGCTCCTTCGCAGTGGTTAAGGTACCCACGCTCCTTTGCATTGGTTGAGGTACCCACGCTCCTTCGCAGTGGTTGAGGTACCCGCGCTCCTTTGCAGTGGTTGAGGTACCTACGCTCCTTCGCAGTGGTTGAGGTACCCGCGCTCCTTCGCAGTGGTTGAGGTACCCATGCTCCTTCGCAGTGGTTGAGGTACCCATGCTCCTTCGCAGTGGTTGAGGTTCCCACGCTCCTTCGCAGTGGTTGAGGTACCCATGCTTCTTCGCAGTGGTTGAGGTACCCACGCTCCTTCGCAGTGGTTGAGATCCCCACGCTCCTTTGCAGTGGTTGAGGTACCCGCGCTCCTTCTCAGTGGTTGAAGTCCCCGCGCTCGAATTTTGTCTGATTTTTATATTATTCCTATACAAAATTTGAATTTGGATAGATGCATTGTGGGATACTTCCGTAAAGTATCTCGTGATCGGGAGACTAAAACGAGATCGGGGGTACAGACCGGACTGATAAAGTGCATGCTACGCTTATCTCAATAATTAAACAAAAAAAGCTTCCAATAATTTAGGAAGAGGAAATTAATTTTCAAAGAAAAACACAAATGTCTTGGATTTACCGTTATAACACCACACTGTATACTGTGAGGTCACTTTTCAACAGTTCAGTGGCCAAGTTGATCTTTTGTAAAAGAAGAACTTCAAAAGAAACAAAAATGTAAAGAAAGCATTTAAAAATCTTATACCGTAGTATTTAATAGGGAGATATTTAACCTTAAAGTTTGGTGTCATTTGTGTAGAAACGACTGAAATCACACTAGTAATGAACTTGTGACATCACAGTCTTAAAGTACTTGATTATATTTTGTCCTACGAATTTATGGGTTAAAAAACATTGAATATGTCAGGAAAGTAGTCCAACAGAATCTAGTACGGGTAATTATACTTGCACTTGAATACAATTTTAGGAAGAAAACAAAATTCAAATAGTAAATAAATGAGAGAAAGAAAACAAAATTCTTTAAAATACATCTAACGATTTGCAAAACGCGAGAATGGGGCAACAACTTTCCATAGTAGACTTACCAGTTATTTCTACACACTAGCTTTACAAGTTGAATATCAGTCCTCAAATTAATAATATTTTTCGAATATTTTCTTCACCACCAATTTGTTTCATATAAGATAAACTTGCTTGAACACTGAACATAATCTTCTAAGTACTTAGGGAGGCCTTGTGAAAGATCTTCAGATGACAAAATGATGATAGATTAGTCAATTCTCTATTTATGACAGAAAATGCAGGTTTCCCACTCAGTCAATTGCATTTTATATTAGAAAGCTACCTAATTACAATTCTACTCCGTATTTACCAGAGCCAAAACGTCAGTGTTGCACAAAAGCATAATAAAATTTGTCACATGTATTTGCCGGAATGCACTTTTTCCTGATATGCGAGAAGTTGAATGCCCTATCATGCAATGAACTGCACTTACTTTTGAAGATTAACAAGAATAGATGTCTTGATAAGAATTTGCGCGAATGAAGGCGCATTGAAAATATTAAAATTTAAATTGGTATAATCTGATCTCGGGGACTTTTCATCGATTTATGATATTTATTATTATTATTAAGTCGATTTGTTTCTATCCATTATTGTTTGCATCCACTATAAAACCGTGCCTGCAGTCATCGTGAAATTTTGTGCAAACCAAAAAGAAAGTGACTTGGTAAAGCTGGTCTATGTTGGTTGACAGAACGTGTTTTGGTGTGTCGTTGTATCATACTCAGGGGTATAGAAAGTTTTCGAAAAGTGGGGGGCACAACCTTTTAAGGGCACTTTTCAAGCCATATTTCTGCATCCCAATCTGTAGATAGAATAAGTGAGCCCAAAACAACCAAGTAAAGTAAAAGGGGCACTTCATTTTTAGAAGGGGGTACTTTTCCAATGGGGACACATTCCTCATACATGGGACAAAAGTCGCCAGTTTCCTACTATTGGGTCAGTAATTGAGGGGTACTTTTTATTTTGAAAAGGGGCACTTTTGTCATTTTTCGGAAAAATGGAAAAGCACGTGTCCCCAGCAGAGACATTGCCACCGGGATGCCATTAATTTACACCCCCAAACTGCACGCCTGTTGGAAAAATGAACATGACAGTTGGACAGTTCCTCTTAAGGCACCCTCACGAATCCACCCAGTTGGAATTTGATGCCCTTAAAGGAATTTGATGCCCCCACCCCATTAGAAAACCCTTGCGACGTCCCTGGCCCCCAGTGCCCCCGGCTCCTACACCTGTGATCACACTGTCGGGAGATTCTTTACGGAAGCATAGGGGCGTACAGTTGGCTCCAGCCTGGAAGGCATGCCTGCAGCATGGCTAGCCTGAGACCTGCAACTGTAAGATAGCCAACGTGAGACTTGGGAGAATGGACATCACATCAACACAGAGTGTTATTTTCCAATTAACGTAAAATCATTCTCAATAAATCGATCTGTTGGTGTTGCAACTAGCGAATTTTATCATTATTCTAGAAACTGATAATAAATCTTTATTCATTTTATTTGTTATTCAAAAGATGCATATATCAGTTTTTTTTACGATAATTTTTAGATAAATGATATTTTCATATATAAATTGGTCCCAAGGATTTTGGTACACTTTGTGGTCTAAAACCTGAATATTTATAATGGTTTATAGACCCCATGATGCCCTCCATCCCCTCCCTCCTCCTCCCTCCCCGCGAGTGCCAGCGCTGGATTTTGATACCGGGAAGATAGGAACAATTTTGTCTCATGTGGGAAAAAGTCTATGGACTGATAGATCAGATAAAATATCGTTAAGTCGCCATACAAAATTATGGGGGAAAGTGGGGGAAAGTGACCTCTGGGGAAGGCGATTTCTCTCTTAGCACCGTCCACTGGAAACCATCTCCACCAAACACGAAAAAGCGAACATTATTGGCCTGCCTTCCCAGTGGCGGCGTAAGCGTTTTAGGCTGGGGAAAAGAGAGGGGCAGTTTTGTCCACAAAATATGTCATTTATAACATTTTCTGGAGCAAGAACCCAGGCAATAACAGCCTAGAATAGCCTTAACTTGGACACCAGACGTAAGAGTAAGGGGAAACATGACATGGAGAAGAACTGTGGAGCAGTGATGCCGCCAGAACAAATTTATTTGGGGCGTAAGTAAATTTGTATGTATAAGTGAGTACCACCTATGGTGGTACTGCGCACGCACAACGGCGTGGGGTCCAGCCGGCTAAGAGCTCCATGGTGGGGTCAGGGGACCTACGTTTTTTCATGGTTGCGGTGGCAGGCAATCGCTTAAAAATCATGTCCAATATACAC
>JAIGNY010001813.1:285000-295000 GCA_020152595.1 Chiridota heheva | reverse complement strand
AAAAGTACGAGGTAAAAAAGTGCCTTAACCAGTGGCATAGGCCTACAGAGCTTGTCATGTGGACTAAAGGGTCGCGGATCTTGAAATGTATCGATCGACACTATTACAATTGGCTGCTCAACTTCATAAAATGACTTACTGACGAAGGTAATCCAGCAAAGATCATGGGTGTAGCCAGGAACAAAAACCCTAAAAGGTCCATAAATGTTGCTGAATGGTCCATAAAATTTGCTAAAAGCGTCCATAAATTTTGCTAAAAGATCCATCAAATTTACTAAAAGGTTCAGATTTCGAGGCAATGACCTTTTATTTTGTTCTTCAGTAAAATTTTGCCTCCAAACAGTCTCAAATCTGCTATTTTTTAAACATTGAACCATCAACATCCACCCCCTTCACCCCCATTCAATCCAAAAAGCTGGCAACACCCCTGAAGACGTCCATAAATAGTTCTGTATAGTCTGATAGTTATATCAATCACAACAAACTTGACAGAGAGCGTCTAACCTGCTAACAATCTAAGATTTGCCATGCTGCAAAAAAGTGCACCGAACTTGGGACGGTATGATTGAAATCTTCAGATTCGTGTAAGATGCATGATGACGTCATTTGATTCACTTAGATTCACTCTAATACTCTTAATTCACACAAAGGCGATAAATCACCGCGGCTGCGGGAATAAATTCGTGTTGGAGATCATAATTCAAACAAATTTGTAGCCAGATACGTTTCAGTGTCGTTACAATATCGAAGTGCAACTTTGCAGATATACCTGGTAAACTATAACCTGCAGAATAAGGCTGTAGTTAGTTAGCTGGTTAGCGGGGGCAGAATTGTTTTCCCAAAACAGGATAGGAATGGCACAACTTTTTTCTTGTCTGATCGGATTTGGACAAAATAGAAACTCGGTCTGTCACAGTGATAAAAGTGGAAAGAACAAGTAAATACAGCCATTAAAATCGTTAAAAAATGATCAGTTTTCAACATTTTAAAATCTCAGGCATCAATATCTTTTGTACAAATTTGTGATGTACTACAGGGCGACCCCCTTACTTTCTACTCTATTTCCTTTATGTTTTTTTACGTGTATAACAATTCTTAAGGGCGGGAAATTCTGCCACCAAAAGATTTTTTCGTCACCATTCTTCAATCAAATTCAAGCACGAAGTTTTCAGTGACTAACATTTTAGGAATAATTTTTAAAGGCCAATACAGGCTTTGTATAGGCCAATAACGATTTTGAGTTGTCCGCGGTTGTTACAAATTTAGCAAAAATTTAAAAATCGATCAAACATTTATCAGCCATAACTACAAATTCAAATTGCTATTTTCAAACTAGAAGTTCAATTTCTGATCTCCTCAGAATTGATTACTCGTTCATATAGAAATTAGAGAACAAATAAACTTTATTCAACAAAACCATGAAAATAACAGATACCATTAAGAGGTACAACAGTTTTCTGTTCTACCACGTACCGAAAATGGCATTAAATCATGTAAATTCTGAGTTTAAGTCTTTGAATTTTGAAAATAGCAGTTTTCAAGTCATGAGTAATCAAAAGTTTGAAATTTTGTAATATACTGAACAGCTGAAAAAAAGTGATGTATGAACAGGAAAACACCTCAGACTGCTTTTTTTTATTTTTTTTATTTCTTCCCTTAATTTCAGACCTTGAAAATGTTCAAAATGCCTTCTCTAGTTTGAGGTTCGTTGGAGGCGTGGTAAAGATCAATTAATCTTCATTAGAATTATCTTCCCTTTTTCAAAGAGAAATGACAGAGGGTTAAAAAAAAACCCAGAGGATTTTCATAAAAAATTAGAGTGTATTACCGTTCATACATTACAAAAATTACACAAAAATAACACAAAAATGGCCATAATTCCACATGATTGCACAAAAAATCTTCAAAAAGCTGTTAAAATAGCCAATTTGTAACCAATTCTGATGAAAATATTTCATGTTTTTTAGTGAATTTTAAATCAAGTTAGGTGATGTTGCTTCTACATGTCCACCTTTAAAGAATTAGTTCAGTGGTCAAGCAGTCCGGAAGCATGCCTATTACATTCATAAGACACGAGTCATGCAGCCATATTGTTCAGTCAAGCATGTCGATCTTAAATGAAAGGGGACTTCAAAAGAAACAAAATGGTGAAGAAAGCATTCAAAAATCTTATTCCGCTGAGGAGATATTTAAGTTTAAAACTCTTTCTTATCTTTGTAGAAATGGATCATGACTAGTGTAATAAGTCTACTATGGAAGGTTGGCACTCTTATTCTCACATTCTTAACAAATCTTTTTAATGTATTTTATAGAAAATTTATTGAACTTTTTTCTATTCTAATTATTTTCCTTTAACTTTCTTCAGGTGGTAAATTATAATTATCATTACAAGATTCCGTTTTACTACTTTTCTGACATGTTTTTCAGCCACAATAATGAAGGACAAAATATGATAGGATACGTACAACGAAGAATTTGAGGAATCTGAGACAGTGACATCACAACAAGCTGACTAGTCTGATTTCAGTCGTTTCTAAACAAATAATACTAAACTTGAATAACTCATTAACGGAATAAGATTTTTAAATGCTTTTTTACATTTTTTTTTGAAGTCTTCATTTATATAAAACTCCCTTGCTTGACCCCCTGAACTAATTCTTTAAATATTGACCATTTGACTCAACAGGTTGTTATGACGTATGACGTATGGTTGTGACGTTTGAACGGACCGATATATCTATATTTCTTATTGTACTTATAGTGTGAATCCTTTGTTTTTATTCGTTTATCACAATTTATTACATAAGAATTAGATCAACTGATCAAAAACCACACCCACTATCAAAAACCACACCCACTAGGTGGAATGGTGGAGAAGGCTTTCTTTTTCCTTAAATAAAGTTAAGCAGTTAACGAAAGAAATCTAAAGAACCACATTGAGCAGTATATATGTTCATATGAATAATAAAATATAAATCATATATACCGTACATTTGTTCAAAGACCTACGTCAAAAAGTCCGTAAATCTTGATCAGCCATGGCGCTAACTGCTAACTAGCTGGATGCCACCTAAAGCAATGATCGAGTGAGCGATTTTGATTTTTGTCTTTTAACAAAAGAATGCCTTTTTCTACCGTGGACCTGATCCGACACCTACCCCTCTTCCTCCCAATCGTAAGTTGTTGGGTTTTTTAATTTTTATCTATTTTTAATTTTTATGCAAAACATTTTTTATGCATAACATTTATTGAGTTCAGTGCTTCCACACTTCAAAATAGATTCCTGAAATGTGCCCACAGATTATCCGAAATTCGTGGTCGTGTTGCCCCCTAAAAGTAAGACTACCTTCGCCCCTGCACTTCAATCGGATGTAATTGCTGCAGAAATTAATTGACAGTTCGAACAAAGACAACAAAGCTTGATTTATTACCATGCTAAATATATTCTGCCCTTGAATTCCTGAAATTTGACCCGAAAATATTAAAAATACCCGAATTTCGGGTAATTTCGTTTTACGTGGAAGCACTGGTCGAGCTGCATATTGAAAGATATATTTAAATGGTTTCAAAATGACGCCCTCTTTTGAGAGCGTCTTTTTCCACTTTTCGTGGAACTGTCGATAATATTTTCCAAACATTAACTTTCCAGAAACATTCGTCATATCAATACTCACGTCATTGTATCTCTGACATGTTTATCATTAATGTTACTTTTGAAAACAACATACTTCTTACAAGGAGTACAACTGGACATTTGCCATGACCTATCAGCTTATGTTGTTTTTTTCCGAATCACGGCATTGAAAATGTTTATAGGCTCATGAGTGTAGATATGCGATTGTTGTCGTGACTTCAAATTTAACAAGCCAAAGTATAATATTTGGACCAACTGTGCTTCAAAATTTCTGGCCCACCTCCATTTTCCACTGGCCCTTTATTAGGCGACTTACCATAATCTGGGGAACTCCCCTCCCCCACCCCCCTCCCACCTCCGAAAAAAGATGTATTTATCATCATGCTGTTTTCAAATAAAACAATACCAACATGCTTGAATTATATATATAATTAAAATGATGTGTTTTTTTTTAACATATTTTGAACTGCAATTAAATATCTTACAACCAACTGTGCGTGTGCTACCCGTTACCTTGCTTCTTTATGTACTCACCGAACATGTACAGCCATATGTTCATTTAACATGCATTGTGCAACCAGCTGCGTATTTTAATAGGTCTACCCGTACCCCTCATTTTGTTGAAGGTGACAGGTAGGCCTACTGTCGGCTGGGTTGCAATAGATAATAAAATACATGCTTTGGCGAAAAATGTATATTTCTGAAATGCTCAAGTCGGATTTGTGGGCTCTGGATAAAGCCATGGGCATCAGGAGGAAATTCCGAGGCTCCAGATCCCCGGCGCCATACTTCTTGGATGATGCCGGTGACATCCCCGTACTCCACTTCGAGGATAAGACTAACAGTATTGCCGACCCCAGCCCTTTCGTGTAACTCCTGTGAGCACATTGTGATTTCTACCCACCCCAACACGCACAAACATAAAATTGAAGAAAATATATGAAACATGCTTATAAATATATTAGGTCAGTATATGCATAAATAGTTGCCAGGATGACCTTATGAGAACCTATAGTATTGTGGTAGAGAGTCTTTAAAAAAAAATTCAATTGAGTTTTTAGTTAAAGTTTTTTGTTTTAATTTTACACTTTAAGACTTAACTCTTTCTTTGTTCTCCAGCATGGAATATGCTTTGATGTATAAATTTTCTCATTTGAAACCTGTATGCATTAACTAAGCTGCTCATAATTCTCTATGATATGTTAGAGTTTTAAGACTAGCGCCATCTTTATTAAAAGTTTCCGCCTTTCCACGTTTTGTAGTGACAGGAACGCGCATGCGTAATATAATAATCGGAGGTTATCTTCATGTAGTGCAGTGTGGCGATACTATTATGAGGCGAGGGAATGTGTTACACATTGATGTTTTGCTCATGTCGAAAGTTTGCGGTACATTTAAAAG
Organism: Chiridota heheva; assembly: GCA_020152595.1. Lineage (NCBI taxonomy): Eukaryota > Metazoa > Echinodermata > Holothuroidea > Apodida > Chiridotidae > Chiridota > Chiridota heheva. The sequence goes on along the minus strand of JAIGNY010001813.1, from coordinate 289,965 downwards.
TTCAGGGTATAGATTTTGTGTAGTGAAGTTTTGCTCTATATTTCGATACATTCTGGAAGATGAGCTTCTCTTTTCTTTTTCTAGTGTCCGAATTATTGCTTGGACTCTCTCTCGACATTGAAATATTGCCTTCCCTTCGAGTTTCATGTCTTTGGTCGTGGCATGGTTTTGGGGTCATACTTCCTAACTATTTATTCATCAGCTCATTAAGGCACACTCACTGTGAAATTTACTTTTCGTACAAATTAACGACTGAAAATTTTGCAACTGATATTTTGTACGTATGATTCTATTTCATTATTTTTCATGTTTTTGATTGCAGCTTGTAAACAAAAAAGTTTAGGTTTAAAACAGGAGGGGTATATAGACCAATAACTGAGGGCAATTGTGGGTACATTTTGGAATATTCATTAACCTGTTTTGTCTACTACAGCGATAAAATGTATATTGTTTAAAGACGGGGGCTCGTCTCAATAAAATTGTGTAATGAGAACGGGATGTTGACATTTTACGTTACTTTCGGTTGTGAACGTAAGATCCATTTACTGTCTGTCTGTTATTTGTACAGTCAGATATTGGCACGTGTTGGGTGTGTTGAGTTTCAAGCACAGTGCATACGTTATTGTGACGAGAAACGCGTTTGTCAGAAAGAAAAACGAAAGTGAAATATTAGTAATATAAATACTACAGTAGTCTGATCGCAGTCACTAGACGATAAATACAAAAAATTACAAAAAAATGTTTAAAAAAAGATAAAAGGTGATTCTACCGGGGCTTGAAATCACAATTTTGATTTGAAAACAAAGAAGAAAAAATCCGTAAGCTATCACCATGACCAACAGGGCTACAAAATGTGATGTCCTTCATATAATTTTTTAGTAAATATATACCTGCAAAAAAGAGACAATCGTGCAGCAAGTGGTTGAAATTAATTAAACAATTTGAAAGGAATTCTATCAATATTGTGTTTTCGCGCCTTTAAACAACTTATTGATATTTATATATATATAAATATATATACATATATATATATATATATATATATATATATATATATATATATATATATATATATATATATATATATATATATATATATATATATATATATATACATATATGTATATATATATATATATATATATATATATATATATATATATATATATATATATATATATATATATATATATATATATATATATATATATATATATATATATATATATATATATATATATATATATATATATATATATATATATATATATATATATATATATATATATATATATATATATATATATATATATATATATATATACACTCACACTCACACGATCAAGATCAACAAAGAAGAGTGAAACTGGATCCAACTGAATGCAAAACTGATAAAAGGAATACTTATATTTAATTGAAGCCTTGGTCACAGGGTTCAACAGGGTTCAACCAAAGAGCTTCTACACAACATTTGAAGATGAACGTCCTACAGTTCTAAATCCAAGAATTTCAGTGTCAACGAACAAAATGTTCCAAGCACAACATTATACAAAATTGTTTATATTTTTGCTTTAACTCCCATCTGAATGTGCTGAATGTGTGTACGGTGAGGGGAGGGGGCGAGGGGTCCCCTTGGTCCACGAAATTACGATCGTGGCATTGATCTTGTGTGGGACAATATCATAACAGGCCATACCATAGGGTGCCATTGGTCATTCTTATAAGCTCTAAAACACACACAACGTTGTTGTTGTTTGCGTACTCACCGACACTTCTGAGGCAGATTTTGACTGACATCATCGTTTGACCTTTGCTTGACCCCCTTGTAGTGTATTTATAAAGATGTTGTATTTGCTGACAAAGGACAACTTTTGTGTGGTTTTGATTCCTCGTGGGCTGGCCCAGTATGCTCGCACAGGGGGATCACCGAATATACCCCCGGCAACGTAATTGTTTCTCAAGGTAAAGAAAAGACATGACGTCACATAATCCATTTTGAAAAGGCCGCGAGTTCCATCTTTTATATCTTAGCTTGGAATCCCTTTCAAACGTGAAGTGATAATACCTGTAAGGGCACTTCCATGTCAATAATGGAATATCAGTTTTCAACCAAGTATGGTAGCCTCGAAAAGAGAATGAAATCAAATAAAAATTGTTAGCCAATTATACATGGACTTTAGATCCCTGCATGGCCAAACTGGCAACAAACTTTCACTCGCCTTCTTGTAGCGTTTGCTACCTTAAAGGAGACATGCAGTCTGGCTTTTTCTTCATTTAATATGACAGAAATAATTATTATAAGTCATCTGAAAAAACTTTACATCGTACAAAACAATTTAGCATATATTTTCTAATTCATTAAAACATAAATTTTGTCAATATAAACTTACATGGGAGCGGTCATTTTGCTCATACACCCTCTAAAAAATTATGCTATACACCCAGTGCATATTAAAATATTAAAAGAATACTAGTTCGAGAGGTGAGGGTGCTCGTTTTTTGCGAATTTCACAGATATTATCCACAACAAATCGATAAACTTCATGCCTCCATAGCCCACAGATGACTTTAAGGCAAAAGTCACTTGAATATTCATATTAAACACTTAAACAGACACTTATCATACCGTTGCGTGCTAGATAAGCATAATGTTTTTATTGGGAACCCCCTAAAAATACGCCCACACGTCCAGTGCTGAATGTTTCTTTAAAATGTCAAATTTTCGAAGAAATAATTTTTCCTTTGCATGGGCCTTTGTATCTGACGTTAATGATTCAAGCCCTTAGAACTTTATATCAAAGCATCTTAGAAAGACAATTTCAAAGAGAATTCTAAAGAAATACATTTTGTGTGTAGCACATATAGGGCAATTATGTCACCATTGGCACAATTTCAACACAAAATTAGACAAAATGGCAGCGTCCATGATACAACCTCAAACTTGGATAACTTGAGAGTGGAATAAGATTTTATAATGGGGTTTTTGGTAGTTGGTTTATTTAAATTTTAATTCACCATGATTTAGCTAGAATATCTTACTTTATGTCTCCTTTTATATTCGGGGGACATGACGATCATGACATGACGATCATAACTGTTTGATGAAACTTTTTGACAATCTTAGAATTTTAGTTTATGTGCTTATGGTCAGTTTAACACATTTAGATATAGTATTTCTCGTGACCCGCCTCTCCCCACCCACACAATTTTACGCAACGTGTGGATGTCCAAAGTGATGCTACCAGTTACTGTGTTCGAAGAAGTAACCGGGGAGACATTTAAGCCCCATAAATATTGGGGTTGCATGATCCCTCATATACCCCTACCCCACCACACACACACACAACAATAGTGGTGCAATGGGGAAGGACCCAGGGACTCGCACCCACTTCCCGCCAAGATCGATTTTCTAATTCGTCAAAATCCGAGGAGATGATTTCGAGGTGTAGGGGTAGGCCCTCCCAATTCATGTGCACTGGCGCCGCCACTAACGCACACAAACATCCCCGGGATCTCAACCTGTGGACCTCCTACATATGCCTTCCAAGGACTTGTGAAGAATAGATGAAGTTGGTTGGGGAACTAACATTTCCCGCAAATAGTAAACTCGAGAACTTGACTGTTAAAGAGGGGGTTTCTTAAAAAAAAATATATATACAAAAATTCCTTTCTTCATCCGACTCAAAGTCCTACGCTTTTTCGATGTGTTTATAACCTATAACACCGTAATAGAAATTTGCCACGACCAATTGGCGTGTGTTTGGCAAATATAATGCCAAATACCAGAAGGCTCCAGCTTTGTTTGAATACATTACCACGAAAAGTCCCCACCAAAGGTATCGATCGTTCAACCCAATTTATAAAAGAAATAACATTTTCAAAAAGGGGCGATGCCGAAACTGACGCCGAACTTGTTGGCTATGTTCCATATCCAAAGTTTATATATCCATCATGGCCTATACCCTTGTGCTTAGTCAGTTGTCCTGATATCGTTTCGATCGACTCAAAACCTCTTTTTTCCTTTTGAAACTTCTTTTCAAAATTTAAAAGTTTTCTCTAGGCTACCATAAAAGATATCAACATTATTTTCCTACGATACTTTAAGCTTTGTTGTAATTACCCAGATGCCGCGGAAGAAGGTGAACGCCCGGTGGTTGCCCTTAGCAACGCTCTATATAATGGAGGTCACTGACCGAAAGTTTCCGCTCCTAAATTGATTTTAATGCAAAAATTCCTCAGGATTTGCAATGATATGAACCCATGCTTCTTTAAGCTAGGTCGGTAACCGCTTTTATAAATAACGATTTTGCGATTGCCTCCTTTATATTTTAAGTTTATGCATCAGAAGATTCAATGAACAAACACGAAAAATACGAAAACTTTGGAGAAATAAACTGCAAAAATTAAGTGTTTGACTGAAATATAACTTGGTAAGTAATCAAGGAAAGAAAATTGTTTGGTATACATTTGGGAAAAGAAAAAGATTTTGGACGAGGGCATTGCGCAAACTCATTTATAACCAAGAACCACGTTTTTTTTTCCTTCTTTTTCTCTTCAAAATAATTTAGAAAGTTTTAGCATGCAAGAGTTTCTTCGAATAAACTGATGTCCAAATAAAAATTTGGCCGAAACAACTTATACGAAAGAAAAATCTAATATCTTTTTATTTCATCTAGTTATTGACCTTCCAGAGAAATTTTTATTTGACCCTATTTACCCAATCTCCCCCCTTTTAAATGTACTTTGAATCAAGTTAGTCAGATAACTGGACTTGGTGAGAAGAATAACACAACAGAATTTAGCCAGCCGTCTGGATTGTCAATTCGCAGATGGAAAAATATCTGGACTTTTTCGGGAAGGGGTGGGGAAAGGGGAGGGGGTGAGATGGATAAGAGAGACAGGCATGCAGAGATTTTTAAAGGTTTTTGTACTTGTGGGCCAATTGACGAAAAAAATGACATCGTC
>JAIGNY010001813.1:275000-280000 GCA_020152595.1 Chiridota heheva | reverse complement strand
TTGAGTTGAAGCCTATTTTCGACAAGGGGAAAGCTTGGGGAGGAGTCGAAGATGTTGAAGTCGTCCACGTAGAGGGCATGTTTGATGTTGGGGCCAAGGTTGTCCGCTATGTCGTTAATGCTCAGGTTGAAGAGAGTGGGGGAGAGGATGCTTCCTTGGGGGACGCCTTCTTCCTGGGGATAGGGATTGGAGATGGTGTGGCCAATACGAGCTTGGAACTGCCTGGGTGAGAGGAAGTTTTGAATAAAGGTGGAGAGTTGGCGTCTGAGGCCGATGGTGTGAAGTTTGCGGATAATGCCGTATTTCCAAGTAGTGTCAAAAGCTTTCTTGAGGTCGGGAAAGATGGCAATGAGGTGTTCCTTTTTTGCAAAAGTTTCCCGGATAGCGGTGTTTTAATGCATGGGTAGTGGTGGCCTTTTACTTAATACACACAATCCTAGCTTTTACCACTATAAAAGGTCATTATACTTATCAAACACACCTGCACTCAAGATTCCTTACTCTCAAACAAATTTCCCAACAATTAATATTTCAATAAAACATATTGTTCTTCTAATCTCCTTCCGAGAAGAAGAAACACCTTTATGTTTTCTCTAAGAAAAAGATGTCTTTAGCAAATGTTAGACAAATATACTTTGGCTATGGGTAATGCAGGTGCATCAACCGTATGGATTGTGTGGTATATTCATTGTCAGTTTGTTTGTGGACACTGTGGGGAAGTCAGCCAACTTTGAATTGGGCTAACGACCGATCGGGTAAAGTTGATCTAATCTTGGCATCGAGTTCGTATTCAGCTTGAATGAGCTAAATGTGTGAATGTAAATATGAAAACATTATTCTTTTGCTTTCATTCCAAAATCTGGATCTTTCAAGCATAATGTTCCGGACCTTTATGTCTTATATTCCTTCAGTTTAAAAAACTGCACAAATGATCAAATATAAACCAACCAACAAATGTGTGTGTGGTTTTTCTTTTTTCTTCAAGGTTTTCAACACGCTATCAAAAATTTAGCTGAATATTACATTAGACTTTTGAAATTGGTTAAAATCCTTCTAACATCTCCGTATATTGAAAGATTTATGTCAGATTTCCTAACGACTTTTCTTTTAGATGTTAACTATCATTCTAATGCATGATTTAACATTCAAACTATCGCTCCATTAATCTTCTTAGAAATTATGTTTTCATTTATTTTTCATACACGGCTTCTTTAATGCATGCTTTTACTTAATACACACAATCCTAGCTTTTACCATTATAAAAGGTCATTACTTATCAAACACACCTGCACTCAAGATACCCCACTTTCAAACAATTTTCCAAACAATTAATATTTCAATAAAACATATTTTTCTTCAAATCTCCCTCCGAGAGGAAGAAACACATTATTTTTTTCTCAAAAAAAGAAAGAAAGATGTCTTTAGCAGATGTTAGACAAATAGAATTTGCCTATGGGTAATGCAGGTGCATCAACCATATGGGTTGTGTGGTATATTCATTCTGTCTGTTTGTAGACACTGGAGAAGTCAGCCAACGTCTGAACGTTGAACTGGGCTAACGACCGATCGGTTAAATGTGGTTTAATCTTTTATCGAATTCGTGTTCAGCTTCAATAAGCTAAATGTGTGAATGAAAATGAAAAAAAATAATAATATTCGTATGTCATTTTTATTATTTGAAGAGGAAATCTATATTTTTCCTTCATCATTTTGAATAGATAAATATAATGACAGATATATATATATATATATATATATTGAATATTTCTTTAAGATCAATTTGTGATGCAATGCTTGTTATTAAAGGAGAATCGTATATATTCTACATACTCATATACATTTAAAATGCTTCAATAAGAAGAAAAAGTGGTCATTATGTGGGGCCTCACCCTTTTAGATAAATCGCTGCTTGAGTTCCTTCTACGCTGACTTATTGTTTTATATTTGCTAGTTGTTTGATATTCGGAACAAATGAATGTGGTGGTAGTGAGTGACTGGGATTGGTTAACGCGTAGAGATGTTAGAAAATATACAATGCATGTTATCACTGAGTGTACCTTCTATACACCAATCAGTCCGGTTCAGGCTCCTGATCGGGAGATCTCCCAACCGGAAGATTTCTTGTCATAATAACCCACAATGCATCGTTCCAAATTCAAATCTCTCTGAAGAAATACATAACGGTAAAAAAGGTTTAAGTCAACGAAAGGAAAATGCATGCGAAATATTATAATTCTATTAGTGCAACAGAACTATAGAATTATTTTGTCCATTTTCACCAGCGCAAATTTGACTTTCACCAGGGAATTTTAAAGTGATCTTTAAAAACTTATTTCAACAATTTCTGAAGAGACGATTTGAAAATTTTAGTCACCAGAAAAAGCTCAACTTGTACAAAAAAGTTCCAAAAATATCAGTATACAACTTTAGAATAACAGAATTTGAAAAGCAAAATAAAAGTTAACGGCTGAAATTTTGTACAGTTTAGATTATGGTCACTGCGCATGTCTCTATCTCCCAATCAGGAGATCTCCCGATCGGGAGCGTGGACCGACCGGACTGCCTATATCACAAACGACTGGTGTTCGAAGTCTGCAATTATATCTCGTCTTATGAATGGTACCTTGCAATGGATTTATCTGAAGCATATTGGCCCAATAATGGAAACTATTCAGAATAGTAAAACCAAAATACGCCAAAATACTTGAAGAAAAATCAACATTAATCAAATGAATTAATATTACATACATTTTAAAGTCAAGGTCTTAAGTTTTAAACAAAAATTCGGCTTTGGCTAATTCGGTCTAATCAAAAGGAACAGATTTATTTTTACGAGGTAGCTCTTTACGAGGTATGAAGTATTTTCTGTTGCTTTTCTTAAGGAATTAGTTCAAGAGTCAAGCAAGTCAATCTAAAAAGAAACAAAATGGTGATGAAAGCATTCAAAAATCTTTTTCGGCCAAGGAGATATTTAAGTTTGAAATTTGGTATCATTTGTGTTGAAACAACTGGAATCAGACTAGTTGTGACATCACAGCCTCAAATTCCTCAAAGTTTTTATGTATTTCATTATATTTCAACTTGCGATTTTGTGGCTTTAAAATCATAGGATATGTCAGGAAAGTAGTAAAACAGAATGGAAAATTCAAGGAAAAATAATTCAAATAGTTAAAAACTTAAATAAATTTTCTTTAAAATACATTGAACATTGTTAAGAATGTGACTGTGCCGATCTTTCATAGTTTGATAGTATACTTACTGCACCAATCATTTCCACACTTATCTCTTTAACGGAATAAGAGTTTTGAATGCTTTTTTTACCATTTTTTTGTATTTTTAAATCTTCTTTCACATAAGATAAATTTGAACACTGAACTAATTCTTTAATATAATGCTACACCAAATTTCTGCGCAATTCTACAGGTTACAATAAACAGGTCTAGGTTAAAGGATTAAATTAACCATTATTGGGTCGTAAAAACACCGCCCTGTTTTGAAGGTAAAAGTTAGGGCGCTAAAATAGCATAATGACTATATATTATGTTAAAAGTGTATAGGCCAAGCGGGGAGCTAGAATGTCAGCTACATGGGACAAGTTATGTTCTTCAAATGGTGACAGAACAACGTAACAAAATGAACTTTGCCTACCGAAAGTTAGAGTTAAATCCATTCGAGCAATTAGGCCCATAGGCCGTTGCTTATTCCCGGTTTCCATGGCGCAAGCGGATGAGAGCACATGGCTACTCCTGGACTGGACTAGAGTGTTGTGACTCATTTTGCAGATCAATGGACTGGAGCAAGTAAAGGAGACAATACGGCAGGAGTCGAACCCGGTACCTTTCGCATACGAGCATGACTCCTTAACCACTGAGCCACAATAGAATATTAGTGACTAGAAATTTTCGATGATTTATGAGCAATCTGAATTTGTATGAAGTTTTATTTATGAAATAGGTTACTCAATACAAACTTAATGGGTCATTACATTTTTTAAGTCCCCAGACTTGTGAAAATAATTTAATATTGCAATGCAATGTCGACAGGGTTGAGAGGAGCACGGTCCAAACGTAACTTTTGATATCAACGTCCAATACAAGAGGGAAGTATCAGGGACTTCCAATCAGTAACGTTATTGAACCCGGCGGGTTTTGCATTGCCCATATTCCTTCCCATAGTGACGCCAATTAATATTTTGTCACGGACAAACTATCAGATAAATATTTAAAGATTAATGTTAAAGCAGAGTGTGTATGCACACATTCAATGCACTGGGCAAAGGACTTTGACGGGAGTGGAATGGCCCGACTTTAGGAGGGCCATTCGCGAGAGCAATGTAATATGAACACTACATTAAATGCGTATGTAAACAGTCCGGCAGCATGCCTATTAATGGGAACATAAATGTTCCTATAAATGGGAACATTTTGCTATATGGAAGTCGCCATTTTGTGATATTTTCTGTGATCCTCTGCTATCCTAACGTTAAAGCCTTATGCAATGTTACATTTTTCAAATTTGAAATACGTCTGGGAAAAAAAACTTTGCTTGGGAAAACTTATGAAAATACCTTTATTACTGTCATGGCTAAAACTTTTCCACTCCCATTTGATATGTTCACCACGCCGTTTTCGAAATATTAGAAATAATAAACAATAGAAGTAGGCTTTTTGGCGCGAAGCAGCCATTTTGAAAATTCAAATGTTTTTTAACACAATGAATTTTGGTATTTCAAGGACATAAAGTAGAAAGTGACATTTTATTGCAACATCTAAATAATATGACTACATGACTTTTAATATTCTCGTGTGTTATAAATGTTCCTATTAATAGGCATGTTTTGTGGGACTGATAAAGACGATGCCAATTCTGAGTAAATTTTCTTCCCCTCCTCCGATACCCTCTTCCCCAGATTAAGACACAAACATAATTATTAGTCCGCACTTTTACTAATAAACTTTAAATTTCGATATTTTTTTTATTCACGCACACCTCGAATATGT
>JAIGNY010001813.1:167500-270000 GCA_020152595.1 Chiridota heheva | reverse complement strand
TCTATCTTTTGTGATCGTGAAAGAAAAAAAAAAATCAGTTAAACTAACTTTGTATAGTTTGAAAATGGAAAGCCGCATTATGTGTATTTAAAACGAAATGTTTCAATATTTTCCGTTTGAGAGGTTTAAATGTTATTCCCCAAAAGGGAACTTTGAGATCTATTTATGTTATTTATATGCTTTAAGATGTATTTAAGATTTTCTTAAAAACAACAAGCTTTAAAATTGATAACAACAGGATTAGTTGAGAATAATTATCCTGTCTGGCATTTCAGTTTTCGTATGAACCAAATTATGTTATTAAATCTATATATTTCAGCAATGGAAATGTATATGTGGAAAAGAATGTATATTTTGAATATAAAAAGCTGAATAATGGGTATTTATTACGAAACATTTCAATATTTCCCGATTAGAAGTGTAAAATTTTAACCCCCAAAAGGGAACTTTAATATTTATTTAACAGTTTAAGATCTTCTAAAGAAAGTTAGATCAGAGAATCGTAAGATTTGGTATAACATCACTTTTTTTCAGTTCAGAAATAACCAATAACATCGCAACCTATTCGGGGACTGCCCATATGGTCAACCGAGCAATGTCCGGTGGGCCGCTTGGTCTGTAGGGCCGTTTGGGCCAAAAACAAAAATCGGTGCGACCCACGCACGCCAGCCTGAAATGTTTTGGATGCTCGATAGCCAGCTGTTTGCATCACCAATGATCATTACAGGAAAGGTATCGTCTCATAAATTCAAAAGTAAACGCCGCCGTACTGGTAACGTCACTTCCGGTTTTCAACTTTCCTTACTGATCCCGAGAAATTTGCGATGCTATCAACCATCACAGTTTTCTCACAATAAGTAAAGAAAATTCAAAACCGGAAGTGACGTTACCCAAACGGCGGCGTTTACTTTTGAATTTATTTATCAGACGATATCTTTCCTTTAAAAAGTACAGAATTATTGTCTTATTTGAAACATATTTGGTTGGATTATAAATAAAACGTACCTACACAATTTATACACATGAATTTTTTTAAATTTCACATGATGGCTATAAGATAAGTCTTTTGTTCAGATTTTGTTCCTGAGGCTCGCCTCGTCTTTCTAAATAAAAGGGAAGAAACCAACAAGAACCTTATAATTGATTTATTGCCAATACGTTGCCGGCGACATTACGACAAGTTACCAAAAGCTTTTAATTGAATTTTACACCATATTTTATATTTCATTGCTTAAATCATGTAAATACGAAACAATATACATTGTATACAAGGACAGCGTGGTTTTGACGTTGTTTACAACAGCACGGACCCTTATAGATCAACCTAATGCTTTTCTGACATATCTATAGGAGTATACGGGTCCAACATTTTGATGGGAAGTAAGGTTTTGACTCAATGAGATTATCTTTTTCTTGGGAAATTTTTATTTTAAAAAATATACGCTTTTTTAACTCGGATGTATCCAATAATATATTTCCCGAATAGTCTCATGTTTGAAGAGAAATTCATTCTGTGCCTGTTTAGAAATGGTAATCAAAATGCTTTGAAACCATGTTAATATCTTATAAACTGATAAAGTTGATTGGACTTTTAAAATTTTAATCTGATAGATTAAATTTTGAATCTAACCGTGATTGTGATGGAAGACAAATGCAAGTGGATTAAAAAAAAAAAAAATCTTTGATTGAAAGTTTTTAATCTTAGGAAAGAATAAAAATTAGATTAAAAATGTTTAACCCTTTGGATAAAAAACCTCAACTGACCGGTTTTCTCTTCATATTCTGCTGTTACAAGTGTATACTGAATGAAAGCTAAGACTTTAAACTTACATTGATGTGCATAATTTTCCAGTCAAACATGCAAATCAAATTACGTTAGGGCTTATCTGTTGTCAAAAGCTGCTATCTTTATGAAGGTGTGTTATCTTATCGTTAATGGCAATGTTGTTATTAATATAATTGCTAAATTGTGGAAAAAATAACTTTCAATTGATACCCCTTTTAAATTCTTGGAGAAGGTAAAATACGAATTTCAACCTTTGATCATTTTCTCCTTACGTTTGATCTCAGCATTTTTCGAATAGTGCACAACATACATGCTGTATCGTCAGAACGTTACGTACGCGTACACAACATGCCTGCCGCCTACATACACTGTAGACCTACACAAAAACAACAACGTGCACGGTATGTGACGGTACCGACAAAACTGAAGTAGGACGCTGTCGGTCATCACTAATTTTGTCACTCCAGTCTCGCTGTTCCTCTTCCAAGCTTGACTATTGGTGTGCTTACCTTCATATGGTTCCTCCAGCTTGTCATATTCATGAAATGTTTAAATTTCCTCTGGAAAACATCCCATTATGCTGTAGCGTAGGTCGTCATTTTTCATACTCCTTGTGTTGAATTTTCCATAGTTATCTTCCGTAGTTAAGGTAACATGGCGCGGCGTGCTGATTGGACTCGGAAAGTTTGAGATGCGTACCTATTTGGCTCTGATTAGACAATTATGAAATAGTTTTCAATCTTTTACCGACTGAAAAACCAAATCAAAACGTTGGACTATTTTTTTCTTCTCACAATGCCATTTAAATATATAAGATTTGAAAAACTAATCTAATAGATTAAAAACAATTAAGTCGGTGGAAAGATTTAAATTTTCAATATAAGAAATAAAGAAAGTACATTACATTTCAGTGTGAAGTCATACTTTTAGATCTAACACAATTTGTTTGTAATTCTTTGAAAATTAATTGCTTCTACTTTTGTTGAATTATTGATATGTGGTAAAATGCATATTGCAAGGACATGCTTTGCCAGTATACTCATGTACCGTACATTTTCACAGTTTAAGTAAAATGAAAACTATTTTTAATGTACCATACACTCTAAGCAGCTATGTAAAAGGTAAAAGAACATAGTTTTTATTTGAAACTAACTTGCGTCTTAGATCTGCTTATGACATAACACTGTATTGGTATACTGGTCACTTTTCAACGCACTGATGAAATCTCCAAAAAACTCCTGAACAGTCCGGCAATATGCCTATTAATGGGAGCATAAATGTTCCTATAAATGGAAACATTTTGCTACATGGAAGCCGCCATTTTGTGATATTTCCCATGATCCTTTGTTATCCTAACGTTAAAGCCTTATGCAATGTTACAAATTTCCAATGTGAAATACGTCTGGGAAAAATATCTTTGCTAGGGGAAACTTAAAATGCGTGAAAACACCTTCATTACTGTCATGGCTAAAACTTTTCCACTCCCATTTGTTATGTTCACCACGCCATTTTTGAAATAATAGACAATACGCTTTTTGGCGCGAAACAGCCATTTTGAAAATTCAATTATTTTTTACCAAAATGATTTTTAGTATTTCAAGTACATCAATTAGAAACTATGATATCTTATCGCAGCATCTGAACAATATGATTGCATGACTTCAATATTCTCGTGTGTTATAAATATTCCTATTAATAGGCATGCTACCGGACTGCTGAACGGAATAAGATATCAAAATGGATTTTTCACCAATTTGTTTGTTTTCATATATGAACTTCCAAAATGAACAAGAATATTTCTTTAGCGCCACTGCGCTGTGTTTTAATTATGAGGAAATTCAGGCAAAAACAACAAGATATCGTTTTCTTGCAAAAATACTCATTTGACAAAAAACGGAATATGGTATCAACTCTCTTTTTACAGCTTTCTTTTATAATTTTCCATTTTCATATGAATTAAAATAAAAACATTCACTGACATATTCCTTCATGTCATAAAAACAGGATAGATAAACACTTTCAAAATCGACTCAACAACTTGTCTTCACTTTCATTTCATCGTAAAGAGACTTTTTCTTTTAAGTTTCCCCATCACGTCACTAACATATCGCACGTCTCACGTGCCACATCCATGGAATATCAATTTACATATTTGTATAGAAATATTTAACTAAAATATCTTTGCAAAAGCTAATGATCGTAAGCTTTGGTACAAAATGACCGATTTGATGTAGTCTAAGCTAAAATCACATCCTCACATTCACATCAGAAGTCTTTTACCTTTACTGTTGAAATAAGTTTTTAAGATTGTGTGGCTTATACTTTAAGATTAATGAAACAGACTCTAGTGAATTCCTTTAACGCCACTGCGCTAGTTTAATATGATATCAGCATGGTCTTATTGTACAGCTTTCTTGCCAATTTGCCCAATTGTCAATTTACATGAGAATAAAAGTGAAAACATTCACTAACATATTCGTTTATGTCATGAAACATGATAGATAAATACTCTATGTCAAAATGTTGCAATCGAATTAACAACTTGTCTTGAAGTTCACCATCATTTCATCGTAAGGAAACTTTTTTTCTTTTGAGTTTCCAATCACGTCGCAAACATATCACACGTCTTATGTGTCACATCCATACAATATCAAACTATATATTTGTACAAACATGTTCAACTAAAATCTCCTTGCAAAAGCTAATGATCGTAAGCTTTGGTAGAAAATGACCGATTTGATGTAGTCTAAACTAACATCACATTCTTCCATTCATATCAGACGTTTTTACCTTTGTTGTTGAAAGATGTTTTTGAGATTGTGTGGCTTATACTTTAAGACTCTAGTAAATTAATTTCAAGTAGCTATCATCAAAATGAATCGAAAAAATTATTTTCAATCAATTGAATAAATATATCTTCAATTTAAATTTTAGTATTTATAATAATATAGTTTATCATGCTTACATCATGTAAGTGTGTGAATTCACACTAAGGCATTCTGATCAGCAGTCCATGCCATACAAAGTTGTTGAGGCCTTTAAAACTTGATATCCATCTTGCTGACTAAGACATGATATAAACTAAGCTACTGTATAACTTTGTTTGTAGGCCTATTTGTTGTTTTTTATTGGGTATGTTGACATTGGTAAGTTAACATTGTTTGAGTTAAGTGAAGTTTCGTGAAACGTAAGGCAAGTTCGGCACCTACTAAGCTTAGTTATTTCTATTATTGTTAAAATGAGTTAAGTTAAGTTTGACATTGTTAGTGTGTTACATCCCATCAAGGCCTTCTAATCAGCAGTCCATACCTAGACATGATATAAACTTAATTTCTCTATATTTTGTTGGCATTTGTTGTTTTCTATCATAATGAGAGAAACATGTCTAGAAAGTCATGAAACATCAGTTCGGGAGCAACCCAAAAAACTGGGTACTTTGAAATACCCCAAAAATTGGGTACTTTTATGTATTACGTCATCACATGAGCCTACACATGTGTCTAGCTCACACTAAACATATGAGGTTTCTCATTTTCCGCTCCGGATTGTCCAAAATTTCAATGCATATCCTGAAATTTCAGAGACTGACTTTTTGCCGCTGTTTTTTAAAATTCACGGTTGCCTTTTTGAAAAAATTAATAAAACAGATTACAAACAGTCTGTTTTGTTCATTTTTTCAAAATTGCGACCGCGAATTTCAAAAAGCAGCGGCAAAAAGTTTTGATTATCTATTTACTATCCGTTTCTAAAATTTCAGGATATCCATTTGAAATTTTGGACAATCCGGAGCGGAAAATAAGAAACCTCATATGTTTAGTGTGGGCTAGACAAATGTGTAGGCTCATGCGATGACGTAATACATAAAAGTACCCAATTTTGTGGGTATTTTAAAGTACCCAGTTTTTTGGGTTGCTCCCGAACTGAACATGATAGACAAATAGTCTAGGTTCAAATATCGACACCGAACAAAATCTTGTCTTCACCATTATTTCATCGTAAAGACAGAAAGAATCGTTTTCTTTTCATATTCGCATCACGTCGCAAACATTCACGCACAGATCACGTATCACATCCATTAATATCATATACATATACATAAATCTGTAAATGTGGCAACTAAAATCTCATTGCAGAAGCTAATGACCGTAAGATTTGGTTGAAATGACCGATTTCATGCAGTCTAAAAACATAATCACATCCTCACATTCATATCAGAAGTCTTTATTTGTGCTGTTGTTTTGAGATTTTGTGGCTTATGATTATTCATTAATTAAATCAGTGCAATAGGCCATTGGCCCTTGGCACAAAATATGTACAAAAATATCAACAACATATTCAAAAATAAGAATAGGATCGAGGATTGTCATAAACAGATAAACGATAAAAGAAATAACTAAACATAGTAGGTGCCGAACCTATCTTACATTTCACGAAATTTAATGGCATGCATGATATAAATAAAAAGCGATTTACGCAATTGTTCAGTGCATGGACATAATAAGCTCTTAAATCTTTGTTTATCAGGGTATACTTAACATAATAATCTGGTATGTACTTTGCACGCAATTCATGGAGAAAAGGGCAAATATACATAATGAGAAATTCGTCATCAATTAAAGTAAAAGAACAAAATTACAAATTCTTTGGTTGTATGGATTTTGTTTCTTGCGTCCAACATTTACCTCAATTTCCAGGGTACCACAACGTAGTTTGGCAATAAGTTTTCTTGAATAAACAATATTGATGAGAAACATATAAGGTTTCACACAACTCTCTGTCTTCAAAATAATATATGACTGGAGACTATCCATAGAGTTTACATCACTGATCCAGTTTTGTCTATTTATATCTAAAATCCTTTGCTTAAAAATATGTAAACAAATTTATTCGTCACTAATACCCTTATAATTATCATAAGACTTATAAACAGTCAAATAATCTTCATTCATACAACTTAAGGAATTACTTTTAATCAATAAAATATGATGAATTTTAATCTTAAATTGTAGGTGACTTCACACTTGGGCATTCTGATCAGTAGTCCATTTCATACCAAGTTTTTAAGGCCTTTAAAACTTGATATTTATCTTGTCGACTAGACATGATATAAACTTAGTCTATTAGTTTCTCAATAATCTTGTTGGGATTTGTTGTTTTCTGCAGGATATATTAACTTTTGCAAATAACGTACGTGTGTTACTTCACACTAAGGCATTCTGATCAGCAGTCCATGCCATACAAAGTTGTTGAGGCCTTGAAAATTTGATATCTATCTCGTGGACTAGACATGATATATACCTTGTTTCTCTATAATTTTCTTGTTATTTGTTAAAAAGTCATGAAACATGATAGACAAACACTATATGTTCAATTAGCGAGATCGAAACAACAACAACAACAACAACTTGTCATCACCATCAATTCAGTATAGCCAATTCTCCCATTCCCCCTGTTCAATTTATGCTAATTAGATATCTAAGTTTTAAAATACTGTTAAATAGAACATTTTAAAAAGATTTTGTTGGAATTTTGTGTTGTTTTCGTAGTTTTTAGTATATTTGAAACCATTTAAGCTTATGCTATTGCTGCCTATCTACAAACCTTTAAACCATGAAACTTGATAGATATGCATTAGGCATGTCCCAATATTAAGTCGAACAAACAATTTGTCTTCACCATTTTTTGAACGTAAAGAAACTTTACCTTTTGAGTTTTGCAGCCCGTCGCGAACATTCACACACGTCTCACGTGTCATATCCATAGAATATCAAATTACGTATACATATATAGATGTTCGTAATAATGATTCCAAATTAAACTGTTAAATCGATATAATATAAACTACTTTTCTCATTAACGATCTAATGATTAACACGGTTCAAGTGGCAACTGAACAAATTCCGATTAAATTATTATATTGCGTTACTTTAGAGATGGGGTACATTTCTGGCAACTCAACGCTCGCCTTTTTTTCTAATTGTCTTTATAAAGAGAAATTCCCCGAAGGCAAATGTGTCACACCCGTTGTTGACGTTTGTGTTGAAGTGCCCACGTATGATGTGAAATATTAAATCGTCTTGCAACTGTGTCTGTTCATACAAAGGCCAATAACCGTAAGATTAAGAAGGTTGCCAATCCACATACATGTTATTACTGTCATTCACACTCTTTGATTGTGACGCATGCACCGAGTCGTTGAAACCTTGTATTATTTACATGTGTTCTAAATGCAATAAGATAAATATCTATAAAAAGAAAACTTTTCGGATGTTTTTTTGGCATTCTTTCTTATAAGAATTCGAAGTTTGATGTTCATTCTAGTAGAATTCGATAAGAAGCTTGATGTTCATCTACGGGGGACAGCGAACCCCAACAAGAGGTTTGTTGAAACCGGGACAATGACCGGAATTTCATACTTAGTGCTTCGAATATGAATGAAGGTTGCGATTAACAGGACAATGACCGATCTCTTTTACACAAGAAAAAATACTTACTACATACATTGCAACTTAAGCGTGACATAGTTACAGTAGTAAACAAATAAAAGGATTGAAATGCAAAATGTATACGCGCATAAAGGTGTATATGCAATTCCCGAAACTTTAATATTTTTACAGGCTGGGAGAAGGTATATAATAAGAAATAAAAGGAGACTTAAATTAGGATTATATTTGCATTAAAAGATTAGTGTAGTGATCAAGCAACTTTATCTTCTATGAAGGAAGTATTCAAAAGAAACAAAAATGGTGAAGAAAGCGTTCGAAAATCTTATTCCGGTAAGAAGATATTGAAGTTTAAAGCTTTATCTTATCTGTGTAGAAATGAATGGTTTAGTAAGTATACTATAGAAAGTAGACGTCTTTATCCACCCATTCTTAACAATTGTTAATGTATTTTAAATAAAGTTTATTTCAATTGTTTATTATTTTAATTGTTTCTCTTAAACTTTCTTCAGGTGGTATATTATAAATACCCTTATTCATTTTTACTACTTTTTTGGAAATATTCCATAGTTTTTAAGCCACTAAATCGCAGGACAAAATATGATAGAATACATAGGCGTTTGAGTAATCTGAGGCTATGACATCACAACTAGTCTGATTTCAGTCGTTTCTATACAAATGATACCAAACTTTAGATTTGCTTGACCCCTGAACTAATGTTTTCAGATTTTTTATAAATATTTTCTATGATTCTTCTCTATCCTAACATTTAAACCTTATGAAATTCAAATTTGAAATAAGATCCTATATGCGGAATAATATCTTTACAAGGGGACACTATACAACTCGCACCTTTATTTTATACTTCTATGATTAAACTTTTAGAGGAATTTTCCCGTATTTTGATATATTTATAACAAGATATATATTTAGGTCACACTTTGAAAAGAAAGTCAAAGACAACAAAGAAACATTATATTAATAAACCTTATTTACTTTTTGTTTTGCTTTTCAGTCCTCGTGTAAAATATGCAGTTTGGCCCACCATTACCACAATTTTTGACAGACAAAGTGGTTCAAATGGACCTTGAGATTTCAACTAGATTTCAGTGAATATAATAATACAATTCTTAAATTCTTTAATTTTCTTTTCTTTAGAGCTCAATTTTGCTGTACAATTTCATCTAAAATAATCCAATACAACGACTGCAAGACGTCTATAAACAGTGTGTTTATGTTTCTTTTGAATAGGACCTCTCGACTTCACTGACTGATGGTCATTTGTCTTTTCAGTACTTCTGTTGTTGAATGGATGTAAAAAGGCTAGCTATCGTATAAACGTGCACAAAACAATTCAATACGCTTGAAGCCTTTTGATTGGTATAAAATATTTGCAAACATGTAGACAATTAGCCAATCATTAACCGCCGCGGAAATAACGTTACCAGTATCTAACCTAATTACCGGCGGAGTCTAACAATTTTCTTGTAATGAGATTCCCTCTTTATGCAATTTCTTGATTTTTTTAAAAATATTTTAAGAAAAGGTAATATATTTCTGTTTTACTTTCTGTATGTTAATCAGATCTTGAATAGCGAAGATATAGTCTTAATACATTACTTAAATTTCCTTAAGCTTTCTGTTCCTTTATATGTCATTTTGACGAAGATATGAAGATATTACGATCATATAACATACTACAAAGACTACCAACGAATACCAATATTTCATACCCTTAAATGTTTTTAAATGTTTTTTTTTTTGTTTAAATGCTGGTAAGATAGATAAAGATGCTGGTAAAATATGGAAGATTGTCGTAATTAAATTCGCTTATGAACAATTCAACTTTCGATGATACCTGATGCATTGCACGTAATAGAGACATCAACGTTTTTACGGTTGATTTTGCACAGGTACACTGCAAATATACCGGACGCCTGACGCGTCTTTTCAGTGTTCTGTTTGTTGCTAAAGTGTTCCAGTTATGCACACGTGTGTTTTCATCGGATTATAGATGTTTGATATCTTAGCACTAGCATCACTCTTAATGAACACCATGCGTCAATGTGTTCTTATCGATATAATACGATTCTAGTTACAAGCTTTTACGCAACACCCGACGTGGATGCGTGAACAAAAACATGTTCTGAAGTTACACACATTGTGTTACATTTCCCGCCATGCACCGTCACATGTCTCGCCGCGAAAACAAACGCGCACTCGCCAAGCTCAAGGTACAACAACTACATATCATATCATACATTCTGCAGACTCGACAGTGCCATTCTCTGTTACGTTACGTATGTGACGAGCCGGAGAATGGCCCAATGGATCCCTGGGATACCACAGGGGTCCAATGGCGCCACTCTATTTTACGCTACGTGTGTGAACAGCCAAAGGATGGCTCTTCAGCGTTTTGATAATACAGTTTTATATGGCCAGATATAAATATTAAATTTGATAAAACTTTGAATGACATATACAATTTTATATAGCCAGATATATAAGTTATATTTGATATATAAACTTTTATACGGGCCATATAAATCTGTATACAATTTGTGCTGAAATGTTCCATATACAACTTTATATGGGTATAAAATTTGATTCACATACATGGCCAATTCTTTATATGGGTTTATAAATCAAACGCTTTCTATATAATCCATATAAATCTTTATATGGCTGTATACAATTTGATTTAAGGCTTTAGGAAACATTTTCAAAGTTTAGGAAATGGGAAATAAGCTGTTCATGGTAACGATAATATGTATTGCGCAATGCAGGTCAAGAGGTCAATTGAGAATGTTTTGCCATAAGCATCACTGACACGCATTGAATAACATTGTTACTTCCCAATTTGTTTCATTTAATATTTGAGTGGATTAGGTGCACTTACATCTTTGTACTTGTGTTTTCGAAATGGATGTTCCTTCCATTAGGGACATCGTGTGGGATGCCATGTGGGACAACAGGGTTGGATGCCATGTGGGACAAGGTTGGGATACCATGTGGGCCATACATTAGGGTGAGATTCCATGTGGGACATAGGGAGGGATGCCATGTGGCACATAGCGAGGGACGCCATGTGTAACAAAGGGTGGGATATCATGTGGGACATAGATATGGATGCCATATGGAGCATCTAGGAGAACCAGATGCCATGTTAGAAATAGGACAGAGCGAAATTTGGGACATAGGGAGGTAGGATATGTGGGACATAATGAGGGATGACATGTGTGACATAAATAGGGATGACATGTGGGACATAGGATGGGATGCCACATGTATATAACAAAAGTAAATTAAACTAGAACGATAAATACCGTCATGGCCCGCATACTGATTCAAATTGACATACATACCACAAGTCCAATTAAAACAAAACATCCCACTATCCACCCCACCCATGTCCCATCTGACACCCCACCATATATCTCACATATCATCCCACCCCTGTCCCAAATGACATCCATCTCTATGCCCAACATGACATCCCTACCCACCCATGTACCACATGTCATTCCTCCTTATGCCCCACAAGGAATCCTTCCCTTTGTCCCACATGACATCCCTCACCATGTCTCACCCTCCAATGTTCCACATGGCATCCATCTCTATGTCCCACATAGCTTCTCATCCTAAAGATGTACAAATGGCATCCCACTCAGATGTCCCATATACCACCACACCCTATGTACCACACGGTATCCTTCCGTGCCCCACATGGTATCCATCCCTATATCCCACATGACATCCATCTCTGTCCCACATAGCCTCCCTACCCATGTGCCACATGTCATTCCTTCCTATGTCTTACATGGAATTCCTCCCTCTGCCCCACATGGCATCCCTCTCCATGTCCCACTCTCCTATGTTCCACATGACATCCATCTCTATGTCCCACATGGCATCTCATCCTAAAGATGTACCAAATGACATCCCATGCACTCATATGTCCCATATGCCATACCATCCTATTTACCACACGGCATCCATCCCTGTGCCCACATGACATCCATCGCTATCTCCTACATGACATCCATCTCTAGGTCCCATATGGCATCTCCACCCATGTGCCACATGCCATTCCTCCATATGCCCACATGGAATCGCTCCCTCCGTCCCACATGGCATCCCTCACCATGTCTCACATTCCTATATTCCACATGGCATCCATCCTTATGTCCCGCATGGCATCCATCTCTTTATCTCAAAGCCATCGTGTGGTTGAATTAACACAGAAAAAGCTTTGGTTTACATATGATCGGACCGTACCACGCTGATTGTTATTATTACTTGACCTGACCCCATAATCAGTTCCGGGCATGCGCGTTTGCAACCATGAACTGGCTTATTATGGTGCTATTCCATTTTTTCCATGTGCAAAAACCGACTTAAAATATTTTGTATATTTGACTATGTTTCAAATTCGGAATTCACCATTTAAAAAAAAGTTAAACTCACGTTAGTACTAGTCTGTAGTAAGATTATTACATAACATTAGGTCTAAATCATATGCAATAACATGGTAGGCAAATATTGTTTGCATCAGAATGAATGGAATTTTAAAATCAATGGATATATCTTTACAGATACTGGTCAGGAGTGAGCCAAACGTGGGTAATCTTGACATTTAGAACTTTCAAAATTATATCATAAAACTCACCATGTGGTTGTGGAGATGGCTCCAAATTATTAACGGAGAGTGACTGTTAACGTCTGCCACTGGTCCAAAGCTAATCTAAACCTAAACCTAACCTAACCTAATGACGTAAATTGACGTCATAAAAAGACACCCGGTTGAAGATTCTGTCAAACGCGTTCCCGTGCCAGTCTGTTTAATTCAGACTTGCAGGCAGCCGACAGAATCGGGTGTCCTTCATAAGACATCATACCCTAACCTAATGACGTGGTATTAGCATCATAAAAAGACATCCGGTTAAAGATTCTGTCGAACGCGACTTTGCAAACTTGAGCGCGGCCCGTATAAGGTGCTACAATACTAATATGCCTACTATTAAAGGGCTCACAGGTACTGTGATTGAAATAAAAGTTGCAAGATGTTCAAGTTCAAGATTATAAACATACACCGTAACAATACTCATGTTTTTAGGCTTCTTTCGATTGGTACTAAACTGCAAGTATCAAACGTCGGGATAAATAGTTTTTAATTCCGCAAATAAAAAAATATTTACATTGTTTTTCTTACATATATTTATAAGGAGCTCTTTAGAAAATGATTCAACTTCCTTTATTTTCAGGACATTTTCTTCATTTTTTAAGGAGGGGGAGGGGACCGGGAAGAGAATACACTTTTAAACTCCCCCCCCCCTCCCCCTTCCCCCAAGAGAAAAAATGTATTTTTTAGTTCTTCATTTTTTTTTCTTAAATTTTCGGGCATTTTCTTCGATTTCCATCATTTATCTTTCGTTTTCAGGAAATATTGCCGAAATATTGTACAAATTTACAGATTTTCCGCTAGTTATCTTCATCTTAGTTACATATTTGAGAGATAATAGGTTCTTAGCAAAACAATTTAGGACAGTTTATACCTTTTATTGATCTTCAAAATATTATTGAAAGTAAAAATAAATTATATGATAAAAGTGGGAGCTTTTGTGGTCTTTGCCGATGGACTCAAGGCATATCCGCCCTGACGTTTCTGGCCACCAGCTCCAATAAACAATATATTCGTTTCTGCCCAATATAAAGTTTATTCTGTATAAATAAAAAAACATCTCCCTGGAATGTGCAAACCAATTGATCTCCAATTTACAAAATGATATATTAATCAATATTATATCCAAAATGGTATTTAATGAAAATCCGAATTGGAAGTGATCAATTCCCAAATGGTCTCATGTAGTTTCCAAATGTAAATAACATTTAATGGGGTCCCAGTTGAAAACAATAAATGCTCATTGACTGATTGATTCCTGTATAAGCCTTAAGTACTGGTCTTAAGTGGTGACGAGTTCACTACCAGTTAAAAACAGTTACTACCTATTCAAAACAGTTGAAATCACTTAAAGACAGTTAAATCAGTTGTTTTTCTTTTCTGCTGGGATGCTAGCTATGTAACTATTCCCATATGAAATGTCTTTTACATAATGTGGCTTCATATGGTTGCTTTAATCCATACTTTTTTTTTTATAAACTTTATATATGTACTTGGGTATATCATACTTTATAAAGCCATATCAATCTGTATATACATAAAACATAAGCCATCTGTATAAACTATATATGGCTTCACATAGTTGTATGCATCCTTATATGTATATACAATTTATATATCTACTGTGATATATCATGCTTTATATAGCCATTTAACCCTTTAGATGAAATACTAAATCTGACTTTATATAGTTGTATACATCCATATATGCATATAAATCTTATATATCTACTAAGGTGTATCATGCTTTATATAGCCATATAAATCTGTATATACATCTAGAATAAGCCCTCTGTATAAACTATATCTGGACCTTTTTTTAAATTTCCGCACGGTGAATTTTAAAAGCGCACGGTGAAAAGATAATTCGTATGCCATTATTTCAAATCGTGACGGAAAATTTGAAGCCTTTGCAGTGGCTGAGTTCCCCGGGCTCGAAATGTAATGGTATAGGCATGTTATTTCTATACAATTTTTGAGCATGACTTGTTCTTCTCCTTAAAAATTTGTTCCAGAAAATCATAGCGACAAACTTAATGTAGCAAATAATGAGACCACTTTTCTTAAAATAACCACACAATAAGGACTTCATCTACTACTAATTTGATACTCAACACCAACGTCCACAACAAGCCAGGACCATCTGGAGAATGAATACAATGAAGCCATTGGTAAAGGGAATTTGATCTTAATTACTTGTAGTTTTCAGAATAAAGAAAATAAAGAGGAAAAGTCTGACCCGACCCGCTTATATATCAGGTCTGGTCTGACTGTTTAAAACTTCAAGAAGTATAACAATTAATGAATTCGGATAGATGCATTGTGGGATACTTGTGTAAAGGATCACCCGATCGGGAGAACAAAACTGTTCTCCGGCTCAAGGGTACAAACTGGACTGCTTACACCCTACAATTCCGAAACTAATAGAATTCGTTACTGTAAGTTGAATATGTAATATAGATTCCACTTGCATTTTTCTTAACTTTTCTGGTATCTCTTGGACTAACATTTGAGAAAATGACGGAGTTCCAGAGAACATATTTTGATCTTACCAAGGATCCAGTCACGTGACTGCATTCTTTGGTCAAGCATATCTCGAGTTTGCTATCAGTAATACAGTTGAATTGATGTACGATAATAGTATTTATTTGAGGGCATGGATGACATTTTGCGAGAGTATTTGAACGTCGGATTAAAAAATTTTTTATTGTAAAATCACATAAAACGTCTTGACAATGCGACTACCATTTTCGACGTGCCGTCCGCGATTAATATAGCCAGTGCAAAATTATGTTTTGTCCCCGTACCGTATACCGCAGTGCACTGATTCCGATACAGTAGGCCAAGGGCCTGCAGTAAACTTAGCTACCGTACTAACGTTAAAGTCAGCTCTGATAGAAGTACTACGGCTACAGCAATTTCGTGATAGACGAACGATCAAAATTATCAAAAAGTAAGTTGCAGTTGTAGTCCTATTACTTGTGCGTTTTTAGGCATATTGTTAGAATTGATTGGTTATTTCAGTTTTAATAGGATTTAATTTTATTTGTCAAGAATCATTCCATGCGGCAAGTGTGCTATTGATAACGTTATGCTACTGTACTTGGGCCCATGATCGATGTTGAACATAATTTACAGGGCCAGTGCTGCTGCTAGCGTATGCCAAACGTTATTTTAGTTTGCGAATTATATTATGGTCCTCTTATTGTGAAGACTTACAGGCGTAGGCTTAACAGTATTAGTATTAATACAACCAAGAAGGAAAGAAAGAAAATAGAACATTTGGCCAATGAAGCATGATAGGCCTAATCTTTGTTTGATACGGAGGATGTGAAAGTAAATAGGCCTAACCTAAATAAATATTTTTTTAAACAGGCTGGATAAGCAATTGCATAATCGGGCTTTCAGCTTTCACTACAATGTTGAGACTAACAAGATTGTCAGCATTATTTTCAGATCTGGAAGCTCAGGCTATTCGAGTATTCTACACCGTGTACTCGTAAATCTGAACATACCAGTTTGTCGGTGAAAACAAAGCAGTTTACCATAACAGCTAATGTAAAAACGGTCACATTTAGAAGCCTAAGTCTCTATTTGTTTTGATTTTGATGATAATTCTCAGGAAGGATTTTGTTTTGATTTTCATCATAATCCTTAGAAACGATTTGTTTTGATTTTGATGGTAATCCCCAGAAATGACTTGTGATGATAATTTTGATGATAATCCCCAGAATTGACTTGCTTTGATTTTAATAGTAATCCCCAGAAATGACATGCTTTGATTTTAAAGGTAATCCTTAGAAATGACTTGCTTTGATTTTGATGGTAATCCCCAGAAGTGACTTGTTTTGATTTTGATGGTAATCCCCAGAAATGACTTGCTTTGATTTTGATGGTGATCCCTAGAAATGACTTGCTTTGATTTTGATAGCAATCCCCAGAAATGACATGCTTTGATTTTAATAGTAATCCCAGAAGTGACTTGTTTTGATTTTGATGGTAATCCCCAGACATGACTTGCTTCGATTTTGATGGTAATCCCTAGAAATGACTTGCTTTGATTTTAATAGTAATCCTTAGAAATGACTTGCTTTGATTTTGATGGTAATCCCCAGAAATGACATGCTTTGATTTAGATGGTAATCCCCAGAAATGACTTGCTTTGGTTTTGATGGTAATCCCCAGAAATGACTTGTGATGATAATCCCCAGAAATGACTTGCTTTGATTTTGATGGTAATCCCTAGAAATAACTTGCTTTGGTTTTGATGGTAATCCCCAAAAATGACTTGTGATGATAATTTTGATGATAATCCCCAGAAATGACTTGCTTTGATTTTGATGGTAATCCCTAGAAATAACTTGCTTCGATTTTGATGGTAATCCCTAGAAATGACTTGCTTTGATTTTAATAGTAATCCTTAGAAATGACTTGCTTTGATTTTGATGGTAATCCCCAGAAATGACATGCTTTGATTTAGATGGTAAACCCCAGAAATGACTTGCTTTGGTTTTGATGGTAATCCCCAGAAATGACTTGTGATGATAATCCCCAGACATGACTTGCTTCGATTTTGATGGTAATCCCTAGAAATGACTTGCTTTGATTTTGATGGTAATCCCCATAAGTAACTTGTTTTGATTTTGATGGTAATCCCCAGAAATGACTTGCTTTGATTTTGATGGTAATCCCTAGAAATGACTTGCTTTGATTTTGATGGTAATCCCCTAGAAATGACATGCTTTGATTTTGATGGTAATCCCAGAAGTGACTTGCTTTGGTTTTGATGGTAATCCCTAGAAATGATAATTTTGATGATAATCTCCAGAAATGACTTGCTTTGATTTTGATAGTAATCCCCAGAAACAACTTGCTTTGGTTTTGATGGTAATCCCCAGAAATGACTTGTTGATGATAATTTTGATGATAACTTTTGGTGTATTTATAATTACACCGAAAGTCCATGATTCTCCCCTACTGACTGCTGAATAAAGCATCTGTAAAACCAGTGAAAAATGATTTAAACAAATAAAAATAAGTGTGAGTCAGACAATCTTCTTGTGAAACAAATAAAAGTTGGGTAAAACAAAGGAAAACTTACCATTCTACTTAATTATATCACAGATTTGCTCAAAAGAGTACCGATACGTAAGTGTATGTTATGATTATGAATATCATTATAATATCAGTTTAACTAATTTTGATTTTTCCATTACTTTTTGAAGTATTTTAGCCCAAGGAATGTCTTATCCATATACAGTATCTCTAACAATAAGACTTATAATGAAAAGCTAAAATAGATTACATGTTTGCATGCAATTGACTTCAGGGTGGTCACTGGCTGATGCTCTCAAAATGTTTAAAGGACATAAACTCAAACCAATACAAGCAAATATTAATAAACAATATCATATAAACATGCATTATCGTCTTTTAGCCACCCTTCTATAAACATTATCATATAAACATGCATTATCGTCTTTTAGCCACTCTTCTATAAACATTATCATATAAACATGCATTATCGTCTTTTAGCCACTCTTCTATAAACATTATCATATAAACATGCATTATCGTCTTTTAGCCACTCTTCTATAAACATTATCATATAAACATGCATTATCGTCTTTTAGCCACTCTTCTATAAACATTATCATATAAACATGCATTATCGTCTTTTAGCCACTCTTCTATAAACATTATCATATAAACATGCATTATCGTCTTTTAGCCACTCTTCTATAAACATTATCATATAAACATGCATTATCGTCTTTTAGCCACTCTTCTATAAACATTATCATATAAACATGCATTATCGTCTTTTAGCCACTCTTCTATAAACATTATCATATAAACATGCATAGTCGTCTTTTAGCCACTCTTCTATAAACATTATCATATAAACATGCATTATCGTCTTTTAGCCACTCTTCTATAAACATTATCATATAAACATGCATTATCGTCTTTTAGCCACTCTTCTATAAACATTATCATATAAACATGCATTATCGTCTTTTAGCCACCCTTCTATAAACATTATCATATAAACATGCATTATCGTCTTTTACCCACTCTTTTATAAACATTATCATATAAACATGCATTATCGTCTTTTAGCCACTCTTCTATAGACATTATCATATAAACATGCATTATCGTCTTTTAGCCACTCTTCTATAAACATTATCATATAAACATGCATTATCGTCTTTTAGCCACTCTTCTATAAACATTATCATATAAACATGCATTATCGTCTTTTAGCCACTCTTCTATAAACATTATCATATAAACATGCATTATCGTCTTTTAGCCACTCTTCTATAAACATTATCATATAAACATGCATTATCGTCTTTTAGCCACTCTTCTATAAACATTATCATATAAACATGCATTATCGTCTTTTAGCCACTCTTCTATAAACATTATCATATAAACATGCATTATCGTCTTTTAGCCACTCTTCTATAAACATTATCATATAAACATGCATTATCGTCTTTTAGCCACTCTTCTATAAACATTATCATATAAACATGCATTATCGTCTTTAGCCACCCTTTTATAAACATTATCATATAAACATGCATTATCGTCTTTTAGCCACTCTTCTATAAACATTATCATATAAACATGCATTATCGTCTTTTAGCCACTCTTCTATAAACATTATCATATAAACATGCATTATCGTCTTTTAGCCACTCTTCTATAAACATTATCATATAAACATGCATTATCGTCTTTTAGCCACTCTTCTATAGACATTATCATATAAACATGCATTATCGTCTTTTAGCCACCCTTCTATAAACATTATCATATAAACATGCATAGTCGTCTTTTAGCCACTCTTCTATAAACATTATCATATAAACATGCATTATCGTCTTTTAGCCACTCTTCTATAAACATTATCATATAAACATGCATTATCGTCTTTTAGCCACTCTTCTATAAACATTATCATATAAACATGCATGCTCGTCTTTCAGCCACTCTTCTATAAACATTATCATATAAACATGCATTATCGTCTGTTAGCCACTCTTCTATAAACATTATCATATAAACATGCATTATCGTCTTTTAGCCACCCTTCTATAAACATTATCATATAAACATGCATTATCGTCTTTTAGTCACTCTTCTATAAACATTATCATATAAACATGCATTATCGTCGTTTAGCCACTCTTCTATAAACATTATCATATAAACATGCATTATCGTCTGTTAGCCACTCTTCTATAAACATTATCATATAAACATGCATTATCGTCTTTTAGCCACTCTTCGATAAACATTATCATATAAACATGCATGCTCGTCTTTCAGCCACTCTTCTATAAACATTATCATATAAACATGCATTATCGTCTTTTAGCCACTCTTCTATAAACATTATCATATAAACATGCCTTATCGTCCTTTAGCCACTCTTCGATAAACATTATCATATAAACATGCATTATCGTCTTTTAGCCACTCTTCTATAAACATTATCATATAAACATGCATTATCGTCTTTTAGTCACTCTTCTATAAACATTATCATATAAACATGCATTATCGTCTGTTAGCCACTCTTCTATAAACATTATCATATAAACATGCATTATCGTCTTTTAGCCACTCTTCGATAAACATTATCATATAAACATGCATGCTCGTCTTTCAGCCACTCTTCTATAAACATTATCATATAAACATGCATCGTCTTTTAGCCACCCTTCTATAAACATTATCATATAAACATGCCTTATCGTCCTTTAGCCACTCTTCGATAAACATTATCATATAAACATGCATTATCGTCTTTTAGCCACTCTTCTATAAACATTATCATATAAACATGCATTATCGTCTTTTAGCCACTCTTCTATAAACATTATCATATAAACATGCATTATCGTCTTTAGCCACTCTTCTATAAACATTATCATATAAACATGCATTATCGTCTTTTAGCCACTCTTCTATAAACATTATCATATAAACATGCATTATCGTCTTTTAGCCACTCTTCTATAAACATTATCATATAAACATGCATTATCGTCTTTTAGCCACTCTTCTATAAACATTATCATATAAACATGCATTATCGTCTTTTAGCCACTCTTCTATAAACATTATCATATAAACATGCATTATCGTCTTTTAGCCACTCTTCTATAAACATTATCATATAAACATGCATTATCGTCTTTTAGCCACTCTTCTATAAACATTATCATATAAACATGCATTATCGTCTTTTAGCCACTCTTCTATAAACATTATCATATAAACATGCATTATCGTCTTTTAGCCACTCTTCTATAAACATTATCATATAAACATGCATTATCGTCTTTTAGCCACTCTTCTATAAACATTATCATATAAACATGCATTATCGTCTTTTAGCCACTCTTCTATAAACATTATCATATAAACATGCATTATCGTCTTTTAGCCACTCTTCTATAAACATTATCATATAAACATGCATTATCGTCTTTTAGCCACTCTTCTATAAACATTATCATATAAACATGCATTATCGTCTTTTAGCCACTCTTCTATAAACATTATCATATAAACATGCCTTATCACTCTTCGATAAACATTATCATATAAACACGCATAATCGTC
This sequence comes from Chiridota heheva, assembly GCA_020152595.1. Taxonomy (NCBI): domain Eukaryota; kingdom Metazoa; phylum Echinodermata; class Holothuroidea; order Apodida; family Chiridotidae; genus Chiridota; species Chiridota heheva. The sequence continues at coordinate 248,441 of JAIGNY010001813.1, read as the reverse complement.
TTTTAGCCACTCTTCTACAAACATTATCATATAAACATGCATTATCGTCTTTTAGCCACTCTTCTATAAACATTATCATATAAACATGCATTATCGTCTTTCAGCCACTCTTCTATAAACATTATCATATAAACATGCATTATCGTCTTTTAGCCACTCTTCTATAAACATTATCATATAAACATGCATTATCGTCTTTCAGCCACTCTTCTATAAACATTATCATATAAACATGCATTATCGTCTTTTAGCCACTCTTCTATAAACATTATCATATAAACATGCATTATCGTCTTTTAGCCATAAACATGCTCTTCTATAAACATTATCATATAAACATGCATTATCGTCTTTTAGCCACTCTTCTATAAACATTATCATATAAACATGCATTATCGTCTTTTAGCCACTCTTCTATAAACATTATCATATAAACATGCATTATCGTCTTTTAGCCACTCTTCTATAAACATTATCATATAAACATGCATTATCGTCTTTTAGCCACTCTTCTATAAACATTATCATATAAACATGCATTATCGTCTTTTAGCCACTCTTCTATAAACATTATCATATAAACATGCATTATCGTCTTTTAGCCACTCTTCTATAAACATTATCATATAAACATGCATTATCGTCTTTTAGCCACTCTTCTATAAACATTATCATATAAACATGCATTATCGTCTTTTAGCCACTCTTCTATAAACATTATCATATAAACATGCATTATCGTCTTTTAGCCACTCTTCTATAAACATTATCATATAAACATGCATTATCGTCTTTTAGCCACTCTTCTATAAACATTATCATATAAACATGCATTATCGTCTTTCAGCCACTCTTCGATAAACATTATCATATAAACATGCATTATTGTCTTTAGCCACTCTTCTATAAACATTATCATATAAACATGCATTATCGTCTTTTAGCCACTCTTCTATAAACATTATCATATAAACATGCATTATCGTCTTTTAGCCACTCTTCTATAAACATTATCATATAAACATGCATTATCGTCTTTTAGCCACTCTTCTATAAACATTATCATATAAACATGCATTATCGTCTTTTAGCCACTCTTCTATAAACATTATCATATAAACATGCATTATCGTCTTTTAGCCACTCTTCTATAAACATTATCATATAAACATGCATTATCGTCTCTTCTATAAACATTATCATATAGCCACTCTTCTATAAACATTATCATATAAACATGCATTATCGTCTTTTAGCCACTCTTCTATAAACATTATCATATAAACATGCATTATCGTCTTTTAGCCACTCTTCTATAAACATTATCATATAAACATGCATTATCGTCTTTTAGCCACTCTTCTATAAACATTATCATATAAACATGCATTATCGTCTTTTAGCCACTCTTCTATAAACATTATCATATAAACATGCATTATCGTCTTTTAGCCACTCTTCTATAAACATTATCATATAAACATGCATTATCGTCTTTTAGCCACTCTTCTATAAACATTATCATATAAACATGCATTATCGTCTTTTAGCCACTCTTCTATAAACATTATCATATAAACATGCATTATCGTCTTTTAGCCACTCTTCTATAAACATTATCATATAAACATGCATTATCGTCTTTTAGCCACTCTTCTATAAACATTATCATATAAACATGCATTATCGTCTTTTAGCCACTCTTCTATAAACATTATCATATAAACATGCATTATCGTCTTTTAGCCACTCTTCTATAAACATTATCATATAAACATGCATTATCGTCTTTTAGCCACTCTTCTATAAACATTATCATATAAACATGCATTATCGTCTTTTAGCCACTCTTCTATAAACATTATCATATAAACATGCATTATCGTCTTTTAGCCACTCTTCTATAAACATTATCATATAAACATGCATTATCGTCTTTTAGCCACTCTTCTATAAACATTATCATATAAACATGCATTATCGTCTTTTAGCCACTCTTCTATAAACATTATCATATAAACATGCATTATCGTCTTTTAGCCACTCTTCTATAAACATTATCATATAAACATGCATTATCGTCTTTTAGCCACTCTTCTATAAACATTATCATATAAACATGCATTATCGTCTTTTAGCCACTCTTCTATAAACATTATCATATAAACATGCATTATCGTCTTTTAGCCACTCTTCTATAAACATTATCATATAAACATGCATTATCGTCTTTTAGCCACTCTTCTATAAACATTATCATATAAACATGCATTATCGTCTTTTAGCCACTCTTCTATAAACATTATCATATAAACATGCATTATCGTCTTTTAGCCACTCTTCTATAAACATTATCATATAAACATGCATTATCGTCTTTTAGCCACTCTTCTATAAACATTATCATATAAACATGCATTATCGTCTTTTAGCCACTCTTCTATAAACATTATCATATAAACATGCATTATCGTCTTTTAGCCACTCTTCTATAAACATTATCATATAAACATGCATTATCGTCTTTTAGCCACTCTTCTATAAACATTATCATATAAACATGCATTATCGTCTTTTAGCCACTCTTCTATAAACATTATCATATAAACATGCATTATCGTCTTTAGCCACTCTTCTATAAACATTATCATATAAACATGCATTATCGTCTTTTAGCCACTCTTCTATAAACATTATCATATAAACATGCATTATCGTCTTTAGCCACTCTTCTATAAACATTATCATATAAACATGCATTATCGTCTTTTAGCCACTCTTCTATAAACATTATCATATAAACATGCATTATCGTCTTTTAGCCACTCTTCTATAAACATTATCATATAAACATGCATTATCGTCTTTTAGCCACTCTTCTATAAACATTATCATATAAACATGCATTATCGTCTTTTAGCCACTCTTCTATAAACATTATCATATAAACATGCATTATCGTCTTTTAGCCACTCTTCTATAAACATTATCATATAAACATGCATTATCGTCTTTAGCCACTCTTCTATAAACATTATCATATAAACATGCATTATCGTCTTTTAGCCACTCTTCTATAAACATTATCATATAAACATGCATTATCGTCTTTTAGCCACTCTTCTATAAACATTATCATATAAACATGCATTATCGTCTTTAGCCACTCTTCTATAAACATTATCATATAAACATGCATTATCGTCTTTTAGCCACTCTTCTATAAACATTATCATATAAACATGCATTATCGTCTTTTAGCCACTCTTCTATAAACATTATCATATAAACATGCATTATCGTCTTTTAGCCACTCTTCTATAAACATTATCATATAAACATGCATTATCGTCTTTTAGCCACTCTTCTATAAACATTATCATATAAACATGCATTATCGTCTTTTAGCCACTCTTCTATAAACATTATCATATAAACATGCATTATCGTCTTTTAGCCACTCTTCTATAAACATTATCATATAAACATGCATTATCGTCTTTTAGCCACTCTTCTATAAACATTATCATATAAACATGCATTATCGTCTTTAGCCACTCTTCTATAAACATTATCATATAAACATGCATTATCGTCTTTTCTATAAACATTATCACTGCTTCTATAAACATTATCATATAAACATGCATTATCGTCTTTTAGCCACTCTTCTATAAACATTATCATATAAACATGCATTATCGTCTTTTAGCCACTCTTCTATAAACATTATCATATAAACATGCATTATCGTCTTTTAGCCACTCTTCTATAAACATTATCATATAAAAACATTATCATTATCGTCTTTTAGCCACTCTTCTATAAACATTATCATATAAACATGCATTATCGTCTTTTAGCCACTCTTCTATAAACATTATCATATAAACATGCATTATCGTCTTTTAGCCACTCTTCTATAAACATTATCATATAAACATGCATTATCGTCTTTTAGCCACTCTTCTATAAACATTATCATATAAACATGCATTATCGTCTTTAGCCACTCTTCTATAAACATTATCATATAAACATGCATTATCGTCTTTAGCCACTCTTCTATAAACATTATCATATAAACATGCATTATCGTCTTTTAGCCACTCTTCTATAAACATTATCATATAAACATGCATTATCGTCTTTTAGCCACTCTTCTATAAACATTATCATATAAACATGCATTATCGTCTTTTAGCCACTCTTCTATAAACATTATCATATAAACATGCATTATCGTCTTTTAGCCACTCTTCTATAAACATTATCATATAAACATGCATTATCGTCTTTAGCCACTCTTCTATAAACATTATCATATAAACATGCATTATCGTCTTTTAGCCACTCTTCTATAAACATTATCATATAAACATGCATTATCGTCTTTTAGCCACTCTTCTATAAACATTATCATATAAACATGCATTATCGTCTTTTAGCCACTCTTCTATAAACATTATCATATAAACATGCATTATCGTCTTTTAGCCACTCTTCTATAAACATTATCATATAAACATGCATTATCGTCTTTTAGCCACTCTTCTATAAACATTATCATATAAACATGCATTATCGTCTTTTAGCCACTCTTCTATAAACATTATCATATAAACATGCATTATCGTCTTTTAGCCACTCTTCTATAAACATTATCATATAAACATGCATTATCGTCTTTTAGCCACTCTTCTATAAACATTATCATATAAACATGCATTATCGTCTTTAGCCACTCTTCTATAAACATTATCATATAAACATGCATTATCGTCTTTTTAGCCACTCTTCTATAAACATTATCATATAAACATGCATTATCGTCTTTTAGCCACTCTTCTATAAACATTATCATATAAACATGCATTATCGTCTTTTAGCCACTCTTCTATAAACATTATCATATAAACATGCATTATCGTCTTTTAGCCACTCTTCTATAAACATTATCATATAAACATGCATTATCGTCTTTTAGCCACTCTTCTATAAACATTATCATATAAACATGCATTATCGTCTTTTAGCCACTCTTCTATAAACATTATCATATAAACATGCATTATCGTCTTTAGCCACTCTTCTATAAACATTATCATATAAACATGCATTATCGTCTTTAGCCACTCTTCTATAAACATTATCATATAAACATGCATTATCGTCTTTTAGCCACTCTTCTATAAACATTATCATATAAACATGCATTATCGTCTTTTAGCCACTCTTCTATAAACATTATCATATAAACATGCATTATCGTCTTTAGCCACTCTTCTATAAACATTATCATATAAACATGCATTATCGTCTTTTAGCCACTCTTCTATAAACATTATCATATAAACATGCATTATCGTCTTTAGCCACTCTTCTATAAACATTATCATATAAACATGCATTATCGTCTTTTTAGCCACTCTTCTATAAACATTATCATATAAACATGCATTATCGTCTTTAGCCACTCTTCTATAAACATTATCATATAAACATGCATTATCGTCTTTTAGCCACTCTTCTATAAACATTATCATATAAACATGCATTATCGTCTTTTAGCCACTCTTCTATAAACATTATCATATAAACATGCATTATCGTCTTTTAGCCACTCTTCTATAAACATTATCATATAAACATGCATTATCGTCTTTTAGCCACTCTTCTATAAACATTATCATATAAACATTTATCGTCTTTATATAAACATTATCATATAAACATCATTATCGTCTTTTAGCCACTCTTCTATAAACATTATCATATAAACATGCATTATCGTCTTTTAGCCACTCTTCTATAAACATTATCATATAAACATGCATTATCGTCTTTTAGCCACTCTTCTATAAACATTATCATATAAACATGCATTATCGTCTTTTAGCCACTCTTCTATAAACATTATCATATAAACATGCATTATCGTCTTTAAGCCACTCTTCTATAAACATTATCATATAAACATGCATTATCGTCGTTTAGCCACTCTTCTATAAACATTATCATATAAACATGCATTATCGTCTTTTAGCCACTCTTCTATAAACATTATCATATAAACATGCATTATCGTCTTTTAGCCACTCTTCTATAAACATTATCATATAAACATGCATTATCGTCTTTTAGCCACTCTTCTATAAACATTATCATATAAACATGCATTATCGTCTTTTAGCCACTCTTCTATAAACATTATCATATAAACATGCATTATCGTCTTTTAGCCACTCTTCTATAAACATTATCATATAAACATGCATTATCGTCTTTTAGCCACTCTTCTATAAACATTATCATATAAACATGCATTATCGTCTTTAGCCACTCTTCTATAAACATTATCATATAAACATGCATTATCGTCTTTTAGCCACTCTTCTATAAACATTATCATATAAACATGCATTATCGTCTTTTAGCCACTCTTCTATAAACATTATCATATAAACATGCATTATCGTCTTTTAGCCACTCTTCTATAAACATTATCATATAAACATGCATTATCGTCTTTTAGCCACTCTTCTATAAACATTATCATATAAACATGCATTATCGTCTTTAGCCACTCTTCTATAAACATTATCATATAAACATGCATTATCGTCTTTTAGCCACTCTTCTATAAACATTATCATATAAACATGCATTATCGTCTTTTAGCCACTCTTCTATAAACATTATCATATAAACATGCATTATCGTCTTTTAGCCACTCTTCTATAAACATTATCATATAAACATGCATTATCGTCTTTTAGCCACTCTTCTATAAACATTATCATATAAACATGCATTATCGTCTTTTAGCCACTCTTCTATAAACATTATCATATAAACATGCATTATCGTCTTTAGCCACTCTTCTATAAACATTATCATATAAACATGCATTATCGTCTTTTAGCCACTCTTCTATAAACATTATCATATAAACATGCATTATCGTCTTTTAGCCACTCTTCTATAAACATTATCATATAAACATGCATTATCGTCTTTTAGCCACTCTTCTATAAACATTATCATATAAACATGCATTATCGTCTTTTAGCCACTCTTCTATAAACATTATCATATAAACATGCATTATCGTCTTTTAGCCACTCTTCTATAAACATTATCATATAAACATGCATTATCGTCTTTTAGCCACTCTTCTATAAACATTATCATATAAACATGCATTATCGTCTTTTAGCCACTCTTCTATAAACATTATCATATAAACATGCATTATCGTCTTTTAGCCACTCTTCTATAAACATTATCATATAAACATGCATTATCGTCTTTTAGCCACTCTTCTATAAACATTATCATATAAACATGCATTATCGTCTTTTAGCCACTCTTCTATAAACATTATCATATAAACATGCATTATCGTCTTTTAGCCACTCTTCTATAAACATTATCATATAAACATGCATTATCGTCTTTTAGCCACTCTTCTATAAACATTATCATATAAACATGCATTATCGTCTTTAGCCACTCTTCTATAAACATTATCATATAAACATGCATTATCGTCTTTTAGCCACTCTTCTATAAACATTATCATATAAACATGCATTATCGTCTTTTAGCCACTCTTCTATAAACATTATCATATAAACATGCATTATCGTCTTTTAGCCACTCTTCTATAAACATTATCATATAAACATGCATTATCGTCTTTAGCCACTCTTCTATAAACATTATCATATAAACATGCATTATCGTCTTTTAGCCACTCTTCTATAAACATTATCATATAAACATGCATTATCGTCTTTTTTAGCCACTCTTCTATAAACATTATCATATAAACATGCATTATCGTCTTTAGCCACTCTTCTATAAACATTATCATATAAACATGCATTATCGTCTTTTAGCCACTCTTCTATAAACATTATCATATAAACATGCATTATCGTCTTTTAGCCACTCTTCTATAAACATTATCATATAAACATGCATTATCGTCTTTTAGCCACTCTTCTATAAACATTATCATATAAACATGCATTATCGTCTTTTAGCCACTCTTTCTGTAAACATTATCATATAAACATGCATTATCGTCTTTTAGCCACTCTTCTATAAACATTATCATATAAACATGCATTATCGTCTTTTAGCCACTCTTCTATAAACATTATCATATAAACATGCATTATCGTCTTTTAGCCACTCTTCTATAAACATTATCATATAAACATGCATTATCGTCTTTTAGCCACTCTTCTATAAACATTATCATATAAACATGCATTATCGTCTTTAGCCACTCTTCTATAAACATTATCATATAAACATGCATTATCGTCTTTTAGCCACTCTTCTATAAACATTATCATATAAACATGCATTATCGTCTTTTAGCCACTCTTCTATAAACATTATCATATAAACATGCATTATCGTCTTTTAGCCACTCTTCTATAAACATTATCATATAAACATGCATTATCATTATCATATAAACATGCATTATCGTCTTTAGCCACTCTTCTATAAACATTATCATATAAACATGCATTATCGTCTTTTTATCGTCCACTCTTCTATAAACATTATCATATAAACATGCATTATCGTCTTTAGCCACTCTTCTATAAACATTATCATATAAACATGCATTATCGTCTTTTAGCCACTCTTCTATAAACATTATCATATAAACATGCATTATCGTCTTTTAGCCACTCTTCTATAAACATTATCATATAAACATGCATTATCGTCTTTAGCCACTCTTCTATAAACATTATCATATAAACATGCATTATCGTCTTTTAGCCACTCTTCTATAAACATTATCATATAAACATGCATTATCGTCTTTTAGCCACTCTTCTATAAACATTATCATATAAACATGCATTATCGTCTTTTAGCCACTCTTCTATAAACATTATCATATAAACATGCATTATCGTCTTTTAGCCACTCTTCTATAAACATTATCATATAAACATGCATTATCGTCTTTTAGCCACTCTTCTATAAACATTATCATATAAACATGCATTATCGTCTTTTAGCCACTCTTCTATAAACATTATCATATAAACATGCATTATCGTCTTTTAGCCACTCTTCTATAAACATTATCATATAAACATGCATTATCGTCTTTTAGCCACTCTTCTATAAACATTATCATATAAACATGCATTATCGTCTTTTAGCCACTCTTCTATAAACATTATCATATAAACATGCATTATCGTCTTTTAGCCACTCTTCTATAAACATTATCATATAAACATGCATTATCGTCTTTTAGCCACTCTTCTATAAACATTATCATATAAACATGCATTATCGTCTTTAGCCACTCTTCTATAAACATTATCATATAAACATGCATTATCGTCTTTTAGCCACTCTTCTATAAACATTATCATATAAACATGCATTATCGTCTTTTAGCCACTCTTCTATAAACATTATCATATAAACATGCATTATCGTCTTTTAGCCACTCTTCTATAAACATTATCATATAAACATGCATTATCGTCTTTTAGCCACTCTTCTATAAACATTATCATATAAACATGCATTATCGTCTTTTAGCCACTCTTCTATAAACATTATCATATAAACATGCATTATCGTCTTTTAGCCACTCTTCTATAAACATTATCATATAAACATGCATTATCGTCTTTAGCCACTCTTCTATAAACATTATCATATAAACATGCATTATCGTCTTTTAGCCACTCTTCTATAAACATTATCATATAAACATGCATTATCGTCTTTAGCCACTCTTCTATAAACATTATCATATAAACATGCATTATCGTCTTTTAGCCACTCTTCTATAAACATTATCATATAAACATGCATTATCGTCTTTTAGCCACTCTTCTATAAACATTATCATATAAACATGCATTATCGTCTTTAGCCACTCTTCTATAAACATTATCATATAAACATGCATTATCGTCTTTAGCCACTCTTCTATAAACATTATCATATAAACATGCATTATCGTCTTTTAGCCACTCTTCTATAAACATTATCATATAAACATGCATTATCGTCTTTTAGCCACTCTTCTATAAACATTATCATATAAACATGCATTATCGTCTTTTAGCCACTCTTCTATAAACATTATCATATAAACATGCATTATCGTCTTTTAGCCACTCTTCTATAAACATTATCATATAAACATGCATTATCGTCTTTTAGCCACTCTTCTATAAACATTATCATATAAACATGCATTATCGTCTTTAGCCACTCTTCTATAAACATTATCATATAAACATGCATTATCGTCTTTTAGCCACTCTTCTATAAACATTATCATATAAACATGCATTATCGTCTTTTAGCCACTCTTCTATAAACATTATCATATAAACATGCATTATCGTCTTTTAGCCACTCTTCTATAAACATTATCATATAAACATGCATTATCGTCTTTAGCCACTCTTCTATAAACATTATCATATAAACATGCATTATCGTCTTTAGCCACTCTTCTATAAACATTATCATATAAACATGCATTATCGTCTTTTAGCCACTCTTCTATAAACATTATCATATAAACATGCATTATCGTCTTTTAGCCACTCTTCTATAAACATTATCATATAAACATGCATTATCGTCTTTTAGCCACTCTTCTATAAACATTATCATATAAACATGCATTATCGTCTTTTAGCCACTCTTCTATAAACATTATCATATAAACATGCATTATCGTCTTTTAGCCACTCTTCTATAAACATTATCATATAAACATGCATTATCGTCTTTTAGCCACTCTTCTATAAACATTATCATATAAACATGCATTATCGTCTTTTAGCCACTCTTCTATAAACATTATCATATAAACATGCATTATCGTCTTTAGCCACTCTTCTATAAACATTATCATATAAACATGCATTATCGTCTTTTAGCCACTCTTCTATAAACATTATCATATAAACATGCATTATCGTCTTTTAGCCACTCTTCTATAAACATTATCATATAAACATGCATTATCGTCTTTTAGCCACTCTTCTATAAACATTATCATATAAACATGCATTATCGTCTTTTAGCCACTCTTCTATAAACATTATCATATAAACATGCATTATCGTCTTTTAGCCACTCTTCTATAAACATTATCATATAAACATGCATTATCGTCTTTTAGCCACTCTTTCTATAAACATTATCATATAAACATGCATTATCGTCTTTAGCCACTAAAACATTATCATATAAACATGCATTATCGTCTTTAGCCACTCTTCTATAAACATTATCATATAAACATGCATTATCGTCTTTTAGCCACTCTTCTATAAACATTATCATATAAACATGCATTATCGTCTTTTAGCCACTCTTCTATAAACATTATCATATAAACATGCATTATCGTCTTTAGCCACTCTTCTATAAACATTATCATATAAACATGCATTATCGTCTTTAGCCACTCTTCTATAAACATTATCATATAAACATGCATTATCGTCTTTTAGCCACTCTTCTATAAACATTATCATATAAACATGCATTATCGTCTTTTAGCCACTCTTCTATAAACATTATCATATAAACATGCATTATCGTCTTTTAGCCACTCTTCTATAAACATTATCATATAAACATGCATTATCGTCTTTTAGCCACTCTTCTATAAACATTATCATATAAACATGCATTATCGTCTTTAGCCACTCTTCTATAAACATTATCATATAAACATGCATTATCGTCTTTAGCCACTCTTCTATAAACATTATCATATAAACATGCATTATCGTCTTTTAGCCACTCTTCTATAAACATTATCATATAAACATGCATTATCGTCTTTTAGCCACTCTTCTATAAACATTATCATATAAACATGCATTATCGTCTTTTAGCCACTCTTCTATAAACATTATCATATAAACATGCATTATCGTCTTTTAGCCACTCTTCTATAAACATTATCATATAAACATGCATTATCGTCTTTTAGCCACTCTTCTATAAACATTATCATATAAACATGCATTATCGTCTTTTAGCCACTCTTCTATAAACATTATCATATAAACATGCATTATCGTCTTTTAGCCACTCTTCTATAAACATTATCATATAAACATGCATTATCGTCTTTTAGCCACTCTTCTATAAACATTATCATATAAACATGCATTATCGTCTTTAGCCACTCTTCTATAAACATTATCATATAAACATGCATTATCGTCTTTTAGCCACTCTTCTATAAACATTATCATATAAACATGCATTATCGTCTTTTAGCCACTCTTCTATAAACATTATCATATAAACATGCATTATCGTCTTTTAGCCACTCTTCTATAAACATTATCATATAAACATGCATTATCGTCTTTAGCCACTCTTCTATAAACATTATCATATAAACATGCATTATCGTCTTTAGCCACTCTTCTATAAACATTATCATATAAACATGCATTATCGTCTTTTAGCCACTCTTCTATAAACATTATCATATAAACATGCATTATCGTCTTTTAGCCACTCTTCTATAAACATTATCATATAAACATGCATTATCGTCTTTTAGCCACTCTTCTATAAACATTATCATATAAACATGCATTATCGTCTTTTAGCCACTCTTCTATAAACATTATCATATAAACATGCATTATCGTCTTTTAGCCACTCTTCTATAAACATTATCATATAAACATGCATTATCGTCTTTTAGCCACTCTTCTATAAACATTATCATATAAACATGCATTATCGTCTTTTAACTCTTCTATAAACATTATCATATAAACATGCATTATCGTCTTTTAGCCACTCTTCTATAAACATTATCATATAAACATGCATTATCGTCTTTTAGCCACTCTTCTATAAACATTATCATATAAACATGCATTATCGTCTTTTAGCCACTCTTCTATAAACATTATCATATAAACATGCATTATCGTCTTTAGCCACTCTTCTATAAACATTATCATATAAACATGCATTATCGTCTTTTAGCCACTCTTCTATAAACATTATCATATAAACATGCATTATCGTCTTTAGCCACTCTTCTATAAACATTATCATATAAACATGCATTATCGTCTTTTAGCCACTCTTCTATAAACATTATCATATAAACATGCATTATCGTCTTTTAGCCACTCTTCTATAAACATTATCATATAAACATGCATTATCGTCTTTTAGCCACTCTTCTATAAACATTATCATATAAACATGCATTATCGTCTTTTAGCCACTCTTCTATAAACATTATCATATAAACATGCATTATCGTCTTTTAGCCACTCTTCTATAAACATTATCATATAAACATGCATTATCGTCTTTTAGCCACTCTTCTATAAACATTATCATATAAACATGCATTATCGTCTTTTAGCCACTCTTCTATAAACATTATCATATAAACATGCATTATCGTCTTTTAGCCACTCTTCTATAAACATTATCATATAAACATGCATTATCGTCTTTAGCCACTCTTCTATAAACATTATCATATAAACATGCATTATCGTCTTTTAGCCACTCTTCTATAAACATTATCATATAAACATGCATTATCGTCTTTTAGCCACTCTTCTATAAACATTATCATATAAACATGCATTATCGTCTTTTAGCCACTCTTCTATAAACATTATCATATAAACATGCATTATCGTCTTTTAGCCACTTATCTTCTATAAACATTATCATATAAACATGCATTATCGTCTTTAGCCACTCTTCTATAAACATTATCATATAAACATGCATTATCGTCTTTTAGCCACTCTTCTATAAACATTATCATATAAACATGCATTATCGTCTTTTAGCCACTCTTCTATAAACATTATCATATAAACATGCATTATCGTCTTTTAGCCACTCTTCTATAAACATTATCATATAAACATGCATTATCGTCTTTTAGCCACTCTTCTATAAACATTATCATATAAACATGCATTATCGTCTTTTAGCCACTCTTCTATAAACATTATCATATAAACATGCATTATCGTCTTTTAGCCACTCTTCTATAAACATTATCATATAAACATGCATTATCGTCTTTTAGCCACTCTTCTATAAACATTATCATATAAACATGCATTATCGTCTTTTAGCCACTCTTCTATAAACATTATCATATAAACATGCATTATCGTCTTTAGCCACTCTTCTATAAACATTATCATATAAACATGCATTATCGTCTTTAGCCACTCTTCTATAAACATTATCATATAAACATGCATTATCGTCTTTTAGCCACTCTTCTATAAACATTATCATATAAACATGCATTATCGTCTTTAGCCACTCTTCTATAAACATTATCATATAAACATGCATTATCGTCTTTTAGCCACTCTTCTATAAACATTATCATATAAACATGCATTATCGTCTTTAGCCACTCTTCTATAAACATTATCATATAAACATGCATTATCGTCTTTAGCCACTCTTCTATAAACATTATCATATAAACATGCATTATCGTCTTTTAGCCACTCTTCTATAAACATTATCATATAAACATGCATTATCGTCTTTTAGCCACTCTTCTATAAACATTATCATATAAACATGCATTATCGTCTTTTAGCCACTCTTCTATAAACATTATCATATAAACATGCATTATCGTCTTTTAGCCACTCTTCTATAAACATTATCATATAAACATGCATTATCGTCTTTTAGCCACTCTTCTATAAACATTATCATATAAACATGCATTATCGTCTTTTAGCCACTCTTCTATAAACATTATCATATAAACATGCATTATCGTCTTTAGCCACTCTTCTATAAACATTATCATATAAACATGCATTATCGTCTTTTAGCCACTCTTCTATAAACATTATCATATAAACATGCATTATCGTCTTTTAGCCACTCTTCTATAAACATTATCATATAAACATGCATTATCGTCTTTTAGCCACTCTTCTATAAACATTATCATATAAACATGCATTATCGTCTTTAGCCACTCTTCTATAAACATTATCATATAAACATGCATTATCGTCTTTAGCCACTCTTCTATAAACATTATCATATAAACATGCATTATCGTCTTTTAGCCACTCTTCTATAAACATTATCATATAAACATGCATTATCGTCTTTAGCCACTCTTCTATAAACATTATCATATAAACATGCATTATCGTCTTTTAGCCACTCTTCTATAAACATTATCATATAAACATGCATTATCGTCTTTTAGCCACTAAACATTATCATATAAACATGCATTATCGTCTTTAGCCACTCTTCTATAAACATTATCATATAAACATGCATTATCGTCTTTAGCCACTCTTCTATAAACATTATCATATAAACATGCATTATCGTCTTTTAGCCACTCTTCTATAAACATTATCATATAAACATGCATTATCGTCTTTAGCCACTCTTCTATAAACATTATCATATAAACATGCATTATCGTCTTTTAGCCACTCTTCTATAAACATTATCATATAAACATGCATTATCGTCTTTTAGCCACTCTTCTATAAACATTATCATATAAACATGCATTATCGTCTTTTAGCCACTCTTCTATAAACATTATCATATAAACATGCATTATCGTCTTTTAGCCACTTTCTATAAACATTATCATATAAACATGCATTATCGTCTTTTAGCCACTCTTCTATAAACATTATCATATAAACATGCATTATCGTCTTTTAGCCACTCTTCTATAAACATTATCATATAAACATGCATTATCGTCTTTTAGCCACTCTTCTATAAACATTATCATATAAACATGCATTATCGTCTTTTAGCCACTCTTCTATAAACATTATCATATAAACATGCATTATCGTCTTTAGCCACTCTTCTATAAACATTATCATATAAACATGCATTATCGTCTTTTAGCCACTCTTCTATAAACATTATCATATAAACATGCATTATCGTCTTTTAGCCACTCTTCTATAAACATTATCATATAAACATGCATTATCGTCTTTTAGCCACTCTTCTATAAACATTATCATATAAACATGCATTATCGTCTTTTAGCCACTCTTCTATAAACATTATCATATAAACATGCATTATCGTCTTTTAGCCACTCTTCTATAAACATTATCATATAAACATGCATTATCGTCTTTTAGCCACTCTTCTATAAACATTATCATATAAACATGCATTATCGTCTTTTAGCCACTCTTCTATAAACATTATCATATAAACATGCATTATCGTCTTTTAGCCACTCTTCTATAAACATTATCATATAAACATGCATTATCGTCTTTTAGCCACTCTTCTATAAACATTATCATATAAACATGCATTATCGTCTTTTAGCCACTCTTCTATAAACATTATCATATAAACATGCATTATCGTCTTTTAGCCACTCTTCTATAAACATTATCATATAAACATGCATTATCGTCTTTTAGCCACTCTTCTATAAACATTATCATATAAACATGCATTATCGTCTTTTAGCCACTCTTCTATAAACATTATCATATAAACATGCATTATCGTCTTTTTAGCCACTCTTCTATAAACATTATCATATAAACATGCATTATCGTCTTTAGCCACTCTTCTATAAACATTATCATATAAACATGCATTATCGTCTTTTAGCCACTCTTCTATAAACATTATCATATAAACATGCATTATCGTCTTTTAGCCACTCTTCTATAAACATTATCATATAAACATGCATTATCGTCTTTTAGCCACTCTTCTATAAACATTATCATATAAACATGCATTATCGTCTTTTAGCCACTCTTCTATAAACATTATCATATAAACATGCATTATCGTCTTTTAGCCACTCTTCTATAAACATTATCATATAAACATGCATTATCGTCTTTTAGCCACTCTTCTATAAACATTATCATATAAACATGCATTATCGTCTTTTAGCCACTCTTCTATAAACATTATCATATAAACATGCATTATCGTCTTTAGCCACTCTTCTATAAACATTATCATATAAACATGCATTATCGTCTTTTAGCCACTCTTCTATAAACATTATCATATAAACATGCATTATCGTCTTTTAGCCACTCTTCTATAAACATTATCATATAAACATGCATTATCGTCTTTTAGCCACTCTTCTATAAACATTATCATATAAACATGCATTATCGTCTTTAGCCACTCTTCTATAAACATTATCATATAAACATGCATTATCGTCTTTTAGCCACTCTTCTATAAACATTATCATATAAACATGCATTATCGTCTTTTAGCCACTCTTCTATAAACATTATCATATAAACATGCATTATCGTCTTTTAGCCACTCTTCTATAAACATTATCATATAAACATGCATTATCGTCTTTTAGCCACTCTTCTATAAACATTATCATATAAACATGCATTATCGTCTTTTAGCCACTCTTCTATAAACATTATCATATAAACATGCATTATCGTCTTTTAGCCACTCTTCTATAAACATTATCATATAAACATGCATTATCGTCTTTTAGCCACTCTTCTATAAACATTATCATATAAACATGCATTATCGTCTTTAGCCACTCTTCTATAAACATTATCATATAAACATGCATTATCGTCTTTTAGCCACTCTTCTATAAACATTATCATATAAACATGCATTATCGTCTTTTAGCCACTCTTCTATAAACATTATCATATAAACATGCATTATCGTCTTTTAGCCACTCTTCTATAAACATTATCATATAAACATGCATTATCGTCTTTTAGCCACTCTTCTATAAACATTATCATATAAACATGCATTATCGTCTTTTAGCCACTCTTCTATAAACATTATCATATAAACATGCATTATCGTCTTTTAGCCACTCTTCTATAAACATTATCATATAAACATGCATTATCGTCTTTTAGCCACTCTTCTATAAACATTATCATATAAACATGCATTATCGTCTTTAGCCACTCTTCTATAAACATTATCATATAAACATGCATTATCGTCTTTTAGCCACTCTTCTATAAACATTATCATATAAACATGCATTATCGTCTTTTAGCCACTCTTCTATAAACATTATCATATAAACATGCATTATCGTCTTTTAGCCACTCTTCTATAAACATTATCATATAAACATGCATTATCGTCTTTTAGCCACTCTTCTATAAACATTATCATATAAACATGCATTATCGTCTTTTAGCCACTCTTCTATAAACATTATCATATAAACATGCATTATCGTCTTTAGCCACTCTTCTATAAACATTATCATATAAACATGCATTATCGTCTTTTAGCCACTCTTCTATAAACATTATCATATAAACATGCATTATCGTCTTTTAGCCACTCTTCTATAAACATTATCATATAAACATGCATTATCGTCTTTTAGCCACTCTTCTATAAACATTATCATATAAACATGCATTATCGTCTTTTAGCCACTCTTCTATAAACATTATCATATAAACATGCATTATCGTCTTTTAGCCACTCTTCTATAAACATTATCATATAAACATGCATTATCGTCTTTTAGCCACTCTTCTATAAACATTATCATATAAACATGCATTATCGTCTTTTAGCCACTCTTCTATAAACATTATCATATAAACATGCATTATCGTCTTTTAGCCACTCTTCTATAAACATTATCATATAAACATGCATTATCGTCTTTTAGCCACTCTTCTATAAACATTATCATATAAACATGCATTATCGTCTTTAGCCACTCTTCTATAAACATTATCATATAAACATGCATTATCGTCTTTTAGCCACTCTTCTATAAACATTATCATATAAACATGCATTATCGTCTTTTAGCCACTCTTCTATAAACATTATCATATAAACATGCATTATCGTCTTTTAGCCACTCTTCTATAAACATTATCATATAAACATGCATTATCGTCTTTTAGCCACTCTTCTATAAACATTATCATATAAACATGCATTATCGTCTTTTAGCCACTCTTCTATAAACATTATCATATAAACATGCATTATCGTCTTTTAGCATTATCGTCTCTTTAGCCACTCTTCTATAAACATTATCATATAAACATGCATTATCGTCTTTAGCCACTCTTCTATAAACATTATCATATAAACATGCATTATCGTCTTTTAGCCACTCTTTCTATAAACATTATCATATAAACATGCATTATCGTCTTTTCTTCTATAAACATTATCACTGCATTATCGTCTTTTAGCCATAAACATTATCATATAAACATGCATTATCGTCTTTTAGCCACTCTTCTATAAACATTATCATATAAACATGCATTATCGTCTTTTAGCCACTCTTCTATAAACATTATCATATAAACATGCATTATCGTCTTTTAGCCACTCTTCTATAAACATTATCATATAAACATGCATTATCGTCTTTAGCCACTCTTCTATAAACATTATCATATAAACATGCATTATCGTCTTTTAGCCACTCTTCTATAAACATTATCATATAAACATGCATTATCGTCTTTTAGCCACTCTTCTATAAACATTATCATATAAACATGCATTATCGTCTTTAGCCACTCTTCTATAAACATTATCATATAAACATGCATTATCGTCTTTTAGCCACTCTTCTATAAACATTATCATATAAACATGCATTATCGTCTTTTAGCCACTCTTCTATAAACATTATCATATAAACATGCATTATCGTCTTTTAGCCACTCTTCTATAAACATTATCATATAAACATGCATTATCGTCTTTAGCCACTCTTCTATAAACATTATCATATAAACATGCATTATCGTCTTTAGCCACTCTTCTATAAACATTATCATATAAACATGCATTATCGTCTTTTAGCCACTCTTCTATAAACATTATCATATAAACATGCATTATCGTCTTTAGCCACTCTTCTATAAACATTATCATATAAACATGCATTATCGTCTTTTAGCCACTTTCTATAAACATTATCATATAAACATGCATTATCGTTTTTAGCCACTATAAACATTATCATATAAACATGCATTATCGTCTTTTAGCCACTTCTATAAACATTATCATATAAACATGCATTATCGTCTTTAGCCACTCTTCTATAAACATTATCATATAAACATGCATTATCGTCTTTAGCCACTCTTCTTCTATAAACATTATATAAAACATGCATTATCGTCTTTTAGCCACTCTTCTATAAACATTATCATATAAACATGCATTATCGTCTTTTAGCCACTTCTTCTATAAACATTATCATATAATGCATGATCGTCTTTTAGCCACTCTTCTATAAACATTATCATATAAACATGCATTATCGTCTTTTAGCCACTCTTCTATAAACATTATCATATAAACATGCATTATCGTCTTTTAGCCACTCTTCTATAAACATTATCATATAAACATGCATTATCGTCTTTTTAGCCACTCTTCTATAAACATTATCATATAAACATGCATTATCGTCTTTTAGCCACTCTTCTATAAACATTATCATATAAACATGCATTATCGTCTTTTAGCCACTCTTCTATAAACATTATCATATAAACATGCATTATCGTCTTTTAGCCACTCTTCTATAAACATTATCATATAAACATGCATTATCGTCTTTAGCCACTCTTCTATAAACATTATCATATAAACATGCATTATCGTCTTTTAGCCACTCTTCTATAAACATTATCATATAAACATGCATTATCGTCTTTAGCCACTCTTCTATAAACATTATCATATAAACATGCATTATCGTCTTTAGCCACTCTTCTATAAACATTATCATATAAACATGCATTATCGTCTTTTAGCCACTCTTCTATAAACATTATCATATAAACATGCATTATCGTCTTTTAGCCACTCTTCTATAAACATTATCATATAAACATGCATTATCGTCTTTTAGCCACTCTTCTATAAACATTATCATATAAACATGCATTATCGTCTTTAGCCACTCTTCTATAAACATTATCATATAAACATGCATTATCGTCTTTTAGCCACTCTTCTATAAACATTATCATATAAACATGCATTATCGTCTTTTAGCCACTCTTCTATAAACATTATCATATAAACATGCATTATCGTCTTTTAGCCACTCTTCTATAAACATTATCATATAAACATGCATTATCGTCTTTTAGCCACTCTTCTATAAACATTATCATATAAACATGCATTATCGTCTTTTAGCCACTCTTCTATAAACATTATCATATAAACATGCATTATCGTCTTTAGCCACTCTTCTATAAACATTATCATATAAACATGCATTATCGTCTTTTAGCCACTCTTCTATAAACATTATCATATAAACATGCATTATCGTCTTTTAGCCACTCTTCTATAAACATTATCATATAAACATGCATTATCGTCTTTAGCCACTCTTCTATAAACATTATCATATAAACATGCATTATCGTCTTTAGCCACTCTTCTATAAACATTATCATATAAACATGCATTATCGTCTTTTAGCCACTCTTCTATAAACATTATCATATAAACATGCATTATCGTCTTTTAGCCACTCTTCTATAAACATTATCATATAAACATGCATTATCGTCTTTTAGCCACTCTTCTATAAACATTATCATATAAACATGCATTATCGTCTTTAGCCACTCTTCTATAAACATTATCATATAAACATGCATTATCGTCTTTAGCCACTCTTCTATAAACATTATCATATAAACATGCATTATCGTCTTTTAGCCACTCTTCTATAAACATTATCATATAAACATGCATTATCGTCTTTTAGCCACTCTTCTATAAACATTATCATATAAACATGCATTATCGTCTTTTAGCCACTCTTCTATAAACATTATCATATAAACATGCATTATCGTCTTTAGCCACTCTTCTATAAACATTATCATATAAACATGCATTATCGTCTTTTAGCCACTCTTCTATAAACATTATCATATAAACATGCATTATCGTCTTTTAGCCACTCTTCTATAAACATTATCATATAAACATGCATTATCGTCTTTTAGCCACTCTTCTATAAACATTATCATATAAACATGCATTATCGTCTTTTAGCCACTCTTCTATAAACATTATCATATAAACATGCATTATCGTCTTTTAGCCACTCTTCTATAAACATTATCATATAAACATGCATTATCGTCTTTTAGCCACTCTTCTATAAACATTATCATATAAACATGCATTATCGTCTTTTAGCCACTCTTCTATAAACATTATCATATAAACATGCATTATCGTCTTTTAGCCACTCTTCTATAAACATTATCATATAAACATGCATTATCGTCCTTTAGCCACTCTTCGATAAACATTATCATATAAACATGCATTATCGTCTTTCAGCCACTCTTCTATAAACATTATCATATAAACATGCATTATCGTCTTTTAGCCACTCTTCTATAAACATTATCATATAAACATGCATTATCGTCTTTTAGCCACTCTTCTATAAACATTATCATATAAACATGCATTATCGTCTTTTAGCCACTTCTATAAACATTATCATATAAACATGCATTATCGTCTTTTAGCCACTCTTCTATAAACATTATCATATAAACATGCATTATCGTCTTTTAGCCACTCTTCTATAAACATTATCATATAAACATGCATGATCGTCTTTTAGCCACTCTTCTATAAACATTATCATATAAACATGCATTATCGTCTTTTAGCCACTCTTCTATAAACATTATCATATAAACATGCATTATCGTCTTTTAGCCACTCTTCTATAAACATTATCATATAAACATGCATTATCGTCTTTTAGCCACTCTTCTATAAACATTATCATATAAACATGCATTATCGTCTCTTAGCCACTCTTCTATAAACATTATCATATAAACATGCATTATCGTCTTTTAGCCACTCTTCTATAAACATCATATAAACATGCATTATCGTCTTTTAGCCACTTTTCTATATGTTCATTTCATAGAATGAATCAGCCAAACAGGTATATGATCCAAGGACAAGTACGCTGATGATGAGGAACAATCTGTGTGAAAGATGGAAACCGACGATATTGAAGTGACGCTATGGGGCTCTGTTGTGGAATGCAAAGCCACTGTTGACGAATGCGTAGAAGCTACCAATGTGGTCGTAAATGAAGCAAATCAATACTACACCCAGCTCTTTGTATTAACCACTCATACTACAGTACCAAAATTGATGTGAGTTAGCTTCTTGTGTAGTTATTCATTGGGGTGGATTGTTATCTTGCTTTGCCATACATTTAATGTTGTGAAGCCCTCTATTTTATCAGTTTGGTAGCATGCCTATTAATGGGAACGTAAATGTTACTATTAATAGGAACATTTTGCTACATGGAAGCCGCCATTTTGTGATGATTCCTATGACCCTTTGCTATCCTATCATTCTATTGCAATGTTAAATTTTTAAAATTTGAAATACGTCTGGGAAAAATATCTTTGCTTTGGGAAACTTAAAACTTATAAAAATACCTTCATTACTGTCATGGCTACAACTTTGCCACTCCAATTTGACATGTTCACCACGCCGTTTTCGAAATATTAGATAAAATAGACAATAGAGCTAGGCTTTTAGGCGCAAAACGGCCATTTTAAAAATTCAAATGTTTTTCAACTTATTGAATTTGATATTTCAAGTACATACATTAGAAACTATGACATTTTATTGCAACATCTGAACAATATGGCTGCATGACTTCAATATTCTCGTGTGTTATAAATTTTCCTATTAATAGGCATGCTTCCGAACTGTTTAAATAATGATTCAAGTTCAATACGTATTGGACCTCTGATAAACCGGCTTTTTTTAAGCACTATTTACAGAACCATTGTGATTTGAGCAGATTTTTCACCAATTGATCAAATATATTTCATGTGTGTACTTTAAGAAAGTCAAAGAAACACGTTGATGTTGATGTTTTTCCAAATATTTTCAACCATATACAAAATCCACAAGTACTGTCCTTTTTAAGCAAACTCAAAGATTACTGCAGGAATGTTGTAATGACATCACTTGGATGACTTTGACTAAGAACAACACTTGAAATTTTGTGCAAACAGGAAATTCTTCAAAATTGAATAACTTCGTGCTGAAATAACACATACTGTAGCAATTTGCTAATGGTTTACAATATCTGGAAATTTCGCTAAGCAATTTAAAAAGTTTAAAATATACCCGGCTTCCAACGCATAATGTTTCTTTAAAATATAGCTGTGGTTGTCATCCTAAAATGTACTGTAAAGATTTGGTGTTCAAAGTATACATAGGCCTGATAGGCGAGGGATTTTTGTAGGTGTTTCATCCACTAGGTGTTTTAACGGTGACCTATGGAGAGAAGTACCTATGGAGTACTGTAGAGGATTTTTAGTCTTATTGAAAAGATTCTTAATTTTAAATATAAGTCTTTGAATTTTCTTAGAAGTACTTATAGTTTTAGCAATGTGCACTGAATGTTTAATTTATGCTACATTTGTGATGTTCTGAATAACAGGTGGACAGCTCCAAATCTGTATTTTATTTAATGTATTTCCTTCCTATGATCAACATTTAAATCTGTGACCAAAATTTCTTGTTATTCCTCACAATTTTTGACAGGCATGAAAAAGGTAAAGGATAAAGAAACACAATCGTCTGGTGTGTCGTACATGACAAAGGGGGACAGAAAAATGTGTATATAGGGGTCTGGAAATTCCAAAACTATTAACTGATTTTGATGGCTGTTTTGCTACTTTTATAATTGTTTAATGGATTCCAATTATAATGTTCTGCTACGCGTCCATTTACCTTTGAAGGAGTGTGATTGACAGAAATTTAAAGGAGTTTTAAATAGAATTAAAAGTTATATGGTTTAAAGAAATGTAATGTACAGAAATTAGATTAACTGAAATTTAAAGGCGTGAAGTCAATACAAATTTAAAGGTGTATAGCGGACCAAAGTTTAAAAGTTATACTTGTCCAAAATATAAAGGTACAGTCAATCAATATTTAAAAGATGTACAAGTGACCATATTTAAAGGTGTTTAGTCGACCAATATAAAGAGGTACCGTTATCATTTAATATTATATTATTATTATGCATTATTGGATGTCAGTTTGTGTTATAATAAGATAATATGAAACGTACAGTATATCATGAAATTAATAAATACGTGAACAAAGCATCAAAAACTCCAAACGTTTGCTTTTCTGGTTCAAAAATCTCTGCAGGTTATTGGATAATTATCATTTGGTTGAATACATAGAATCAACTTGTAACTTGTAAGAACTATTATAAGTAACAACTCGTGTTATATTGTATTTCCTTCTTCAGGTTCAAGCATACCCAGCATGCAGTAGCATTCCCAGCATGCAGTATTAGCACAATGATTATTGCATACACCATCGTGGATAAACATTCCATCTCTTTGAAAAAGCTAAAGCTACATTGGAGTACACTGCAAGTGAGAGCGTAATGAAGTACTTCTGGCTTTGCCTCCATCAACACTGCTGCCTAACGTAGAAACGGCTTTAACAAAACAATTGCTAATAAACATCTCCCTGAAATACAAAACTCTGAGGTAGTTGGCCTGAGTGGAGAACACTTGCTGAATGCAAATCCAGATAATAAGCTGCTACCACCTGCTACACACAGTACATACACATCTGTTATTATGTTTATCAAGTCATGCTCACTTTGATATCCATTTTCATATCTTGATAAGCAAGTAGCATACACACATGTATCTTGATAAGAAAGTAGCATACACACATACAGACATGTATGTTTACTAGTCAAACTTACCTCATTACTTTGTGAAATGTAACTTAGTTAAAGTTTCACAATTATGTTCATGGTAACTGAAGGATGGATCTTACATGTCTTTGTGTTTTTGTTTTAAATGTAACTTCCATTTTTCCAACAAACTTTACATGATTATCATATTTTGCATGCTTTGTTAAATCCTATTGTTAAATAGTCACCCCCAAAAAAGTATTTTTGTTTTTGTTTTTAACTGTTTCACTTAAAAACACATTTGTAAAGTGTGTCAAGAGACTTGATTGAAAGTATATGTAAGTTTTTGTAATATATTGTAAATATCGTACTTTCTATATTTTTGTTTACTCGATTAAAGCTTATACACACACTACTGTGTTTTGTTTCACTTGGGAATAGTTTTCCTTAAGAATGTAAGTATGTGCTATAATCCAAACCTAAAAATCATTTCATTGACAATGTAATGATTGCTATATACTTAACATGAGTACTATGATGGAAGGGATTGCCTGCTAAAGATAAGGTTAAGGATGCTAATTGTACATATATTTACTTTTACACATATGCACTTGTAGAAATATGTGCTTGTGCTTGTATGTGCTTGTGCATGTATATTCTTGTGCATGTTTGTACATGTGCATATATGTACTTGTGTATATATGTACTTGTGCATATATGTACGAGTACATCCATGTAATTGTGCATATCGTCCCTCTTTTCGCGTAGTGATGAATGTCATTTGTGTAGTGACGAATGTCAAAATTGAAATGAATAATAGTCCTCATACTGACGAAATGTTCGGAAAATTTTGAAGCTTGATGAAATAAAAGTTGATAAACGTATTATATAACTTTATATATCATTGGAAAGAGAAAATTATCATCTTTTGACAATTGAACTTATAATAAAGATATTGTAAGCAAAATCGTATTCTATGAAGCTTCAAAGACATTCGTCAGTATGCGGAAATAATAATTCAGTATTTTGCGCCAATTTTCGTTTTACCTAAATAAGACATTCGTCAGTCATTAAAGTTGTTCTGCTTGTACAAACATTTACCTGTACAAACATCTACTTGTTTCAAACATTTACTTCTGCACCCATTTACCTGATAAATAACCAGGTCATCTGTTTTTTCCTTTTTATTTTGATAAGCAAATTTATTCTGAAACCTTAGTTGTTGTAACTAAGTTGGTGCATGAGTATCATGTTAGCAATGGATGAAGTCCTTATTGTGTGCTTATTTTAATTAAGATAAAGTGGTGTCACTATTTGCTACAGTAAGTTTGTGGTTATGATTTGCTAGGACAAATTTGTAAGGAGAAGGACAATTCATGTATGCGGAAAGAGGGACGATATACTTGTCTCTTTTACAAGCGTTTACTTGTACAAACATTTACTTGTGCAAACATTTACTTGTGCAAACATTTACTTGTGCAAACATTTTGCTACCTACTGAAATGTAACTAACTTTTATATCTTCATAAGCAAATAGGGAACTAGTTAAACTTATACTTAGGTCATGCTTGCTCACTTTAATATCCATTTTTATATCTTGATAAGCAAATAGCATCCACACATATGGTTACTAACCAAACTTACTATTTACTGAAATGTAACTATTATATCTTTATAAGCAAATAGCATGCACACATATGGTTACTAGTCAAACTTACTACTTACTGAAATGTAACTATTATATCTTCATAAGCAAATAGCATGCACACATATGGGTACAAGTCAAACTTACTACTTACTGAAATGTAACTATTATATCTTCATAAGCAAATAGCGTATTACACACATATTGTTACTTGTCAAACTTACTACTTACTGAAATGTAACTATCTTTTATATCTTGATAAGCAAATAGCATGCACGCATATGGTTACTAGTCAAACTTACTACTTACTGAAATGTAACTAACTTTTATATCTTCATAAGCAAATAGCATACACACATATGGCTACTAGTCAAACTTACTAGTTACTGAAATTAACTAATTTTCAAATCTTCATAAGCAAATAGCATACAAACTTGCTACTCACTGAAATGTAACTAACTTTTATATATTCATAAGCAAATAGCATGCACACATATGGTTACTAGTCAAACTTACTACTTACTGAAATGTAACTAACTTTTATATCTTCATAAGCAAATAGCATACACACATGGTTACTAGTCAAACTTACTATTTACTGAAATGTAACTACCTTGTATATCTTCATAAGAAATAGTAACCTTAACTAGTCAAACTTACTATTTACTGAAATGCAACTAACTTTTATATCTTGATAAGCAAATAGCATGCACACATATGGCTACTAGTCAAACTTACTACTTACTGAATGTTATCCTCATAAGTCATACACCTATACTAGTCAAACTTACTGAAATGCAACTAACTTTTATATCTTGATAAGCAAATAGCATGCACACATATGGTTAGTCAAACTAGAATGTAACAAAACTTTTTTGTTTGTGGTTATTGTTTCTACATGTCTTTGTTTTTGTTTAAAATGTCATTTTTCCAACAAATGTTTCAAATTTCATATTTTGTATGTATGTCAGATCTTTATTGTTACATATTCACCCCAATTTGTTAGAGCTTTGTAACTGTTTTAATTTCAAAAGACATTTGTAAGGTGTATAAAGATACTTGATAAAAGTATATTAAAAGTTTGTTAATATATTGTGAATATCATACTTTCAGATTATTTTGTACGTTCTATTCTTTTGTTTACTCAATTAACGCTTACTATACACACATTGCTGATTTTTTTTTCAGTTGGGAATAGTTTTCCTTAAGAATTAATCCAAAATCGAAAGTAGTTTAATATAATTATCAGCCTATATACTTACCATGAATACTATGATTCCCTTTCTATGATTCCCTGCTACCGATAATGTTAAGGATGCTAACGTATATGTTTTATGAAGACATGGTTTCATTTTGCCTGCAAAACAGGCAAAATACATCAAAATGATTATGATTTCCAACATTTCAAGGACTGCTAACTGATATAGTATACTTAGTACCACTTACTTAATTTTAACACTTTAATATTGATTTTCTTATCATTTAAGAAGTTAGTAAACATGTTAGACATTTACATCAACCTTCTTACTACAACATAAACATATTTTTTATAGTTTTAATTTAAAATTTCAATTATCCATATATAGAGTTTGATATTTTTATACCAGTTTTTCAGCCAGTTCTCCCATTATTTTCCTGCAAATCTTACCTTACCTATTCAAACGCTCATAGTTTGCATTGGTGGTTTTACTCGCTGTCTTTTTCATTCTTGCGTAATTATTGTTTTAAATATTCAACTTTTTAGAAATGTTTTCTGAATCATTATGATGTGAGTAAAATAAGAGTTTAGTATATGCTGTAGTCACAGTGTAAATATTTAAGTTTATACATTTTTACACACGCTTTACCATTGTTAACCGAGACGATTAGTACATGGTTTACTTTGTTTTGTTTTAAATGTTAAAAGAAAATATCCCATGTGCAATCTCTCTGCCTTATTATTTCATTACTTCTTCCATTCACAAAAAATCATGTTCATATTGCTAACATGTATGCTCTTATTAAGGCATTTCACTTGCAAATTTGGGAAAATACTTAAAATTTGATTCTTCCTTTTTCAACTTTCTGAAAACCTTTGAATTGGATCATTTTGCTTTCATTTAATCATTATTTCATATGATGGTACTAGAAATAGCAAATCATCTGATCAAATTTTACACATTCTAAAGCAATTAAATATGTTTCTGATAATCATTAAAAACACTAATTCCATCTCTATGGGCGCAGGGCCCTCTTGACTTGCAGACTGATGCCATCCACCCACCAGGATATTGAATGGAATGATTAAGTATCCATTGACCCGTTTGCTCCTCACAGTGATAACATAAATCGTTTTTGTTCTTACATGTAATTATGCGCATGTCCTATATATAACCTTCCAGTCCCCCACTATCTCAGGCAAAACATAAATTTGTCCTTCTTGTATGTCAGCTCTCCAGCTTCATAATACTAACAAAACGTAACTCGACTCCTTATATAACAAAGAGACACACAGAGACACTTCTTTTAATTCATTAACATTTATTTTAGATAGAGAAAGCTAGGGTGAAGTCACGAAAAATTTCATAAACTTACAAACGTGCGTAAAGCCTTTATCACTTGAACTGCAGTCCTAAATATTATACTACCTACATCAAATGTAAAGGTACCAAAATGTCTTTAACCCCCCCCCCCTCCCCCTCCTCTATTCCCCCCCTCCCCTCCCCTCCATTTATCACATGATTTGACTTAAAGAATCTCGCGGTAAGTTGGCACATAAATTACAATCCCCATCAGTGACTTTATATTAAACTTTCATTGCCTTGAATGTTCACATAATGTAAACCACGTTGACATTGCAAGAAAACCTCTACATTTCCCTACTATCACGCCCAAGGACACACTGGTTACGATTTTCGTAACCACATTTTTTAGTTAACTTCGTGAACTCGTCATTTGTACTAATAACTTGGTCAACAGTCAGTATCTTTTTACAGGAAGTTTGTGGAAACTTAATAAGTCATTCCCCACAGGGTTTGAAATTCAGGTAAGGGTAAGTTACACATAATAAGAATGATATAATTTGATAATGAGATGTGGGCAGGAATGATGCAACTGATGTGGTTTGCGACAATCGCCCTTCGCTCAAGAGCTTGATTTCTACCTCTTTTGCGTTAAGACAGTAAGCTGCGAATCTTATTAAGCCCAGACTTCATCATTGGAAGAAATGTCAATAAGCTAGTACAGTTGGCAAAATATGCCGACACCTCCTGGAAAAGACAAAAGGAATATGATTGATTAACTCATCGATGTATTTATTATACTAAAATTTATTAGAAAGTACAACATGAAATTTTTAAAGAAAGTTAGGTATGTGACAAGTAAAATGCACTATATCATTTCAGCTATTGGCCCGAATTGGTTAACATGAAGCAACAAAATGAAAGTATCCTACTGTCCTATGAACTGATTGGCTTTGTAGTAAGAGTGTGTAACCCCGTCATTATTTTGCAACAAAATGTTGGTCAACTGTATGATAGCGTTTCGTAAAGTTAACGAACCTTAGTCGTATTTTGGGGACGTTCAAGACAACATAGAATGATACAATTCGAGAATGAGATATGGGCAGGAATACTGCAACTGATCTGGGTCATGGGTTCGTGTAAACTGTTTCGTCAGTCTCCCATGGTTCAAGAAAGTATTTCTTCCACCTTTCGTTGGTTGTGATGCGAATTTGATTAAGCTCAACTTCACCATCACAACAAACACCAAATGCCAAACTCGTGAAGCCTGCTAGCAAAATAAGCCAAAATCTAGAAAACAAAAGAAATATAATAGATTAATTCATTAAATAATGTATTACACTTTTACCAGAACACCGAATGACTAGAATATGTAAGAAAGTTAGATATATGACTTTTTTGTAAAATACACTATAATTTCTTAGTTATTGGAAGTTGTACCAGAATTGGTCAATATAAAAGGACGAAATGAACGTATCCTGCCGTCCTGTAACCTTTTTGGTTTCACAGTATAAGTTTGTGACCCCGTTCTTATTTTGTACCAACAGGTTGGTTAACTGTATAATATCTCTTTTGAACCTTAAACAGCTTTTATTGTCAAAATGGATTTTTATTGTCAAAATGTACTGGAATAAAGTCTTCACATTACCATTTTACTCCTTTGTTTGTACTTGTAAAACTCTGTACCAGAATAGCTAACAAAATTTGTGTTGCTATTCTGGTATACACTTTATTAAGCACGGTATAATGCTAATATGAAGGCCTATTCCAGTCCATTTTGACAATAGAAATACATTTTGAAAATGTTCTTATTCTTATTTTGGAATCTTAACGTCAGGCACGTTCTATACAACTGGAAAATGATACAATTCGAGAACGAAATATGAGCGGGAATACAATGTGGGTCACGAGTTCGTGGAGACTGTTTCGCCAATCGCCCATGGTTCAAGAAAGTGTTTCCTTTGTCGGTTATGATGCGAATCTAATTAAGTTCAACTTCATCATCGGAAGAAATTTCAGGTGTCAAACTTGTAAATCCATCAGCACCTGAATACTTCAGCTCTTGCATCGTAGCAATTTGATAGAGTTAATTTGTCATCTTTTCTCTTATCACTTTCTATTGATAATACAGGGCGTATATCTCGTTTCAACAAGAATTGTATTACTAGACGTTGCAATTCAACCGTTTTTATTAAGTGGATATTGATTATGAAGTAGTTAATCAGCTAAACATAAAGAGCAATTAAGTGGCTTTCAATGTTCTTCGCTTACAACCGAATTTTTTCCACTAAATAGCTGAAAGGAGCTTTGTAACCCGTCCTGCTTTTTTTCTTCTTCAAAATGGTGGGATTATGATTAGTCGATTACTGTGTATTCAATGTGCAATGGAAGGTCTTCTTATCTTTGAAGTACATACATGAATGCGGACGTGCCATTACAATACACGTACACAAAATATAGTAGAAAACTTTCGATCCATTGCATCTTGCTGTCGTGAAAGGGAGTGTTCATGTAAATTTGTCAACCATTTTGCATTGTAAATTTCATCGTCACAAAAACTGTCAAAGCAAA
Source organism: Chiridota heheva (assembly GCA_020152595.1). NCBI lineage: Eukaryota > Metazoa > Echinodermata > Holothuroidea > Apodida > Chiridotidae > Chiridota > Chiridota heheva. Next base: position 215,902 of record JAIGNY010001813.1, on the reverse strand, counting down.
ACAAAAATGAAAAGATTTTTTGTCATTCAAAATGTTTGACCGAATGGTATACTGCTTGGAACTTCTGCCGAGTCAAGGAAAAGACACTTTTCAAATTGGGTTCTTGACCAGATGTATGTCAACCAATTACTCGAAAATAATTTGTGAACTTAAATCACCATCAATTTTACACTATAGCGATCTCTCCGAAAATCTATTCCGAAATAGACAAATTGTCAAAGTAATATTCCCCTGAATTTTCATTTTCATGATACCGGACTAGACTATTAAAAAAAAATATGGACGTTAAAACCAGTTATTGCTTCTTAAAGAGTTCACCAATATATTGAAAAGTGACCTTGCACTTTAAAGTGCGATTTTATAATTGCAGGTACCGTTGTTTATGTATTTCTTTGAAAATTAATTTCTTTTTTTTTTAGATACTGGAAACCAGTATTGTTTCAATTTTGATATGGGGTATAATATGCACTTTATAAAAGCATGCTTTGCTCATCTGCATGCATGAACCTTATTAAAGCATATGTTATTAAAAGAAATACAGATATATATATATATATATATATATATATATATATATATATATATATATATATATATATATATATATATATATATATATATATATATATATATATATATATATATATATATATATATATATATATATATATATATATATATATATATATATACATATATATATATATATATATATATATATATATATATATATATATATATATATATATATATATATATATATATATATATATATATATATATATATATATATATATATATATATATATATATATATATATATATATATATATATATATATATATATATTTATATATATATATTTATATATATATATATATATATATATATATATATATATATATATATATATATACATATATATATATATATATATATATATATATATATATTTGTGTGTGTGTGTGCGTGTGGGTGTGTGGGTGTGTGCGTATGTGTGTGAGGGTGGGTGTGTGTGTGTGTGTAAATGCACTAATATATTCCTAATTTCTAACATTTCTAATAAGTAGTCTGATAAAATGATTGTTACATTGTGGCGTTTGTTAATTGCCGTCAACACTATATAGTAGATCTAGGGTCCTAACATGAAATATAAAATCCAATCAAAGGAGCCAAGAAAATACATTATTCAGCATCTGTGGTCAATAATGGAAAGGTATTGTTCCATAGATGAATTCAGAAGTGAGCGCCCCCCTTCTAGTAACGTCACTTCCGGTTTTCAAAGTTGGTTGCGAAAAATCTGTGATGCTATCGATAACACATGAAAGCGTATGTTCGGTCCGACTGATTATGAAATCGATAAAATTGAAAACCGGAAGTGACGTTACCAGCACGGCGGCGCTCATTTCTGAGTGTATTTAGGGGACGATGCCTTTCCTTTAACTTATCTCTAACAAGTTTGTGGTTCTACACACGAACGAATAACAACATCATCTTTTACACACAGAAAATACATTTGATTGCAGTGTAGTTTCATTGAGTTCGAGTAATGTCAGCCACTACTTACGTAGCAATAATTGCGGTGGCAATGCACTCTTTCGCACCGATTAATACCGTACTAATAATAATCTGTTAATATAACAGAAAGGCAGGTATTAAATGGACAATTTTATGTAATCATCGACGATTAAGAGACTTTCTTTAGAGTGTGTAAAAATCACATGAAGAACTTGATTTCGTTTTAGAGAAACTTGAGGGAATTATCTCTTAAGAAAATTTTCCTTTTAAGAATTGTTTTGATGATCTCAAAGGATTGGAGAGGGGAATTGAAGGAATATTTGTTTGAGAGTAAGATAAAAATGATAAAAGGTTATTATGACGAATGGAAAGAAATGCATTTTCTATAAAATGGCTGAAGGATAAACAGGGGAAAAGGTTAACGAGTGAACTGTTCAAAGCAGTTAGTGCATTCAACAGGGGAATTATTTAATTAATTCTTATAGACAAAAATCGTCTCAAGTATTGCATCAAAATTGTTCTATGAGATTAAAACAAAAAGCTTTTAAAAGCAGGACAATTCGTTTAATCGCTCGTATATTAGGCCCTAAATTGAAAGCTCGAGTCACTTTTAAAAATAACGTCTGGTTATACGAGTCTATCATTGCAATTTTTTTATATTATACACTTTTATCATATATTTAGCGCATCTAGTCATTTACCCCCTATTTTCTCGAAATCTAAATGGAAAACCCCGTTATACTATTTGTATTATAATGGTAATAATGATAACATACAATCTATATGGCGTTCTACGCACATAATACAATCATATGGTGCACGTGAAACATTGGCGTTGCCATCGTCCAAAAAGTAGAGTTCAATGACTTTCGATTTCAACGTCGAAAATGGAAAGTGATATATTTCCCAAATTGAGGGAGGTTATGAAGCCTAACCTAAACCTATCCCTAACCCTAATCTGTTAGGGTGAAAATAGTTATGCTCTAAAATTGTCAAAAGCTCCCTGTTTGTGGGGTAATATATACTTTTCCGTCCAAACGTTAGGAAGGGGCGCATGCATGTGACTTTTACCTGATATTCTATTGTTTTCACACAATACATTTTGGAAAAGTAATGATAAAGATAAAATATCCTCACGTCTTAAAGGCCATTTGTCGTGATTTTATTGTGGCGGCGTACATTTCATTCCAACACTCAGTAATTTGATCCAAGACGGTTACTGATTTGCTCATCTGTGTTGGTGTATCTATTTGTTATTCGACCAATTAATACACACGAATAGAAATTTGTTTTACCTTTCACAATGCACAAAAACTGGCCTTTAATGTTTGCATAAAGCATTTTTATAGCTGTTTGCACAAATTGCAAAATATGAAAGATCATGACAAGTGAACAACATATAAACAAACAACATATAAACAAACAAACAAACAAACAAACAACAAATCACATCGATTACTTTACATCAAGATATCCCGATGAGATGCGCAAGGCTATATTTAATTATCAAACAGTGCGATACACTCTGTCTAGTTTACACATTGTCAGATAAACTATAGAACAACTGAATACAAACTGATGACATGTGATCCAGCCCTTTAATAAACTGTCATTTATATTTTTCCAAAAATAAACTGTTGTTTTAAGATTTTAAGATATCGATGAGTCAGGTGGATTAGTATTACTTCTGATTTATTCATTCTTATCTTTTCACTCTTTGTGATATTTCCATTTTAGTTAAGTTTTCATCTAATATTATCAAACGTATGAACATGACCCGGCAAAGTACAATACAGTTCTTTGACAGACTTCATGACTTTAATAAAAAAAACGTGTAATTTGAGTTGAAAAACACTTTCCAAAGACAGTTTATGACGAAGACATAATTGGCACTCAGTCGTAACAATTTGCTTGATTTCAATAGTAGACAACTACAAACAAAATTGTTTATTTTTCGTATTACAAGCATACGATTTCGAGCGGAGTAGTTTTTACAGTTTGAAAATAGCACGTTTAGTTTTATAATTATGGCTGATCACATTTGAATGATTTGCTTTGCATATATGCAACAATTGTAATGTAGGAACATAACATATGAGGACAACTTCAAAATGTATCATGAATTGTTTTTTTTTAATTTCAGTCAGTAAAAACAATGAAAATATATTCTCAAGCAGAAGAAGGAAATCAACAATTAAACGTGCAATACTACACACACACCACACACACACCACACACACACACACACACATATATATATATATATATATATATATATATATATATATATATATATATATATATATATATATATATATATATATATATATATATATATATATATATATATATATATATATATATACATATATATATATATATATATATATATATATATATATTTATATATATATATATATATATATATATATATATATATATATATATATATATATATATATATATATATATATATATATATATATATATATATATATATATATATATATATATATATATATATATATATATATATATATATATATATATATATATATATATATATATATATATATATATATATATATATATATATATATATATATATATATATATATATATATATATATATATATATATATATATATATATATATATATATATATATATATATATATATATATATATATATATATATATATATATATATATATATATATATATATATATATATATATATATATATATATATATATATATATATATATATATATATATATATATATATATATATATATATATATATATATAAATATATATGTATATTTATATGTATATTCTTTCTATTTGTAGTTTTTCCTGGGCGGATGTTGTGTTTAAAGACCAAAATTAAGTAAAATTATATGCTTTACCACTTGAAGAAATTGTCACCTATAAACCTAAATATCTTCTAAACATGTTTTTAAGCAGTTTCTTCAGATTTTGTTTTATTCTAAGTTTTTGTTCATAAATGATAGACCTGCTTGCCCACTAAATTGATCATTTAAGTTGGCAAATTGAAATTTTCTAAATTATAAAAGAATCTTAAAAGGAAACAACCCTTCAAGTCTTCGGCCTCCATTAATAGGTAAAAGCTTGTTTACAAAGGGGTTGTTTAGAGTTTGATAATTAATCTAAAGGTAAGATATCATGTTAACATGGACTGTAGCAGAACCAACTAATTGTGGACAGCAATGAAAATGCGTAATATTTTAGGTGGCATATTGTTTCACTATGGAGAGCCCAAATCTGCAAGAAAACCAATCGGGGACGTCCCCGGTTGGTAGGTGGTCCCCGATTAGAAAGTATGTTATTGTACAAATATCCCAGATTAGGACCCTACACGTACAGACGTACGCACTCACACACAATGTGTACAGTACGTCCTAAACTAGAAATGATCCACAATCGGATCTGACGTGAAACATCGCAATTTTACGAATTTTAGTGAGGCGAGAGTCCCGCTTTAAAAAGTGTTTATGCGCTAACATCGTTGCATAAAGGTCCAACAGATATAGCCTTGCACTCACATGATAACAGAAAATAAGTTTAAAATTATCAAAGAGAAAGAAATGAAAGATTATGACGTCAGAGCGATTATATCTATGCCTGAAAATCTTAATGGACTTCTGTCATTTAACAATAAAATACAAATTGGTGAACCATAAAAAGTGCGAAGTATATGGGATAATAAAATGGGAGCGCCGAACGTGATGCATATGAAGACTTAGTACTTTGACCAGATATGATAAATAAACTTTTAGGATATTAAATTAATGGAAATATGTTCTTATTACTGATATGTTTAATCGCTCTTCCATCTGTTGTCTGTAACAGATTCTAAACATATAAAAGTGCTTTAACCGTAAATGAGACGCGATAATAGTAACATGTTATATATAAACGACATTTCATGTCACTACTATTTGTTAATACTAAGCTATATGAACTTATAAAACCACGGTACTTTCACTGTGGAAATAATAAATCATTAATGTTAACGCACTTTGCGTGGTTTAACGTTCTATTGCAAATCGCATACCTGCCTAATAATTCATCCAAGGATAAAAATGTTGTTTTATGATGGTAAAATAAGTGATCTAGAGAAGATTAATGAAAGGGCATCGTCTCAGAAGTACATTCAGAAGCGAACACCGCCGTGCTGGTAACGCCACTTCCTGTTTTCGATTTTCCTTATTGATTGTGAAACATCTGTGATGTTGTCGATAACAAATGTAGGTCCATATGTTAGGTCCTGCGGATGTGTGATCGATAACATCGCAGATTTCTCGTAATCAATAGGGAACATTGAAAAACGGAAGTGACGTGACCAGCACGGCGGCGTTCAAGAATGTATTTATGGGATGGACTATACCTTTTCTGTAAAAAAAAAAGTACATTGAACGCTCTTAAATGATATATTATGCGAAGATGCAGAATTGCTACAAGAAATGTATTAATGTGGCAGTCTAAATTTGGAGAAAAATGAAAAAGGCATACACAGCATGACAACTCTGAGGAAAGGGAGTGTGGTGCGAAGGAGCAAGGGTATGACTTGAGACGGTTCCTAGTTATAAAGATTCCCTGAATCCACATTTTGACGTTGATATCAAGCAGTCAAAAACTTCCTTTAAACCTTCCATTTTGTAGACACTGGAATATTTTGCCCCAACCCTAATATATTTGTTCTTGTTTCTTCATTAATATATAATGTTGTCTCTCTGCAGACAATGTCAAACCTACCGTCAGCGTGTTGACGCCACTTTCCATATCTCTGCTAAAATTGTTTGTACTCCAACTTTATACAATGCAGAATTCTATTTCGTCGGCAGAACAAGTATAATTTTGTAATCATGAGAGGCGTTATCACGGGTGGTACTCGGAGGGGTATTTCCCCCACTTTTTTTTTTAAACGTAACGTATGAATATCCCTTGTCCCCCCCCCCCCTTGGAGAAATAATGTTGCCAATTATGTCCCTTGCCCCATCCCATGCTTTGAAAGTTAGTATGCTTTGAAAGTTGGCATGATATTTTGCAGTTGGACTTCCAACTTTGTAAGGATGCTGGCTGACCACTGCACGTAACTTGACTTAATCCTCTTCACTCCTTGTGGGACATGGGGCCACCGTACGTAAAGGGTTTAAATTTCTTCCCCATATCTCCAATATCTTGATGTTTCATAACACGCCCTCACTTTTGTAGACCTTTTTGTAAAAGTTCATATATTGTAGTAATCATAGCAACGCCATCATTTTGTTTCACCTTTACTTTTAATGACCAGCTGTACTATGCGAAATTAATTCAACTGGTACTTTTAATTTGCCAGCACATTTCACAGTTTCTCTGTTTTACATACTCAGGTCAGGTTTTCATAATTTACTAATGGAATTGATATTGCCATTATCTTCATATTTTTCTTGGCTAAGCATATCGTAAACAGGTAAACGTCAATGACTTAACAAGATACGACAACTTAACAAAAAAAGTACAGCAAACCTTTTTTATCAATCACGGATGAGATGCTGATGAAAATTTGAAATTTTTTAAGTTTCAAAGGTTTATCGACACACCTGACAGCCTGATGTCTCACGCGGTGTTTTTTTTTATTTAAAGGTATATGGACGCGTAGAAGCATTATAAACTGTTTTTCTATATTAAAAAAACACATAAAAATTGCCAAATCAGTGTTTTCTACTCATTTCAAAACATAACAAAATAGCCAAATCAGTGTTTTCTATTTATTTTAAAAATATAAAGATAGCAAAATCAGTTTTTTTCTATCTATTAAAAAACCTAAAAATAGCAAATCCAATGATTTTTCAGTGTATCTATTCAAAACCTCAAAATAGCAAAATCAGTTTTTTTGATCTTTTAAAAAAACATAAAAATAGCCAATTAAGTGTTTTCTATCTATTCAAAACTTAAACATAGCCAAATGAGTGTTTTCTATGTATACAAACTTTAAAATAGCAAAATAAGTATTTTCTATCTAATCAAAAAGATCAAATCTATTCAAAAACAATAAAAAGAGCAAAATCAGTGTTTTGTATCTATTCAAAAACTTAAAAATAGCCAAATCAGAAACATAAAAATACAACAATTAGTGTTTTGTATCTTTTCAAAAGCATAAAAATAGATTCAGTGTTTCAATCAATTTCAAAACATAAAAATAGCTAAATCAGTGTTTTCTATCTATTGAAAAATATAAAAATAGCCAAAATCAGTTTTAATATCTATTCAAAAATAAAAAAGCCAAATTGGTTTTTTATCTATTCAAAAACATAAAAATAGCCAAATAAGTGTTTCTCTCTAATAAAAAACATCAAATTGTATATGTATTCAAAAACATAAAAATAGCAACATCAGTTTTTTTTCTATCTATTCAAAAACATAAAGATAGTAAAATAAGTATTTTATAGTTATTGAAAAACATACAAATTGCAAAAGCAGTGATTTCTATCTATTCAAAAACATAAAAAAAATAGCAAATCAGTGTTTTCTATCTATTCAAAAGCATAATAAAAATAGCAAAAGCAGTGTTTTTTATCTATTCAAAAGCATAAAATAAATAAATTAGTGTTTTCTATCTATTCAAAAACATAAAATAGCAAATCAGTGTTTTTCTCTATTGAAAAACAAAAAATAGCTAAATCATGTTTTCTATCTCTTCACAAACTTCAAATTGCCAAATCAATGTTTTCTATCTATTCAAAAACATAATAAAAATAGCAAAAGCAGTGTTTGCTATCTATTCAAAAGCATAGAAATTGATGAATCAGTGTTTTCTATCTATTCAAAAACATAAAATATCAAAATCAGTGTTTTCATTTTTCAAAACATAGAAATAGCAAAGGTAAGGTTTTCTATCTATTTAAAAGCATAAAAATAGCTAATCAGTGTTTTCTATCTATTTAAAAACATAAAATTTTTTAGCTATTAAAAACATAAAAATAGTGTTTTTCTATCTACTAAAATACATAAAAATAGCCAAATCTCTGTTTTATAGTTATTCAAAAACATAAAAAATTTGCAAAATCAGTGTTTTTTTAATCTATTTAAAACATAAAATTAACAAAAATCAGTGTTTTCTATTTATTCAAAAAACGTTAAAAATAGCCAAAATCATTGTTTTGTATTTCTTCAAAAAATAAAAATAGCTAATCAGTGTTTTCTATCTATTTAAAAACATAAAATTAGCCAATCAGTGTTTTCTATCTATTGAAACACATAAAAATAGCTCAAATCAGTGTTTTTTATCTATTTAAAAATACAAAATAGCCAAATTAGTGTTTCCTATCTATCAAAAACATAGAAATAGAAGTCTGTGTTTTCTCTCTATTCAAAAATATAAAATGAAAGCAAAATCAGTATTTTATATCTATTTAAAAACATAAAAATAACCAAATTAGTGTTTTCTATCTATTCAAAAACATACAAATAGCAAAATCTGCGTTTTCTATGTAGTTTAAAAACATAACAAAAGCTAAATCAGCGTGGTCTATGTATTGAAAAAGATAAAAAAATATCCAAATCAGCGTTTTCTATGTATTCAAACACATCAAACTAGCAAAATCAGTGTTTTCTATATATCAAAAACATATCACGGTTTGTTATCTATTCAAAAATACACAAGTTGCAAAATCAGTGTTTTCTATCTTTTCAACAACAAAAATATATTCAAAAACATTAATAAAAGCAAAATCAGTGTTTCGTATCTATTCAAAAAGATAGAAATAGCCAAATAGTTTTTTTATCTATTCAAAACATTATAATTTTAAATATATATATATATATATATATATATATATTTATATATATATATATATATTTATATATATATATATATATATATATATATATATATATATATATATATATATATATATATATATATATATATATATATATATACACACATATATATATATATATATATATATATATATATATATATATATATATATATATATATATATATATATATATATATATATATATATATATATATATATATATATATGTATATATATATATATATATATATATATATATATATATATATATATATATATATATATATATATATATATATATATATATATATATATATATATATATATATATATATATATATATATATATATATATATATATATATATATATATATATATATATATATATATATATATATATATATATATATATATATATATATATATATATATATATATATATGTATATGGACGCGTGGAGGCAACAAAATCCAAAATGCTTTAAAATATATTGAAAACGAATCAAAATTGGTTAAAACTTGCCCTCTGTATTGTGATGATTGATATTGCCATTATAACGTGTGAATCTTGGCTAATCATACCAGCACACTGTACACAGATAAACGTACACGACAACTTAACACAACAGTACGAAGAAAACCCCTTTTTTCAACCCGGATGAAGTGGCGATAAAACTTGACTTGTACTCCATTAAGGTATATCGACACATTAAGTGATTCACGCGGTGCTTTGTTTTAATTCATTGAAAGGTATATGGACGCGTAAAGGCAAAAGAATCCAAGTTGCTTTAAAGTATCTTAAAAGTCAAAGGAAAATCACATCAAAATCGTGTAAAATTTGACCTGTTTATTGTAATGATTTAAATTGTTATTACGTTCACATGAATCTTGGCTAAACATTCCGTAAACAGATGAATGTTAATGTCTTAACAAGATACGACAACTTAACAAACGGGTATAGCGATACCCTTTTTATTAATCACGCATGAAATGCTGATGAAAATTTGACTAATTTTAATGTCAAAATTGTATCAAGACACCTGACGTTTCACTCGGTGCTTTTTATGTTTTGTTTTAACTAGTTCCAATGTACATGGACGCGGAGAGGCAACAAAAATCCAAATTGCATTAAAATATATTAAAAACCAAAGCAAAATTCCATCAAAATCGTTTAAAAATTGACCTGTTCATAGTGATGATTAATATTGTCATTATGTTCACATGAATCTTGGCTTTATATTTCGTAAACAGATCAATGTCAATGTCGTATAGGAATATACGACAACTTAAGAAAAGAGTACAAGATGAGAGACCCGTTTTATCAATCACGGATGATACGCTGATGAAAATTTTACCAAAAATTTAGCTAAATCACTCTTAAAATGTATCTGTTCATAATGATTGATATTCCAATCATCTTCATATGTTTCTTGGCTTAATGTCATTTCCGATATCTTAGTAAGAGGCGATAATGCTGACAAAAATTTGACGACTTTCATTTTCCAAGGTGTATCGAGGCACCTGACGTTCCACGCGGTGTTTTTTCATGTTTTATTTTAACTAATTTTGATGTACACGAAAGTGTAGAGGCAACATAAACTGATTTGTTTTATCTAATAAAAAAAAACCCCGTAAAAGTAGAAAAAGAATTAATCAAACAGGGTTTATTTTTTATTTTACTGTAGTTTGAATTTCTAGGCATCGATATGCAATTTTTGTGTATGCAATTTTGTGATGCAGGCCTACTGGAGTGCTACCTAGATATTTTCTTTTCAAATACATGAATCATAACTATTTGATGTGATGGAGCAAAGTGTGAACAAACGTGTTTGAGTCTTTACTATAATTCCAATAAAATCTAGTAAAAATAGACTTTCCGAATATTTTTAGTAGCTGGGATGAAGGAAATATTTTTTTTTTTTTTTAAGCTTCAGATTTATTCAAATGTCAAATCTATATACATTATACAAATACATATATACATATATATACATATATATATATATATATATATATATATATATATATATATATATATATATATATATATATATATATATATATATATATATATATATATATATATATATATATATATATATATATATATATATATATATATATATATATATATATATATATATATATATATATATATATATATATATATATATATATATATATATATATATATATATATATATATATATATATATATATATATATATATATATATATATATATATATATATATATATATATATATATATATATATATATATATATATATATATATATATATATATATATATATATGTGTGTGTGTGGGGTGCATTGACTAACGATACCTTTTAGCTGTTTTTTTTCAAGACGTAATACATTATGAAACGATTTTCTCAACTATATCTTCCTTCTCTTTGAAATATATGTATTTTTAAATAGCATTTGATATCTTGATAACTTATTTCCTCTCAATCAAACAAACAAAATGTTATATAGAAATTTTATTTTGAAATAAGCTCATTCGTGTGACATCTATTGTTTCTATAAAAATACCGTCACACTCATTCATACGTTCGTGTGACACCTATTGCTTCCATAGATATACCGTCACACTTATTCATACGCTTATGCGTTGTTTAACACAATATTGTAATTAATAATTACTTTGACTTCCGTGATAAGGATCCAAACGAATTTATTATTTTATGCATAATCATTTTACTTATGCAGTTATGAAACGGAATGTAATATGAAATAATTCATGGTTCAGCCTATTATCTTACAAACGTAATAAGCTTTATTGTATTGAATACACTAAAAGTACATGCAACCACTGCATGCAACTTCTCCGTACGCTGCTACCGTTAACAATAAATTAAGCGATGTTATAATAAATAATTCATTTGTTTTTTAAGATAAATATTAACATGAAAACGGTTGCCTGCAAAATCCTATATCTAATTTACTGAAAATATTAAAATCTTTCATACTTTTTTATGATGTATGCCATAAACTTACCTTACAAGTCAAAGGTCAGAGATCAAATAATTGATTGAAAATAATAAACTTTGTCTTGCGCTTCCTAAGATAACCGTAATGGATATTGGGTTGGTGGTAGAAGTTGATGCAGGGTTGTGTCTTGCATAAAATGGAACATGTCACTGAAAAGTCAAAGGTCAGAGGTCAAATAGTTAATTTAAAATGGCACATTTTGGTCGATAAAAAGTTGTATCTCTGAAAAGTTATGACATGTCGCTTAAAGGTCAACGGTCAGAGGTCAAATAATAAGGCAAATTTTGCGCTGCATTTCGTTGGAAAAATGTAATTGCTAAATTGTATTGATCCTCGATGGGATGGGGTCCAGAATTTGTTATTTGGTGGGTTGGTAGAGGGTGATGCAAGGTTATATCCCACAAATAACGGGATATGTCATTTGAATTCATTTGATTTAAAGGATAATTTTCTGATGACTTTCAGACCACGTAATATTTTGAATGCGTTGCCCTCAAATCATAATTATTACGTTTTCGCTTTTCATTACCTCTGGTGGGGCCACTCTTGATGGCCTCACTCTTGCTGCACTCTATGGAAGGAATGACCAATTTTGACCAGAACATGGTCAATTATGCACTGATTCTAACTATGGTCAAAAATTAGCAACAAATTTGACCATAATATGATAAAATTTGATCATCATATTATGGTCATATTTGATTATATTATGGTCAAATTTGACCATATTTTGTTGTTCAATTTTGACAATAGTCAATTCGGTGCTTAGTTGACCATGTCATGGTTAAGTTTGACCATTCCTTTTTTAGAGTGTAGTGTCACTGTTGATGGTGCCACTATTGATGGTATTACTCTTGACGGTGTCACTCCTGATGGTGTCACTCTTGGTGGTGTCACCTGGTCACTCCTTGTACATACAAAAAATGAAAATTAACGTTACGAGGCAAAATAACGAGGCAATTTCTTGATAACTGTTCAGGTTTCATGATTCGGAGACCAAGGCAAGGTTAGAAACATGATCACCTTAAACAACATTTGTTTATGGCCTACCTCTTTTTCTTCGCATATCCAGGACAAAGCTACCCTTGACTTATTGGTGGCATCTCTACGTAACATATGTCCGATTTCTTTCCATCTTCTCTCACGTATTGTTACGGTTGTCGGCACTGGCGTAGCCAGAGGGGGGGGGGGTCCACGGGGGCCATGCCCCCCCAATCCCATGTTAACCAAAATTAAATTACACCTATATGCCTATGTATCGTACAGATGCGCATACATGAAATGAGAAAATTGTGAACAATCAAAGAAATACAGCCTCAAATTTGCAAGTTTTTGGCCTAGGAAGTGCCATTTCCGGCAATCTATAGGCAGCATTTATTGGAAAAATTTATCTGAACGCTACGCGCCAACCCATGGTGGCGCTCCGCTTAGATACTGTCACGGGTTAAAAATCATACCAATGAGTAGCCCCCCCAAACAAAAAACCTGCCTACGCCAATGGTTGTCGGTACCATCTTTGTCTTTCTATACAAGTCATTATTTGAAATTACTGTTGGCCATCGGACTTTTAGTTGTTTACGTAAGCAGCTTCGTTGGAATATATATACTTTTTTTTATATTTATTGTCGCCCTCATTAATTCTTCATGCGCATGATCCGTATAGAAGCACAGACATAACATTTGTTGGGAATATTCTAAATTTTGTCTTAAGCTGTAGTTGTTAGATTTCCTTGGGGGTGAATGGTACAGAAGGAGAGAGATGCTCGGATGGGGGAGCTGGAACCAAGTCAGTGAAGTGGCACAAGACAGGAAGAGATGGATCTCTGTGCTGAAGGCCTCAATCTCTACTTGAGGAGTAGGGAGCAGTGAATGAGTGAGTTATTCTGAGACCTGCTCTCCCGTTGTGTACGCTTGTGGTTGTGGGACTCAAAAGTTGTGGAACTATTATTAGGAATATATTAGGAACGGGCATAAGAAGACTTTCTTCCGCTTCTTGAGGATTCTCGGGGAAAATGATCCTTAGATAAAAATTATGTCCATATCAGACTTGATTGTCTTTGGCCCCTAAAAAAAACCCTTTCATTTCTGACCAATTTTGTAGCGTACCAAAATCTTGGTCATGACTTTATTATAAAACTTGCTATTTTGTTGATTTCTGTAGTTATGTTGACATTTTTTGAACTAAAACATAACAATAATCATTTAACTTCAAAACTCCTTAATTTTTCTCCCATAGTTTAAAAGTATTATTGAACTTTATATATATATATATATATATATATATATATATATATATATATATATATATATATATATATATATATATATATATATATATATATATATATATATATATATATATATATATATATATATATATATATATATATGTATATATATATATATATATATATATATATATATATATATATATATATATATATATATATAAACATATGTATATATATATATATATATATATATATATATATATATATATATATATATATATATATATATATACATTATATATTATATATGTATATATATATATATATATATATATATATATATATATATATATATATATATATATATATATGTATACATATGTATATATATATATATATATATATATATATATATATATATATATATATATATATATATATATGTTATTATATATATGTATGTTATTATATATATATATATATATATATATATATATATATATATATATATATATATATATATATATATATATATATATATATACATATGTATACATATGTATATACATATATATATATATATATATTATTATCATATATATATATATATATATATATATATATATATATATATATATATATATATATATATATATATATATATATATATATATATATATATATATATATATATATATATATATATATATATATATATATATATATATATATATATATATATATATATATATATATATATATATATATTATACAAATTCAGAAAGTAATGTTTATGTCAAATAATTCTCAAACATTCATGATTTAAAAACTACATTTTAAATTTGTGTTCCAAGGCTTCAAAGCAAAGTAAAACAAGACCCAAATAATGCTGCTGCTTTTTTGTCTTTATACTTCCGAAAATGATGCGGTCATTGTTCGGAAAAACAATAAACCGTGTCCCCGTGATGATTCATATTTTAGAAAATGAGTGGGGAATTTGATGTCCTTGCCCCTCTGGAAAAACGTTTAACTACACGATATGCACAGATGGATGATTAAGTACGTGGAAGTTTAAATATGTAGGTCTACAACTATTTCATGACGTGGGAGTTTTTCAATTGACATTGGTATAGGTGCACTTCCATTTTCTTTAAGTGTACGAAATTGGGGTTTTTCTGGTAGCTAACTCGTTAACCTTTTTCAAACCAACACTTTAATAAAAACTGACATGGACTTTTCATAAACCAGATAAGGGCTGGTAGATAATCCTAACGCAGTATTTGGCTTTTTGCCAGTTAAAAAAAAAAACGAAAAAAAAAAAAACGTCAAAATGTCATAAAGACAATACAATTTCAAATTTGGAAAGTGATTGGCCAATAGTGGATCTAAGTCGACTAAGTGCTTTTCAGAAAGCAAAAACAAAACAAATAACTTTTATCCCCCAAAAGCCATTGTTTCCCTTCAAATGTTGTTTATAAACGCCAATAGGCCTATATGCCAACAAAACCAGGTTACAATAAACCCACTTAGATGCTTGAGATGCACGATGTAGTACATTTTATTTTCTCTAAAGATTGGCACACAGCCAAGAATTGATTTTGAAAAAAAGGGGACCAATTTTAAAGAAAATTTTGTGACGTCAGAAATATGAAAACGTTATATCCCTGACGTCTTAGTTGATTGAATAGTCATGTACATTTCATTGCACAGGTATGTTTTGTTTTTTATCCATTGAACTTTCTTGTACATTGCAAACATTTTATATCTTAATTGTTCTTGCTGGTCAAGTTTTTTCTATCTTTATTTTGTTCTTGTTTTATTGTTAAATCTTAGCTTTTCCATTTTGTGTATTTACACCTTTTGCTTGTGTTTTTTATGACACATATTGTTTTTAAAGGGTTTATTGTATGCGCTTTGGGGTTGTATTTTACAACGGAAGGCGCTTTATAAATATATTGTATTATTATTATTATTAATATTATTATTATTATGTTATAGAGACCAGTATAATCTGCTAAACGAATTGACACATTATCACTTAATATTTGTTTTCCTCCTATAAAAAAGGACTATAGTAAGAAGTATGCCTACATAAAAATGCTCAACATAAATTAAATGTTTTCAAACCTATTGAAAATAATAAACATGATAAAACAAATCATTAAAATTCGGTTGCAAAATGCCACATTTTCATGATAATTGAAATTCCCATGGCCATAACCTGTATGAGTATGGCAATTCAAGAAAACGTATTAATTTGATACGTGATGTCATTGGTCAAACTTTGGTTACATAACTCTTTGTTTTCTTATGTGTAATCATTTGTTTTCTACTCTAGTAAACAGTCCGGCTCACGCACCCGTCCGGGAGATCTCTCCTGATTGGGAGATCTAACCATGTGCAGTGACCATAATTTTAACTGTTACTAATAAATTCTTCCGTGAACATTTTTTTTATTAAGATACTTTTAATCTAAAATTTATAGTTTGAATAAAGTTGCGGCGTTTGAATTTTTTTGAATAATTTGATCTTTTTTTGGTGCCTAAAATCTTCTCGTCAGAGACTATTTGAATAAATTTTTTAAAATTTCTTGAGAATTTCCCGGTTTAAAGTCAAATTTGCGGTGATGAAAATGGAGAAAATAATTTCATCCTTCAGTAACGACAATAAGATTATAACATTTCGCGTGTATTTTTCTTACCTTTGGCTTAAAGCATGTGTTTTTCTGTAGAGAGATTTGAAATTAGAAAGATGCATTGTGGGTTTTAATGACACAAATCTCCCGTTCGGAGGTATGGACTAAACTGCTAAAAGGAGGGTTTCAATGAAATAAAATAACAGTAAATTTGTCGTTCCTCTCGAATAGATTTTTCATATGCCAGTCATTTCGGAGATTATTTGACATCTTTTTTTTTGCATCTTTAAAGGTATATGGACAGGTAGCAACCACTTTGCATAAATTGATACAAATGCCCTTCATAAACACTCACCACAAACACTTTCTTACAAAATCGAATCCAAAATGTGAAATATCTGACTTATTTCTAGGTCTCCAAATTAACGTATGCTGATTACGTATTGGTTTTTTCGTGACGTACTGTAAGGATACGACAGTAGGCGTACAACACTAACGTTATGTGAAAGTTACAATGTACCATACAGTAATACTTACAACCTAACGTAACAAGTGGAGTTCGCCAGTAATAAAGAAATAATGGATCGGAACTTGAGTCGATATTTCCTCTTTATTTACAAGAAAATGTCCTAAAATATTTAGCATATCGCTAATTAAGCGATATTCTGATGTCTGATTCAATGAAACTGATGTTTAAAGTAGCCTTGATCAATGTGATACAGTGACACTGGTACTTATGCATTGTAGGCTTGCTGTGTCCTTATTCTAACGTCACACGCTTTTTTTTTTAATAGTGAAAGTCCAGCCGTTTCTTGGGGGCTAAATTTTTCACTTTTCCGCGAATATCTCAGAAACGAGTAGAATTTGTGTTGATAGATGTATGTTAATGAAATATTCAGAATATTAAAAGGAACATATTTATGGCAAAATCACTACCTGTCCATATACCTTTAATGAAAAGTTCAAACCATTAAAAGGAACATATCTATGGCAAAATCATTACCTGTCCATATACCTTTAATGAAATGTTCAGAACATTAAAAAAAAACATATTTATGGCAAAATCGCTACCTGTCCATATACCTTTAATGAAATGTTCAGAATATTAAAAGGAGCATATTTATGGCAAAATCGCTACCTGTCCATATACCTTTAATGAAATGTTCAGAATATTAAAAGGAGCATATTTATGGCAAAATCGCTACCTGTCCATATACCTTTAATGAAATGTTCAGAATATTAAAAGGAATATATTTATGGCAAAATCGCTACCTGTCCATATACCTTTAATGAATTGAACATTAAAAGAAACATATCTATGGCAAAATCGCTACCTGTCCATATACCTTAATGAAATGTTCAGAAGGAACATATTTTTGTTGAAATCGCTGAAGTCGTTGAAATATTAATAATGATAATATTAATAATAATAATAATAATAATAATAATAATAATAATAATAATAATAATAATAATAATAATAATAATAATAATAATAATAATAATAATAATAATAATAATACTAATAATAATAATGATAATAATAATAATAATAATAATAATAATAATAATAATAATAATAATAATAATGATAATAATGATGACGATGATGACGACGACGACGACGACGACGACGACGACGACAATGATGATGATGATGATAATAATAGTTATTATTCTTGATATCATTAATTCAATTTTTGATATCAATAATTCAATTTTTGTTATCATTAATCCTCTGAATTAAAGATATCAGTAATAGATTTAATGATATCATTAATTTTAATTTGTGATATCATGAATTATTTAATGATATCATAAATTATTTGATGATATAATAAATTATTTAATGATATTATTTAAATGCTGAATAACAAGTAAAAAGGCTTGCCAAACGTACATACGGGCTTATTTCGGGAATGGTTTAAGCGTGATACAGCGCATGGACATTGTTTAAGAAATATTTAGTGAGGGCGCTACGAGTGTCGATGTCGTAGATGTCGGCCACAATATTGACATTTTGGACAGTAATATAAGATAAAGTCAATGTTTCTAATTGATCATACCCAAATTCCGACAACCAATCAATAACCGCCGCGGAAGTGACTAGCACAATGTACACACACAATGTCTACAGTACATACTTAATTAGAAACGATCCACAACCAGATGTGATGTGAAAGATATAAACATCGTTATTTTATTAATTATACTGAGACGAGGTTTTAATTTAAAGGGAATTCATCGCGTCTTCTGGGTTTTCTTAAGAATTCAATCTGCTTAACAACTTTCTAATCAAGCTTTCACTATATCCGTGAATGGACATTGTCACAAAAAATCTTTGACTTTGAAATTTTGAATGACTGTATATAAATTGCCATCTACGTATTTTTCAAATTTGTTCTTCATACCAACATAAAGCGATGTTTCTTATTTCCAATCCTACCTCATCAAAGTCCCCAATTGTTGCCTCAGGTTGTAACCATCTAGTCAGGTCACTGACCCCATTTTCCTTCATGCTATTGATCCTTTTCCCCATTATCTGCATTAGACCACAGAGCTAAATATTGATGTAGCTTCCATCCTTATGGTGTTCCCAAACCATCTTAAGTTTCTCCAAATTTTCGATCGGTTTTTTTTCTCTCTCTCTTCTTCGTTTTTAATTTTCCTAACCGGGTATGTGATAATCTGGTAAACATGAGCATGCATTCGCACAATATATATCAAACGAATACATGTTTTTCTGCTTCTTTTTTCAAGTTTTTGCGTAATGTTTCATCGAACCCCATGGGGAGATAAGTCGTGCCCGCGTTTACATGAAAATTATTTTCCCGCTAAGCCCTTGATCCCATCGGACCCCTTTTAAAGGGTAGCTTTTCCAAATAAATGCAGCTAACGTTCCATCGAAAAGTGTATCATACATGGGAACCAAATGTCAGTTGACGCTTAAAATTCAGGAATAGTGAAAAAGTCGAATTCATCGCTTTTAATGTGGAATGCGATACGTCCCTAGTCTTGCTATAATATGTATTTAATCGATCATACACCCATTAATACTTTAAAGAAGTTTATATTAGAAGTCCTCAATTAGAAAGGATATCTGTGTATTTGTTATCTGACCTGATTAAAAAATTACGAAAACAAAACATAAAGTAAGTGTACATTAACTTTGTTAATCTGATCTTATTACTATAGTTCTTAAATAGCAAAAAGATCATGGTATGATTAAGTATGACCTGCTTATAATACAAACATTTGAATACAAGATTTCTAGTCTACCATACATTCAAAAGGTAGCCTATATCGAATATATTGATATCTCTCGTACGGTATCCATTAGGAATCCTCAGTCATGGCATAGATTTGTGTATTAAAACATTTTCGTGATTGATTTAGTTCAAGACAACATTTGAGTATAAGGATATTTGAAATGGATTTGGAAAATAGTTGTGCGCAACGTCTGATATAACCCCCACGGTGAGATAAGTCATGCCAGTGTTTAGAGGAAAATCATTTTCCACTAGGCCTTTGCTCCCATTGAACCCCATTCAAGGGTGCATTCTCCAAATGAATGCAGCTAACGTTCCATCGAAAAGCGTATCATACATGGCAACCAAATGTCAGTTTACGTTTAAAATACACAACTAGTAAAAAAGTTGAATCTATCACCTTTATGTTGAATCCGATACTTTCCTACACATATCATTATTATCATCATCATCATCATCATCATCATTATCATTATCATTATCATTATTAATATTATTATAATTATAATTATAATTATTATCATTATTATTATCATTATCATTATCATTATCATTATTATTATTATTATTATCATTATCATTGTTATTATTATTATTATTATTATTATTATTATTATTATTATTATTATTATTATTATTATTATAATTATTATTATTATCATTACCATCATTATTATTATTATTATTATTATTATTATTATTATTATTATTATTATTATTATTATTATTATTATTATTATTATTATTATTATTATTATTATTATTATTATTATTATTATTATTATTATTATTATTATTATTATTACCATCATTATTATTATTATTATTATTATTATTATTATTATTATTATTATTATTATTATTATTATTAATATTATTATTATTATTATCATTATTATTATTATTATTACTGTTATTATTAATATTATTTTGATTAACTATAGTTTGTAAACTGATTAACCTAATTTGACACGGGATAAGTTCTAAATTTAGCATGTATAAGTTCGTAAAATTACCATGGAATGTTTGTACATTTACAATGGGGCGTACAAGCTTGTAACTTTAATTAAATATTTTTTATAAATGCACGATCCTGGACAAAAGGGTTAAAATTGACACGGCATTTACTAAAAGTATGAAGCAGGTGTTTAAATACACAAACCTCTCCAGCAGTTTGCGCTCAAGTATCAACAAAAACATGTTTTGTATCTTTTCAACAAAATGAAGTGTAATTTTCAAGTTATGAACGATAAGCATATCATTAAACTATTTCATAGGTTTACTTATGAATTATAGAAAATCTAATTGCGACACAGGATTCTTGATCAGAAGATGTAGGAATTCCCTGACCCTACAGTGTAAGTTTCAATTACATGGCGACCGGTCCTAACGTTATAGCAGGTCTACTCCTAGTAATATACTAATATATAATAATACACTTGTATGTGTGTAGGGTCTACTATAGCATTAGGTAGGCATGAGATTTCCACATCTTGGGCCTAAAACTAACATTACGCCGTATGGGACTAGCATTACATTATAATGCATTAAGTTAGGCCTAGGCTTAACGTGGAAACCATATGCGTTCACGTTAGGGTGGGACCAGTCGTCTTGTGATTTAATTCATACTGAAGGGTCAGGGAATTCCTATGCCTTCTGATAAAATGTTCGGTATCGTAATTAGATTTTCTGTAATTTATAAGTATGAAATAGTTTGATAATATGCTTACCGTTCATAACTTGAAAATTCCACCTCATCTTCGAGTCGAATTCAATTTGAATTGAATCTATAGCATCAACTACAAAGCACGCTAGTGTAGGTGGCCAATACTAATACAATTCGTATATGAGTATATGGCCTGGCGCGGGGCGCACGTGTTGATCGTTGACGAATTTGCATTTAAGTGTACGAAGGAACAGCTACTACTATTCGTCACGTAACGAGCAGTGTGTGAAGATACTAGAACTTGTAACTGTAACCAGTTCGGTGAGCCTACAGTGATATATGGAAGCCGCCATTTCTATTGTGAAGTTTCAGTCGTAGACGTTTATCAGTCGTTTTATTGAAGGTTTGTAACAAAATTTGCTTTGTTCATCTTCAATTTCGCGAAAGTAAAACAACTTCGTTACTATTAAGCAGTTATTGCTAAATAATGTTCTCAAATCCCCAAGTTATTTCTCATATTTTCAGAAAATCTTGTTAAAGCGCCACTGCCTAGCAAGAATAATAATTCATTACTTCTCTTCAAATTTCTCGAAAACCGTACGGTGAATTCTACAAGCACTTGGTGAAAAGATAATTAATATGCCATTATTTCAAATCGTGAAGGAAAATTTGAACCCTTCGCAGTGATTGGGTACCCGGCGCTCGAAATGTGTCTGATTGTTATGTTATTCCTATACAAACTTTAAATTTGAATAGATGCATTGTGGAATACTTCCGTAAAGGATCCCCCAATCGGAAGAACAAAATTGTTATTCCGATCGGGGGTACGAACCGAACTGGTAACTTTGTCAAGTTAGACTGTTAGATTCGTGGCATCATTAGTTTGTTTATTACGTTAGTAGACATTGTAAATTTACAAAATACTACGATCTCGTTACAATTCTCTCCGTTTATCTCTTTCTTTCGTCAATATACTCATTGTTCAGTCCGGCAGCATGTCTATTAATAGGAACATTTATAACACACGAAAATATTAAAGTTATGCAGCCATATTGATTAGATGTTGCGATAAAAGAGAGAGAGAGAGAGTTGAACACACACTTACAATGACGGGGTTGTCGCCTGCGTATTCGGTTATGATAGTACAAATGCTATCACGAAACGCTTAATACGACCCGGACGAGAACACAGGTACGACGTACGGACAGACATAACATCGACAACCAAGTCAATGTCCACGGCCTTTGATAACCAGTTGTGGTGCACTGGCGTGTCTACCCACCCCAGGATTGAACCCGGGGCCTCGTGGTCTGTAGACAGGTATGATAACCGCTACACCACAGGAGGTAGATTGCGATAAAATGTTATAGTTTCTATTTTATGTACTTGAAATATTTAAAATCATTTCAAAATGGTTCCTTCGCGCCTAAACATCTAGCTCTATTGTCTATTATTTCTAATAGTTCGAAAACGGTGTGGTGAACATATCAAATGGGAGTGGAAAAGTTGTAGCCATGACAATAATGAAGGTATTTTCATGAGTTTTAAGTTTCCTCAAACAAAGATATTTTTCCCAGACGTATTTCGAATTTGAAAGTTGTAACATTCATAAGGCTTTAACGTTAGGATAGCAAAGGATCATGGCAAATATCACAAAATGGCGGCTCCATTAGCAAAATGTTCTCATTTATAGGAAAAATTATGTTCCCATTGATAGGCATGCTGTCGGACTGTTATTGTTTGCAATTAACCTTTGTAAGTTCGTAAAAGTCATTGTTTTACGAATTAATATATGTGTAAATCTAAGCAGAAGTTTGTAGTAATTATTTTCTGTGTACTCTTGCTATAATATGCATTTAATAGATCACAATACTTTAAAAAACAGTTTATATTAGAAGTCTTCAATTAGAAAGGATCTATGTGTATTTGATATCTGACCTGACTGAATAAATTATTTAAGAAAAACATCAAGTAATATGTACTTTCTTAATTTATTCTTAAGCTCTTATTAGTCAAATTTGTAGTTCGGAAATAGGACAAATATAATTGCATTTCAGAGCAACCTGCTAATAATGAAAACATTTGAATATAAGATTTCTAGTTCATCCAACATTCATCAGGTAGCCTTAATCTGACCTTAAAAAATCAATCAAAAAAATCATAATGTAAGATGTTCATTTCATTAACGTTTGGTAAGTTGCCTTCAGTAAATTTAACTCTCAATTAAGGGGAAAGATATATGCGTAGTTGCAGAACGAGCTGTTTATAATGAAATCGGTTGCATATAATCAGATTCCTAGTCGATTCTGCAATCATAAAATGTATATTCAAGTGTATAGGGAACAATATGCTCCAGTGGGAGACTGGGAGTGAAGAGGAGAAGTAACAAGTAAAATATGCAACATTAGCTAAATTGCTTTAAATAATATTTAAAACCAACATTTTGTATAAAATTCGGTTAGAAAGTGACTATTTTACAATTTTTACAGTTTGGTCTCAGGCATCAACTTGCAGATTTTATTATTTTCTTTGTTGTTATTTTCTGGTTCATACAAATTACAGACGGTATTACAGGACGACACTGGCATGTTTTTTAAATGTCTATCAGATTTCTTTGAAGTGGTTCTGCAAATTCTAAACAAAAGTCTTTGCCATGCCCCAAATACCATTCTAGCAAGAATAGACTGTCCCATCATTATCAGGCAAAATGATTAAGGACAGAAATTTACAGTGACTGTACATAAAGAATTTGAGCTGTTAGCCGAGTCATACGTCACAAATTTTACATAAATTAAAAACTAAAAACACTTTGATCATAACTCGGTATTTCTACTCTTTTAATACTCTTTCAAACATTATAGAAATTGGTATGTGTCCATACAGCAATGCAGTAAAATCTTTTCGCACATAGAAACCAAATGTCAGCATGATAACTAAAGATAAGGCGATGTACTTCAAATTATTTTCGAACCAACAGTTAGCGGGGCTCGAACCATTTTTCTCGAATTTTGCTTTTTCATACTTCATTTTTTTCATTGTAATTTTCGTCTGGTGACTGCTATTGCTGTATTATCTTACTAATCTTTTACTTTTTGCTTTATAACAAATACGTTAAAAAAATAATTCAAAAAATTTCCGTAGATCGCTATAGCGTTATGCACTACGATTGAACCTTCACATACACACACACACACGCACATACACCCTCACAGACAGGAATCTTGTGCGTTCCAGAATCGGAAGTGACGTCAAAGCTCTGCACTCCCAATCAATTTTACAGAGACCAACGATGTACGAATCCCTCTTTAAGAGAAAAACCCCTATCTATCATTACTTTCTTAAAGTTGCTATTAGCAGTTCTCAATCAGAGATAAATATGTGCGCTTGCAATCTCTTCTGACAACCTGATTGAATAAATGAAATAAAACATTTGCATACGAGTTTCAGATTTATACTAAATAGAAAATAATTGCTTTGATTTTACGTACAGAATTCACTAACTTGCGTTGAAAAAGTTCGATTTGTCGTTTTTAATGTGGAATCCAATACTTCCCGAACTTTGCAAAGATATGTGTTTAATCGATAGCAAGATTAGTAAAGTATCAGATCCCACATTGTAAGTGATGACTTTATCTCTTTTTTTTTCAATAAATGGAAATTTCAAGCGTAAACTGACATTTTAGGCATTTTGCTAGAAGAATGCAAAAACAAAAAACTGAACTGAGTAAAATAATTGCAGATCTTGATAAAGAACCCAAAGACACCGCTTGTCAAAAATTATGCTTGAAAAAAAGCCAAATCAGCTTGGAAAAAAGCTGAACGGAGCTTAAAAAAAAGTCACATTGAGCTTGACAAAACCAAATTGAGCTTGAATAAGCCAAATTAAGCTTGAACTAAAGGCCAAATTTAGCTTGAAAAAAGTCAAACCAGCTTAAAAAAAATCCAAAATGAGCTTGAAAAAAGCCAAATTGATCTTGAAAAAGTCAATTTAAGCTTGGGAAAAACAAATTAAGCTTAATAAAAGGCCAAATTAAGCTTGAAAAAAGCCAAATCAGCTTTAAAAAGTCAAATTGGACTTTACAATAAGCCAAAGTAGCTTAAAAAGCTAAATCACCTTAGAAAAAGCCAAATTGAGCTTAAAAAGCCAATTGAACTTAAAAAGCCGAAAAAGCCATATTGAGCTATATATATATATATATATATATATATATATATATATATATATATATATATATATATATATATATATATATATATATATATAAATATATATATGTATATATATATATATATATATATATATATATATATATATATACATATATATATATATATATATATATATATATATATATATATATATATATATATATATATATATATATATATATATATATATATGTGTGTGTGTGTGCGTGTGTGTGTGTGTGTGTGTCAATATAAACTCACTTCTAAACTTAATACATCAAAACATGTATTTACTTCAATTCCTCAGGCCCATATTCAAATTTTCGATGCGTCGATTTTCATGCGTTTTACTTACCCAATCCAGTTTGTGTGGCGGGCAGGTCCCTGGTGTGTGTGTATGTGTGTATGTATGTGTGTTTGGGAAGAGGGGGTGGGGTGTCTATCTGTCTGTATTTTACCCTTCTAATCTTCTGTTCCGTGTATACTTTTAAAATTTACAGCAAAATTCTTAAAGCAAAAACAACTGTAGGCATTTTGCTTGTACGGTTGAAGATGAAATTCGATCTCCACCAAACTTTTGCACATGTCAAAGATTTTAGTTACATTTTTAATATGTAACATGAAAGATTATTCCGCTATATTTCCAGCAGGGTAAATGCATTAAATTTCCATATCATGATCGTAAATTTGTCAATTTTCACATATTTTGATCCTAAATGTTCCGAATTTTGGATTTATATATTTGAAAAGATAAAAAAAAAGGCCATTACTCACATCTCACCAATATGTCTCAGTATCAAAACACTCTCAAAGTTCAGGTTATTAAACGTAAAAGGTATAGTTCTTTAAATACCAGTAAAACAGTCAAATGTCAAACATTGGTAACAATTGGAACGCTGGGGAATCACATTTCATTGTGCTTATTGAAAAGATCATTCAAATGAAACCTGTTCTTCAGGAAATTGAGCAAACAATGCTTTCAAAAACCTTCTGTCACCTTTTTGCACTACTGTTACTGAACTATACACTTAACAATGTCATTTATTTTACTCAGTTACTGTTCTTCAACATCTTATGCAATCTTGTGACAATTGAAAATGTTACGTTTGATAGATTTAAGTACAATTTATAGAATCACACTTCACATTTCTAATTGTTCTTGCTCGCATATTTGAAGAGATACAAATGGTCATCACCGATATTTGTACCCATCTGCCATACTATTAAATGCTATTTTTGATATAGTTATAAAACGTAATGGGATTAAACTAAATACTTATAGATCTTCGGATACCAGTGAAGCAGTAAAATGTCAGACCTCGGTAACATTTCATCCTCTTTTCGCGTAGTGACGAATGTCATTTATGTAGTGACGAATGTCAAAATTAAAATCATTAATTCCGCATACTGACGAATAATCGGAAAATTTTGAAGCTTGATGAAATAAAAGTTGATAAACGTATTATATATATAACTTTATATATCACTGGAAAGAGAAAATGATCATCTTTTCACAATTGTACTTACAATTAAGATATTTAAAGCAAAATCTTATTTCATTAAGCTTCAAAGACATTCGTCAGTATGCGGAAATAATAATTCAGTATTTTGCGCCATTTTTCGTTTCACCTAAATAAGACATTCGTCAGTATGCGGAAAGAGTGGCGATTTTGAACCCCGGGAATCAGGTATTTATGTTCATTAAAAGAAAATTTTGTCTACTGGAAATCAAACAAATACAACAAGCAATACATTTCAAAACCTTCTGTCAACATTTTGCATTAATGAAACTAGCCTACATAACAATGTCATTTATCTAACACAAGTTAATTTTGAATAATGACAAAAACAATCTTGTGATACAGTTGTATTGTTTATCGATTTAAAAATAATTGATGAAATCGCATTATAAAGTTTCCCAATTTGTCTTGCTAGAAAATTTTAAAAATAAAAATTGGTCAGTACCCACATCTTCACCCATCTGTCCTACTATTAAGTGTTTTTTTTTTTTATATGTTTATTAAACGTAAGGGAATTCAACATTATAATTATAGACCTTCGGATACCAGTAAAACAATCAAATGTTAGGAAGCGGTAATATTTGGAACCCTGGGGAAGATAGAAATGGTCATCATATAAACTATAGCTACAGGAAATGAAGCAAACACGACAACAGTACGTTTCAAAGAGTTTTGCTAACTTTGATCATTAACATATCTGGCCTACATAACAATACCATTTAGCTAACACAGTCAATTAATCTTTTTGGGTTTAATGATTGACAGCTTGTTTTAACCAATCACGCACGAATTTACCTAGCAACAAAATCTGCGTAACTAAGTGGGGCAAACATCCTACGCGGTACTGGTACAGTACAGCAAGCTAACGGCACGTGCTGATGTTGAGAATGCAACTTACTGTACAAAACAAATTTCTACACACACAGACTGAGTGACGGCAAAATGGTGAACAAGAATTACGCTCACAGGCCCGCTGTGGGCTTTGTAAATCTGATGCTGTTACCCAGAACAGTTAGCAAGCTGAATTTTGCTAATCGTATTTGCTAAAAATTTAGGCTAAATGTCAACACATTGGTAAAACACGATTGCGAATTTGAGGTTTGTTTGTCCCACATAGTCATCGCGTTGCTGTGGTGGGCGTGGCCTATTTGGAAACCTGGAAAGGTTAATTTTGTACAATGTCAAAAACAAACTTAAAATAAAGTTTCATGCTTATGGAATCGCACTACAAAATTTCCCAATTTTTCTTGCTCGCAAATTTTAAGTGGGAATCTCGTAAAATTGCGAGGTTCATATATACTGACTTTTATTGTATATTTCTGTCCATGTTAACATAATATCCGGCCTTTAAAAATAAAGATGGTCTTCGCCCACATTCCCATCCGTCTGTCCTACTAATTAGTGCTCCTTTTGATATGGTTATTAAACGTAAGGGCATTCATCATAATATTTATAGACCCTCGAATACCAGTAAAACAAGTGAAATGTCAGGCCTCGGTAATGTTTGGAACTCTGGGGAATATAGTATTTATGGCCAACAAAATGAAATTTCATCTACAGGAAATTAAACAAACATGATAACCGATGTATTTAAAAAAAAAAATCCAACTGTTTGCATTAATGTGCCTGACCTAGTCTACATTGCCATTTATCTCACGCAGTTTCTGAAGTTTTTTGAATAACGTAGAATTCTTTAGAATGGTACTCTATAATTTCCCATTTTTTCTTGCTCGCCAATTTTGAAAATAAAGTAAAAGAAGGTAATCACTGAAATGTGAATACTATATTAATTGCTCTGTCTAATATGGTTATTAAACGTAAAGGTATTCCATATCAAACTTACAGATTGATAACAGTAAAATAGTAAAATGTCAGACTGTAGTAATATTTGGAGCCCCGGGATTATAAGTGAATAGTATTCTAGGTCATCAAAACGAAATATTATAAACAGAAAATTGAGCAAATACGAAAAGCAGTACATTTCAAAACCTCCGAACGTTTTGCATTAATGCAAATGTAGCTGACCCAATTGAAATGTCATTTACCTTATACAGTTACTCTTCTGTAATTTCAACAATAATCTTGTGAAAAATAGTTTGATCCACGAAAAGAACATGATGCATAAAAAAAAAGGACTCAACTGTGTTCCAGACCACCTTTAAAGGATCACGAGACCGAAAAGTGAGGGCGCTTGTTTTTACGAATTTCACAGATATATCATCCACAAAGAAGTCGATAAACTTCATGCCTCCATAGCTCACAGACGACGTGAGGGAAAGGTTACTTGAATATTTATATCAACCAGAAATTAACAATACCGTTGCTTTCTATATAAGCATTTTATTTTTTGAGGGACCCCTTTGAAATACGCCCTCATATTTCGGTCTAGTGCTCAAAGTAATTTAATATATAAAACAAAAGTTTTGTGAAACTACTAAATAGTAATATAGTAATAGCAATAGTAATAGTAAATAGTAAGATTCCAGACAATATCATGTCTATGGGGGTGCATTGGCAACATTAACTTTCGTCAACAAATTGTTCACCTCGGTTTGAATTTTCAAACATCAATATGCAAAATGTTAGGCTAAGCTGCGATACTCGCCCAAGCATACATCCCACTGACTCACTTTGGTAACATGGCGTCTACGAAGTCAACTGTGCAAGCACATGCCTCCATTCTTTTGGACCTTGTGCAATTGATTGCAAAATCTTCTTTTCAATTCCCACCACCTCAGCATCACGCATTGCAACATCCATCCAACAGGACATGCACAGTCTCCACTCTTTCGCTTCCCTTCCACAGACTCTCTTCCATCAGAGTTCTAGGAGTCTACTCTTGTCCATACGGCACAGTCAAGAATGAATTAAAAATCGATTTAAGTTTGATCAGCCATAAGTATTTAAAATGTAAAATGCCCATATACCTGTTCTGTCTACTAACTGTGGTGTAGCGGTTAGCATACATGTCTACAGACCACGAGGCCCTAGGTTCAATCATGGGTTGGGCAGACACGCCAGTGCACCACAACTGGTTATCAAAGGCCGTGGACATTGACTTGGTTGTCGATGTTATGTCTGCCCGTACGTCGTACCTGTGTTCTCGTCCGGGTCGTATTAGGCGTGTCGTGATAGCATTGTTACTATCATAACCGAATACGCAGGCGACGATCCCGTCATTGTATTGTGTGTTCACTCGTCGTCTTCGAGACCTGTTTCATCCCACTGAATGAGTAGTGAACACGAGGAGCGCGAATGTTTTAATTTCAAAACTTGTTCAAAAATTGTTAGTATAGAAATGTTACTGACCTAAATAACGAAGCCATTTATATGACACAGTTTCTGTTCTACTAGTTCAAAAGCAATCTTGTGACTAAAGTTTCATAAGTGTTTTTTCGATTTAATCAGAAATGAATAAATTAAGATATGATGCTGAAATTAAACTCGTTCAATTGCATCATTTTACGTCCTCAAAACACTTTGGAGAAAGAAGGTTCTGGGTCACCTAACTTCAATGCTTACAGTAATAAAAAGCTTATGAAGCAATATCAATCGTAGGTTTTCAATAATTTACACTTGACATTTACAAGGAAATGAGAGAAATTGGAGAATTTTGAGAAGAAGACAACTTTGTTAGTTGACGAGTACAAATAGTATAATATTCAATGAGGAACTAATGATCGTTTTAAACATTGACAGCATGTACTTCGGTGTGACACGATATAAACTTCAAGAGGATAGCATTAAACTTCGCCCTACTTCACTCACGGGGTCAAACTTTTGGTAATTAATTGAGCAACATTTTCAAATTATAAAACAAATATTTTGCGATAGTAATCAAATGCAATCAGATAAGGGGATGGAAAAACATCATGATGTATTTTCACAGGGGCTAAATCCGGGCTTTTTACGAAGGTGTCTTAAACATTACGCATGTTTGTTCCTTGGCACAAAAGTATATTGTTCTGTTGCGTCTGTTTGTAGTATTTTGCACTAACCAAGAACAACTTATTCTCATGCAGGCATCATACAGTCATATGCAAAGACAACGAGGACAAAAATAAGATGTTTGTGACGTCTGTTTCCATAAGGCAAACTTACTTCTGAACGAAATTTCCACAATATAATCTACCCTCCTCCGTTTTTTCCCCCGAATTCTGACCGCAACAGTTTAGTAAGGTAAACATCTTTACACTTTTGGGGCCAATTTAATTACAATTACCAAATTTTTCGAATGCATCCTCAAAAGTATTGGCTTACGAGGGGCTTACTAAAAAAATGTTCATGCATCCTCCACTCGGAACTGCTCAGTTAAAATAGGTCATGCCTTGTTCCCAACAGGGAAGCTATGACCCTATTTGTTAAAAGAAGATCCACCGAGAGCATATAAACTCCAAAGACTGTTTCTGACAAAAATTTGAATGGGAAATGAGATTGCTCTACGAATATTTCTACGAATCTGAGGCATGTATATTACCCCCGAGTTATTCTTCGTTTCTAAAACTTTTAAAACCACTTCAAGCTTCGTTAAAGTGTAACTTCAGCCATTATTTCTAACAAGTATTCTTTGTTAAAAAATTACGAGGTATGTTACTAGATATTTAAATCGTTACGATTTAAGAACTCTTAGCTTTTAGCTAAGATTTTGTAAACTTTTTTTTGTTGAATTTAGGGCGTGTAAACTTAATTATAAATTAACATGGAATCTAGGTTAGCCTAGCGTGTTGGTATTTCTGAATATAAGTTTAGAATCGTTTGATAGTTTAAAAGAAACGTGAGTTTTAAGTTTCAACAGGTAAATTTTCAATCCGAAAATGGGGGATGGCACGTTTGTTTATATCACGACAACGGCCTGGGTCCAATAGTAAGTTTTGCCCTACATGGCCCATTTCAAAGAGGCCCTACTAACTGAATAATGAAAATCGGCTGGGTGCTTCGCACACTGCAGAAAGGCCCTATTTTGAAAGAGTTTTTACCAATTACAAGCTGGGAAAACAAAGGTAGGCACATGTGAAGACTTTATAAGTATAGAAAAGGGCAATATTTAGGGCTGTTGGGCCCAAATTTTGCATTTCTTTAGGAAATATTCAGTTGATGTAGTTTAGTCTAATAAAGGCGATATTTGTCTTATTTTCTTTAATGAAAAGATCAGATATATAGTCTTTGAAGAATTTTTTTTCATTGTTTGAAAGGGCATGTTCCTTCTCCAAAAAGGCGCACTTTTCTCTTAGAAAAAGGGCTCTTTTCCTTTCTGAAAAGGGGCGCTTTTTAAACTTTTGAGAAAGTGGGGCATGTGTCCCCAGTGCTCCCTTGGTTCCGCCGCCGATGCAATTCATATCAAGTTTCCTAAATAAAAACGTGTTTCTCCCTAAACATTCAAATTTTCATCAAATTTAAGCAGTTGTTTGGACTTTCAAATGTCCCAAATCTAGGAGCTTCCGGGTGCTTCGCCCACTGGACCCCTATTGGGGCTTCGCCTCTGGACCCCACCAGGCAAACAGGCGGGTCCGCACGTCTATTGGGCGCATGCTGTGCATGCGCAGTGCCAACAAGGCGTCACATCAATCATCTATATGAAATAATAACAATCAACAACGTCCAAAAATGTCCTCCCTCTAACAAAAATATGTAGCGCCGCCCCTGAAGGAGAACTTCAGCTTTTCAAGAGCGTTGCTGGCTTTAAGAGAGAAGATTACGATGAACCCTGTTTTGTCTTCATTTAGTTTTAATTTGTTTGTCATCATCCACTGCTGAATGTCTTTAACACAAGCAGATAATTTGAACAAGCACATGCTGCATCGAGTGGAACTTTGGGCAGTTGAGGTCAATAACTGAAACGATCTGGATATCAACAACATATGCGCGTTATGCTTGCGCAATGTCTCCTATTGGGATAGTATATAGTGCGAAGGACAAGGGTCAGATAACACAACCTTGTGGGCCCCATATTCTAGATTACCTGTATTGGAATAAGCTCCGGGAACGTGAACATGATTAATCCGTCATGGAAAATACGATGAAAACCAGTCCAAGGCGTTATCAGAAATACTATCCTTAAATCGGTGAACAAACGCGGCAGGAAGATCCAGCATAAGAGCTAAAACAGCTTTCTGTTGGACAAGGGCAGTTTCAGTACTGTGTGAAGTGCGATAGGCCGATTGGAGTGGTTCAAACAGATTATGATTATAAATGTGTACAGTGAGTCTATTGGTGACAACCTTTTCAATGTATTTGAAGCAATGTTGGAGATCGGGCGGCACTGGCGTAGCCAGGATTTTTGTTTGGGGGCCAACCATGAGTGGTGAGATGTATTTTTGATGGCGGTGGGGAAGGGGGTAACCGAACGTATGTCGCCATAAGGCCCACGGCTTGGTGTCCATGGGCGAAACCCCGGTGGGGGTCCAGGGGGGAAATACCCGGGCCGTAACTCTGAGAAAATACGCCTTTTAGCCAAATCGCGTGGTGTGTTTTCAAGGAGCGAAATTCTAGAAAGCTACAGACACGAAGGGAATAAGGCACTCCTGGCGTCAGCCATGATTTTTATCTTCATAAACTTGCGAATGACTTTAATTATCCCAACCTTCAGATTCATAACTCCTCCAATTTTCAGAAAGTGAATGACTTGCATCGAAATGAATAGTATGTGCAAAAAAATTGTTACCTTTTGAGAAAGTTGATAGCACCCGACAAACGGTTCAATGACCAAGCGATCACACAGCAGGCTTGACTTCATAGTCATAGCTGTTCTATTGAATACGGTTCCTTGATTATCTACTCTAGGCACGTCTTAAACTCCATTCGGTTATAAATTAGTTTGCTTAAAAACATAAAACAGAATAATCAAAAGACTAACACCACCTGTATTGTTGCAAGTTACGGATGACTAGTGTTTATAGAAAAAGAGCTTAAAAGCAAAGTAAAGACATTTTTCCTCATGAATGAAAGCATGCATGTTTTTTCTTTGGCTTAATTTACCGCCACCACATAAAAAGTTCATTCGTACTGTCAATGAACTTTTTTTTATTAAGAAATATTCTCTCCGTCAAAACAAGGATATAATATTGTTCGATCGATCAAAAAATATGCGTGAAAGGAATCGTAGTCAAATTTGCATTTAAAATTATTGGATTACAGTACAACAAGTGCACTGTGAAAAATGACCTGAAAACGAAATGATTCTATGGGATAATAATGACCGAGACAAAAAGTGGATTGACCCTTTCACTGATGTTGAGATACATATCTGAAATTTCAAATTGTTGGGTGCATATTTGGTATTTCAAATTATGGAGATATACATTTCTGATATTAATGTCTGGAGATACATTTTCATATTTTAGGCTGTTAGCAGTCCGGCGGGTATTCCCAATCGGGTATCACATGGTTTTGCCCCTCCATCAGGAAAGCATTCATTGAAGTATCCCACAATACATCCACCAACATTGACATTTCTTGCAACTTTATATCAAGATACAATCGTTTACTTTTCGTACCTCGTAAATCTCTTAAGAAGAGCGGCCAATTCAACTCATTGAATTGATCCATTTCGCAATCAATATGGTGACTGCAGGGAATTTAGGAAAGCTTGTCAAACTGTGGTCAGCATTTAACAGTTCGGCTCGTACCGCCGATCAAGGGACCCAATGAGTCCCCGATCGGGAGACTCAAACATGCGCACTGAGCTTACAGTGATATATAAAAGCCGCCATTTTTATTGTGAAGTTTCAGTCGTAGACGTTTATCAGTCGTTTCATTGAAGGTTTGTTACAAAGTTCGCTTTGTTAATGTTCAATTTCGCCAAAGTAAAACAACTTCGTTACTATCACGTAGTTATTGCTAAATTATATTCACAAATCTCCAGGTTAGTTCTCATAATTTTAGAAAACGGTGAATTTTAAAAGCGCACGGTGAAAAGACAATTCATATGCCACTATTTCAAATTGTGAAGAAAAAAAAATTTGAACCCTTCGCAGGGTTTGAGTTCCCCGCGCTTGAAATGTATCCGATTCTCATGTTATTCCTATACAAACTTTGAATTTGCATAGATGCATTGTGGGATACTTCTGTAAAGGATACCCTGATCGGGAAAACAAAACTGTTCTCCCGATTGGGGTACGAACCGGACTGTTAAATCAGAAACTGGCTACACTTGACTTCATCTCATGCTGTAGTTTAATACCTTTTTAAGTTTGTTATTAACAGATTAATCGCTGAGTGTCCACATACATTTAAGGTACAGAGCTTAAAAATGACAGCGATACTTTCACCAGTACAATATATGTATTACACATATATATACAGATACCATTACACGTATACCATTATCAATCCCACTGGCAAACCAAAAACACAAGCCACGGGGTATTGAATACTTTTATTGGTACATTGACGTGTAATACACAAAATACATCAACATCTCATTTGTCCAAAATTCAAGGTTGGTATCACCTAGTACACAAACGAACACGACAACTAATTTTGTCCAAGATGCAATCTTGTACAAAACTGTTGTTGCACTTTTCCCCTTGTACCCCGTTTAAGAATGCGACAACTATTTTTGTCCAAGATTGTAGGTTGGTATGATAGTACATATGTTCTTTAGACGACCGAGTGTATTTACTAACTAGAAGTCAGGGTCGGTAGATTGGTCTTTCTGGGAGGGATAAAATGTGCTGAAAAACAAAAACAAATGTTATTACGTAATTTCTGCAACATGCGAAATATCACGTGGTCTGAACGTCATCATTGTTTGACTTTCTTTTTGTTCTGAGACCCCGTCAAACTCTTAGTCCGGGAGCAACTCGATAAATAGGGTACAAAAAAGCCCTAAAAATAGGGGAAATTGTCACGTGACGTCACATGTTGGAACATGCACTAACAGCATATGGGATGTTTACATTTTCCGCTTCGGATTGTTCAAACTTTCATTGACAATTGAAATTTTGACTTCTGGTAGTGTATGAATATTCAAAGATTTCCACTGCTGCCTTTTGAAATTCATTCTCGCCTTTTTTACCCAATTTATCGGGTTGCTCCTGGATTGTACTAAGAATGAAGCTAACGTATATTACAACCAAACAAGCCTCTAAAAACAAACAAACAAAAATGTTACCAAATTCATTATTCAAAATACAAATAATATGTGGTCAGTTAGGTCTCAAAAGCCATAAAAGTCACATTTTCAGAACAATCCAAATACCAAGTCTCAAAAAGCATCTTTTTTTTTTACTTCTAAAAATGATAAGCCTTGTATAAAAAGGATAAAATATCCGTCAATTGCAGTCGCTCGTGATCAACAGCTTTCTCAAAGCTTAAGCAAGTATTAATAGCAAAGGGTATATCGAAACCAGTTTAAAGAGTTGATTTTGAATGATGTCTGGGGGAATTCAGAAAATGTCACATGCCGCATACTGTATAGACCAGGTATAAGCCTGATTCGATATTTTTTTGTTTTATGGATAATTCCTCACCTTTTCATGTTTCAAGAAAATATGCAAGTCTGTGCGTATGTTTTTAAGTTCTGTAATCTAGATTTAAACTTTTGCCTGAGGAAATTAAAATATGGAATTGTTGAAAACGATGTGAAAGAATATTTATGATACATTTTACTGTGATACTATTTTAGTGAATCTTGAATCAACACGGAGTTAATACAGTGCTGTAGTCTGGTGGTAACCCCGCCATGAATCTTCATATTGTTCATAAACTTTGCTATTTAATCCATAATCATAGATGTAACTCTCCCGCAACAAGTTGGACAGTTGGGGACAAGTTGCTCGGAAACCCCTAGAGAGAAGTCTTTTCAATTAGATTCATGTCAAGTTCATGGCACCATATTGCTCTAAGATTTAAAAACTTGCAATATCAAAACCATTAAAGGAATATTCCCATGAATATATATATATATATGATATATATATATATATATATATATATATATATATATATATATATATATATATATATATATATATATATATATATATATATATATATATATATATATATATATATATATATATATATATATATATGTATATAAATATGTATTTATATATATATGTATATATATATATATATATATATGTATATATATATATATATATATATATATATATATATATATATATATATATATATATATATATATATATATATATATATATATATATATATATATATATATATATATATATATATATATATATATATATATATATATATATATATATATATATATATATATATATATATATATATATATATATATATATATATATATATATATATATATATATATATATATATATATATGATATATTAGAGACTCTTAAAGCAACCTTTTTCAAAGATTTTACAATTGCGACCTCGTAGTGTACATTATGATGTCATAAAGGTAGATCCAAGACAAGTTGTATCTATTTTTTGCAAAATTGATAACCTCTTTCT
This sequence comes from Chiridota heheva, assembly GCA_020152595.1. Lineage (NCBI taxonomy): Eukaryota > Metazoa > Echinodermata > Holothuroidea > Apodida > Chiridotidae > Chiridota > Chiridota heheva. The sequence continues at coordinate 177,579 of JAIGNY010001813.1, read as the reverse complement.
AAATTATTGAAGCATTGTTGTTTGGGTTTAACATGCACTTTACCAGTGAATGTTTTGTTTATCTGCTCATGTACCTTAAACTCTAAGTAAAAGAAAAACTTGTTTCTTGTTTAATAGAAATACCGAAAAATTGCATTGGATATGACTTTATGACGTCACATTGTACATTGCAAGGTCACGTTTCAACACACTGGTGAAATCTTTGAAATGCGGTAACTCCTAATTTGCATATGGTATCAACGTGATTTAAACACCAATTTATCTCTTTATAACAGTCATGGGAATCTTTACTATTCATGGAAATCTTTACTATTCATGGGAATATTCCATTAAATTATTGAGGCCTTTGTAAATAGAAACAGTGTTCATTTTCCTTCCAATTTCCTTCGCAATCTGTCCACCCTGTGAATCACTTGGAATCCCAGATAAATTAAAAGATTACTTCGTCCTTTCAGTTCTATGCATCCTCCTCCAAAAATGTGTATCTTACCGGCTGCCGCCAGCAATTTGAGGACGTTCGTTTTCCAAGCTGCAGCAGACCTAAATTAACAACAAAACCCTACTAAGGTCGACCTCGAAATAAGAGCATTGCGAACAAAACGTGAACTTACGGGCACTCAACTCCACGACCTACAGATCATTGACCGCTTACAGTAAATAAAATAGCAGGCTTTTAATACGGGATTGCGCGAACCAAAAAAGAAAGAGAAAAAAAAACTCGACCACTTTGCCTTCGGGAGAGGTAAGCTTTTCGACGAGGTAAAGAAGAATTTGTGATTAATTGACGATCACATTAAGCTAGGTGAGCAAACCCGACAGCAGAGAATATTGTGTATTGTTATCACAAATAATGAAATTAAACACCGAACAGAAATAAATGCTAACTTGAAAGAGGTGATTTAAATACGACCGAAAATTGGAAAACAAAATTTGGTCTGTGTGAAAGTTAAAGTAAGATACTTTTTATTGGTGAAATTATGGAAGATCTATTTTAGAACACGAAAGAAACTATCCTTTTTCATTTCTTTTTCTAATGTGTTTTGAGAATTCTCTCACGCGATATCAACCCTACTGCCAGCCTATCACAACTAGTGCGCGTGTATTTTTCATCATGAAAGCAGAACAAGCCTTCCAACGAAATCGATGAAAGCATTTCACAGCTGTTGAACTTTGTGGCCTAATTATTTACGAAAATATGCAAATACGTAAAATGGAAAAAGAAATAAGTCATACGTGGTTACCATCTAAGATTACATGAAGATGAGATATTTTTTTCCAAACTTTTCCAAAAATAAAACATTTAAAGGATTATTCTCGAGAAGTTTCATTTATATCGTTATGCACCGTGTATTTGGCATAAACATTTTGGTGAAAAACTACGTCGGTATCTTCATTCGTTTACGAGTTATTACACTTCAAAGATTTCATCACAATGTTAAAAAGTGACCTTACAACTATAAAGTGTGATGTCTTAACTGAAGATCAAAGGCAATAATTCCTTATGTATTTCCATGAAAACTGTTTTTATCATTCTTTCCTTTAGCAATTCGGTTCTTACGCCCGATCGGGAGAACTTTTTTTCTTTTCTCCCTATCGGGGGATCCTCTACAGAAGTATCCCACAATGCATCTATCCAAATTCAAAGTTTGTATAGGAATAACATAAGAATCAGACACATTTCGAGTGCGGGGAACTCAACCTTTGCGACTTGAAGGCTTCAAATATTTCTTCACTATTTGAAATAATGGCATATGAATGATCTTTTCACCATGCGCTTTTAAAATCCACCGTGCGGTTTTCAAGAAATTTAAAAAAAAGTGATGAATTCTTATTATTCTTATTAATAGGCAGTGGCTCTTTAATTACGTTTTCTGAATTTATGAAGAATAACTTGGGGATTTGTTAAAATTATTTAGCAATAATTGCGTGATAGTAACGAAGTGGTTTTACTTCGCGAAATTGAACATGAACAAAGCAAACTTTGTTACAAACCTTCAATGAAACAACTGATCAGCGTCTATGACTGAAACAATAAAAATGGCGGCTTCTATATATCACTGTTATCTCAGTGCGCATGCTTGAGTCTCCCGATTGGGGGACTTATTTAGTCCACCGAACGGCGGTACGAACCGAACTGATTAGAGTGTAAGGTATATGAGCAGATGGGAAAAGCTTGTTTTGTAAAGTGCATGTAATACATATCTCAATCATTAAACAAAAAATAATCAAATAATTTAGAAATGGGCAATTAATTTTTAAAGAAATACCAAAACATAGTCTTGAATTTGCAATTATGACATCACACTGTACACTGCAATGCCACTTTTCAACAACCTGGTAACATCTTTGGAGTGTATTAACTACTAAACGGAGTAAGATATCAACGTAGTTTTCACCGATTTGTTTCTTTTAACAGTCCTCTATCATGATGGTATATATAGAAATGAAAATTCACCTGTTCACTCGAATATTCTTGAAGACTTTATATCAAGAAGTTCATGCTCACTTCCTAGTGCCTTTAGCTAGCTGTTCTTAAGTTTCTTACCCAAGGTGTAATCTTAATGCTACAGAAGGTTGTAGTAGCATATTACTTTAAGCAACTAAAATTACAGGAATGGGCGTAAAGTAAGGAAGCAGCAGTTATTAGAAATCAAGTGTGAATTTGAAACCACCATTATTCACGATTTTTTATTGTTATTTTAACGTTAACATTTTATACATTGTTATATATCAGTTCAGGAGCAACCCGAAAAACTGGGTACTATAAAATACCAAAAAATTGGGTACTTTTATGTATTACGTCATCGCATGAGCCTACACATTTGACTAGCCCACACTAAACATATGAAGTTTCTCATTTTCCGCTCCGGATTATCCAACATTTCAATGGATAACCTGAAATTTTGGAGACGGATAGTAAATAGATATTCAACACTTTTTGCTGCTGTTTTTAATATTCACGGTCGCCTTTTTGGGAAAATCAATCAAACAGATTAGGGACAGTCTGCTTTGTTCATTTTCTCAAAAAGACGACGATAAATTTAAAAAAGCAGCGGCAAAAAGTTATAAATATCTATTTACTATTCGTCTCCAAAATTTCAGGATATCCTATGGAATTTTGGACAATCCGGCGGAAAATGAGAAACCCTATATATTTAGTGTGGGCTATTCAAATGTGTAGGTTGCGATGACGTAATACATAAAAGTCCCCAATTTTTGGGTGTTTCAAAGTGCCCAGTTTTTCGGGTCGCTCCCGGACTGTATGTATATTAAATACAAAATATAAATGTTAATGTTTTGACCTATATGTATCTTTAGTCCAACAAATGTAGTTGTTCAACCACAGGAAATGAATAAAACAAAATCCCCAAAATATAAACTACATATCAGTTGTATTTCAATCTAATTAAATAGTTTTATAATCAAAACCAATGAACAACTTGAAAATTTTATTCTTGAAGAAATTGAAATTTGAAATATCACGTCTTCTATTTCTTTAAAAATCTCAAATTTATCTTAAATTGTAATTGTTATCTAGCGATAAACGAAACACAATGTCGTGATTCTCTCAAGTTTCAGAAAATGATATCTGATAAGAGAATTATTTTTGGAAAGATCTGATGGATAATGCTTTGAGTATCGAGATGCCACTAGCCTTGTTATGCTTCAAATATATTCTCTTTCGTATGTGCCACCTCTGATAGCCTCTTTGCGCTGCACTTGATCGTTTCATATCTTGTCAATTTCGATGGTTGACATTGGCATGATTGCCTAATGATACCTCTTAACTTGTGGATCTGGGAAATGTGTCAACAACGGAACTTGCATCAACCTACTTTGGAGGACGTTGACTTCATATTTAATATAAAAAAAAAACACTCATTTTATTTCTTTATTTACTGTCGGTTTCAGCAATGGAAATGCAATCACAAGCTTCGGGAGCTCACAGGGAGTATGAAAAGTCATCACATGTTCACGTGCCCTAAAAATTGCTGTCAGAAATGCCTTGATAAGTGGCTTACAGTCATCATAGGATATTATAACGAACAGTTCGGTAGTAAAGCATGTCTATTGTATTTGGAAGACGACATTACCAACAACAAAATGATGAATGTAGTGTTTGAATATGTCTTCTGTTGAGGAGATAATCAAGTTTAAAATTCATACTTGATTTTTTTTTATACTGAGAAATGGATGAAATTAGACTAACATTTCAATATTCATCAAAGTCGTTGTGCATTTCAATTAATTTGCTCTACATTTTAACGCTGCATAAATCCGTAACATATGTCAGGAGAGCTTTACATCAGGACTCTAGTGAAGTACAGTAACTAAGATTTACCATTCAAATATGTTATGAAATATATAGAGATTTCAATTAGTAAAATTGTACACTGAATTTTGCAGTACAATGCATCAACAATTTGTCAGAAAGTGAGTGTGTGACGCCACAGTGTTTCCTTATGTCTTACTGGGTAGACACTTGCTGACAAACTTGTGACATGTCTGTAAACTGATATCTCATGAATGGAACAAGACATCAAAAGTGGTCGTCTTTTTGTGCTTTGCATGAGGGTTTTAAAGCATGAATTTACCGGTCAAATATACCATTGATCAGATAACGTGTGGAATACGACCATCGATGGAGTCATGCACGCCTAGACACTTACCGTAAAAGCGTAAGATCATACTATTGTATTTTTAGTTTCATTTTGAAAGTGAAATCGTGCATATGAGGAACTTAGAGCATAACTTCACCTGTCAAATATGTTGCTAACCAGATAAAGAGTGGAAAAGCACTATCATAGATAAAACGCCAAAAAACAAATGATGATCTTGGGTGTTGAACAGTCTAACAGAGTCTAAAACAAAGACTAATACGAATTTAACAACAATCTTGGAGATGCTTTTCAAACTTGTAATTATCAGTCCAGCTCGTACCCCCGATGTTCGATGTTTTGTTTTCTCATCGGGGAATTCTTTACAGAAGTATCCCACAATGCATCTACCCAAATTCAAGTTTTGTATAAGAATAACATAAGAATCAGACATATTTCGAGCGAAGGGTTCAAATTTTTCTTCACGATTTGAAATTAAGGCATATGTATTATCTATTCACTGTGCGCTTTTAAAATTCACCGTGCGGTTTTCAAGAAATTCGAAGAAAAGTGATGAATTCTTATTATGTGTTACAGTTAGGCAAAGGCGCTTTAACAAAAAAATTTTCTGAAATTATGAGAAATCATTTGTGATTTTTTTTTTGCAATAACTGCGTGATAGTAACGTTGTTTTACTTTGGCGAAATTGAACATGAACAAAGTAAACTTTGTTACAAACCTTCAATGAATCAACTGATAAGCGTCTATGACTGAAACTTCACAATAAAAATAACGGCTTCCATATATCACTGAAAACTCAGTGCGCATGCTTGTGCAGTGCTTATTGCAGTGCTAATTGAGTCCCCAATCGGCGGTACGAACCGAACTGTTAAAGCAGGCTTCGGTTTAGATATTGATCATATCTGTGTTATAGGATAAAGGAAAAACAGAAAGTTTTCCAAAATCTAATTCCAGTAACATACATTTTTTACGTTAAACTTTCAGAAATCTTCTTTCTGATAAGACAAAAAAATATTGATATTATAGAAAATAAAACGGAACATCAAAAGTTCAAATAACGATATCATCTTAGGACAATTTTGTAAGTTGACACCAAACAAGTAATAGGCCTACCCTTACAGTACCAATAAGTAATACCCTTACAGTACCAAACAAGTGAAACCTTACAGTACCATATAACTGTATAAGTAATAACCTTACAGTACCAAGTAAGTAATACCCTTGCAGTACCAAATAAGTAATACCCTTACAGTACCAAATAAGTAATACTCTTACAGTACCAAATAAGTAATACCCTTACAGTACCAAATAAGTAATATTACAGTACCAAACAAGTAACACCCTTACAGTACCAAATAAGTAATACCTTTACAGTACCAAATCAGTAATACCCTTACCGTTCCAAATAAGTAATACCCTTGCTGTACCAAATCAGTAATACCCTTACAGCACCAGGTAAGTAATACCCTTGCAGTACCAAATAAGTAATACCTTTACAGTACCAAATAAGTAATACCCTTACCGTTCCAAATAAGTAGTACCCTTACAGTACCAAATCAGTAATACCTTGCAGTACCAACTAAATAATACCCTTACAGTATCAAATAAGTAATACCTTACAGTACCAAACAAGTAACACCTTTACAGTACCAAATCAGTAATACCCTTGCAGTACCAAATAAGTAATACCCTTACAGTACCAAGTAAGTAATACCCTTGCAGTACCAAATCAGTAACACCCTTACAGTACCAAATAAGTAATACCCTACAGTGCCAAACAAGTAACAACCTTTACAGTACAAATAAGTAATACCCTTACAGTACCAAACAAGTAAAACCTTACAGTACCATATAACTGTATAAGTAATACCCTTACAGTACCAAGTAAGTAATACCCTTGCAGTACCAAATAAGTAATACCCTTACAGCACCAAATAAGTAATACCCTCACAGTACCAAATAAGTGACACCCTTTACAGTACCAAATAAGTAATACCCTTGCTACAAAATAAGTAAAACCCTTACAGTACCAAGTAAGTAATATAATTTAGAGTACCAAATAAGTAATACCCTTTACAGTACCAAACAAGTAATACCCTTACAGTACCAAGTAAGTAATACCCTTTGCAGTACCAAATAAGTAATACCCTTACAGTACCAAATCAGTAATACCTTGCAGTACCAAATAAGTAATACCCTTACAGTACCAAATAAGTAATACCCTTACAGTACCAAGTAAGTAATACCCTTGCAGTACCAAATAAGTAATACCCTTTGCAGTACCAAATAAGTAATACCCTTACAGTACCAAATAAGTAATACCTTACAGTACCAAGTAAGTAATACCCTTGCAGTACCAAATCAGTAACACCCTTACAGTACCAAATAAGTAATACCCTACAGCGCCAAACAAGTAACAACCTTTACAGTACAAATAAGTAATACCCTTACAGTACCAAACAAGTAAAACCTTACAGTACCATATAACTGTATAAGTAATACCCTTACAGTACCAAGTAAGTAATACCCTTGCAGTACCAAATAAGTAATACCCTTACAGCACCAAATAAGTAATACCCTTACAGTACCAAACAAGTGACACCCTTACAGTACCAAATAAGTAATACCCTTGCTACAAAATAAGTAAAACCCTTACAGTACCAAGTAAGTAATATACTTAGAGTACCAAATAAGTAATACCCTTACAGTACCAAACAAGTAATACCCTTACAGTACCAAGTAAGTAATACCCTTGCAGTACCAAATAAGTAATACCCTTACAGTACCAAATCAGTAATACCCTTGCAGTACCAAATAAGTAATACCCTTACAGTACCAAATAAGTAATACCTTACAGTACCAAGTAAGTAATACCCTTGCAGTACCAAATAAGTAATACCCTTGCAGTACCAAATGAGTAATACCCTTACAGCACCAGGTAAGCAATACCCTTGCAGTACCAAATGAGTAATACCCTTGCAGTACCAAATAAGTAATACCCTTGCAGTACCAAATAAGTAATACCCTTACAGTACCAAGTAAGTAATACCCTTACAGTACCAAGTAAGTAATACCCTTGCAGTACCAAATAAGTAATACCCTTACAGTACCAAATAAGTAATACCTTACAGTACCAAACAAGTAACACCCTCACAGTACCAAATAAGTAATACCTTTACAGTACCAACTAAGTAATACCCTTCCCGTACCAAATAAGTAATACTCTTACAGTACCAAATAAGTAATACCTTTGCAATACCAAATAAGTAATACCCTTGCACTACCAAATAAGTAATACCCTTACAGTACCAAGTAAGTAATACCCTTACAGTACCAAATAAGTAATACCCTTGCAGTACCAAATAAGTAATACCCTTACACTACCAAATAAGTAATACCCTTACAGTACCAAATCAGTAATACCCTTACAGTACCAAATAAGTAATACCCTTGCAGTACCAAATAAGTAATACCCTTGCTACAAAATAAGTAATACCCTTACAGTACCAAATAAGTAATACCCTTACAGCACCAAATAAGTAATACCCTTACAGTACCAAATAAGCAATACCCTTGCAGTACCAAATAAGTAATACCCTTACAGTACCAAATCAGTAATACCCTTGCAGTACCAAATAAGTAATACCCTTACAGTACCAAATAAGTAATACCCTTGCAGTACCAAATAAATAATACCCTTGCTACAAAATAAGTAATACCCTTACAGTACCAAATAAGTAATACCCTTACAGCACCAAATAAGTAATACCCTTACAGTACCAAATAAGCAATACCCCCACACTACCAAATAAGTAATACCCTTACAGTACCAAATCAGTAATACCCTTACAGTACCAAATAAGTAATACCCTTGCAGTACCAAATAAGTAATACCCTTGCTACAAAATAAGTAATACCCTTACAGTACCAAATAAGCAATACCCTTGCAGTACCAAATAAGTAATACCCTTACAGTACCAAATCAGTAATACCCTTGCAGTACCAAATAAGTAATACCCTTACAGTACCAAATAAGTAATACCCTTGCAGTACCAAATCAGTAATACCCTTACAGTACCAAATAAGTAATACCCTTACAGTACCAAATAAGTAATACCCTTACAGTACCAAATAAGTAATACCCTTACAGTACCAAATAAGTAATACCCTTACAGTACCAAATAAGTAATACCCTTACAGTTAGAATGTCAAGGATTTTTCCTCAAACTATTCAGTCATTAAATTTAAACTTTAATAACAATGTACATAACAGTATATCTGTCGAATTTACATTAAAATCTGGCCATTACAGAAGGTTTTTTTTTTTTTTTTATATCAGAAGGTTTTTTTTGGAAATAAATATTTGTGATGTATTGTCGGGCAGATCTCCCTTTTTTTTTAAATTTTACATGTCAAACTTCTTTGATAAAAACAGCAGATTCTGACAAGAATTTAGATCTTGATTGCAATTGCAATAATTTATTAACTGTAAAATATATTCCTATTAAGTTTGCATGCCCAGGGAAAAGAAATTTATTTTTTGTGAATTTCGTTAACCGTCAAAATCGGCTTCACATTTATACTGTATATCAGAAACTTTACATAAACTTGTTTGAAAATACACAAAAGTTGATCATTCATACAATAGCTTGAGACCCAAATATGCTGTGTCCAAATTTTGTTCATTTTTCTGATCTAAACACATTTTATTGTCCGTGGCAACCCATAAACATTAATGAAATACAACAACAAAACTGGATCCTAAAAGGATGCAATTTTCATTTTTATTTCTTTCAGTTAAAATTCAAATATCAGACACACCTATAAATCCAAAAGTGACCCACTCATACGTAAAAGTTAAAAAAAGAAAAAAGAAGAGATATTCAGTCCTAATACTATTATTGACCTTACGTGTGGACATATCCTACATCACTTCAAAAAAGAGAAACGGTTTGGAGTTTCCCCGAATCCACGAAGACCTAATATGAAAAGAGCGCCGTCCTTCAGAAGTCTATCAAACAGAAAATAACGGCAACTCTAGAACAACATCATTGGGTTGAGGAAGATTAACAAAAAAACATAACTTTCCGAAGAGTGATTTTTAATCAAAATTGTATGCAAATGCACATTTGTTCATCATTTGGCATTGGCAATATTCTTGCGAAAAATATTTAATTGTCAAATGTTCCTTTTTCTACTCCTTTCTCTTTTCACAAGCTAAATTCTCTATAGTAAGGACTACACATTAACGTTTTGGACATTTGACAACTAAAGGTTTGGGAGAAATGTTATCTCAAACAACATTATTATTATTATTATTTTTTTAGCAAGCGTGAGCTTTTAGGTTGAATCTTCTCTTATAGTTATTGTTCTTTGATGGGCAGATGGGAGATTAGCTGATATAGAAGTGCAATAAGGGTGTTTCAGCCGACGTCATTAGATCACGTGACTTTGTTTACA
>JAIGNY010001813.1:147500-162500 GCA_020152595.1 Chiridota heheva | reverse complement strand
GAAGAAATAGTAACGGTACGCTAAGGAAGCAATTAGAATACCATTAGGCAATTAGTTTTCTGAGAAAGGAAATGATTGACTTAAGTAGTTATAAACAAAGTCATTAATGTTTTTAGACCACAATAAGCTGTGTTTTATTTTGACCAAAGAGTTTAGCTTTGTAATGTACATCTTTATGGTGATGGATGGTTGGATAGATTTTCGGTAATTTTCGATTTCAACGCGAAAAGTAGCACTGATCACTTTAACATACATCATTTAAAACGTATTTCTAGTCATCACAGCGAACTTTTATTAAGCAAGTAATCATGGTTTGTATTGATTTCATAATACAGATATAACAAGCATGGCTCTATGATGACAGGGTAAGCAATAGGTAGCTATAGGGTGGAAAACCAGATGCACATTCATGTGCTTGTAAGAACATATTGCTATTCATCACAACAAAGTATCATCAAGTAAGTAAATATTCTTTCCAATAATTTCATTACAGGTAGGGCTCTTACGTAAGAGGATAAGATAAAGTAAACTACAGGACGGCAAACATAGATGTATGCTGAAGGGTTTGTAAGTATTGCTATTCATCACAACGAACTTTGACAATGTAAGTAAATCCTTTCCATTTATTTCTTCATAAATGGACTTATATGCTATGGTAAGCTATAAGTTCTCACTAAAAGGGTGGCAAACATTGAAGGATACTCAAGTACGATGTAAGTTGGGGCGTAAAATTAATCTATACCAAGAATGTAACAATACATCTTTAGTCACCCTGCAGTGTAGAAAGCTGTATATGAATGCACTAAATGAGACACCAATATGCATGCATATTTTGTCCAGGACTCACGATAGAGTGTTTAACATCACCAGGTGTATTAAAATTAACATCATTCGGACATTTGCAAGTTTTGCTTTGAATTTTTTTTTTTTTTTATCTGGCTGAAAATATTTAAACCATCAAAAATGTCTTTTTCGCATCACATTCATTATGCTTAGAAATAAAGCTAAGTGATAGTAGCGTTATGTTAACTGATGTTCTTTTGGAGCTAGCCAAAGGGGATGGGTCTAGAAATATCTCAGTTTTACTAGGTATCTCATGGACCATAACTGATGCCATGCATTCAAAATGCTACTTTATATAGATTAATATTCATGTAGATATTCTTTTAAGATTAACATCAACAATTCAAGAATACCATCTAATCTGACGCTATCAGAAAAATACGGTGTGGTTTGGTTTTTTATGGCTTATATAGTTGTTTTCTCTTTGTCACCAAACGTTAACAAAAGTTTTTGTATTACAGATTATTAATGATAATGGAATAATGCAATAATAAAGGGTTATTGTTTTATTTGATGTACTTTTATACAGAACAATTGTTTGTCATGAAAATCCATTAAAGGAATATTCCTGTTTTTGTCAAAACCTTTTACAAAATGTTTTTAGAAAAACATTAGTACAAAAATCATTTTGATATGTTATTCCTACCAGAAAATATTCAAATTGTAAGGTTCACAAACAAAATGTCAATAAACGAACAGGAAACGGCTAAGTATGACATCACATCAACACAGTCTCCCACAAAGTTGATGTATTTCATTCACATCTATCATCCTTTCTTATTAGTAAAACCTGCTAGACAAATAAATTGATTAAAATTAGGTATTTATATACATTGCCAAATATACCCTACCTCAATAGCTTTTAAAAACTTGTTTATAATCATACAGAAACAACCAATTAACGTTTAAAGAAATACCTAACCATTTGCAATGGAATTGTTTATATGACATTATCAAACGCGAATTCATCATACTGTACAAAAACTTTAAAATGCAATTCGGAAATCTTGAAAATTTCCATATCTCGTCAACGGAATATATATCAACCTGATTTTTGTACCAAATTGGCTCTAAAAGTATGCTCTTTCAAATCAAATTTTACAAAAAAACATGGGAACATTCCTTTAACTTCCATTGACTGCTAGGAAATGGAGTAAGCATCTTAAAGGATTAGTTCAGTGGACAAGCAAATTCATCTTATTTGACAGAGAACTACAAACGACGCAAAATGGTGCGGAAAGCATTCAAAAATCTTATTCCGATAAAAAGATATTTAAGTTTGAAGTTTGTTATGATTTGTGTAGAAACAACTGAAATCAGACTAGTTGTGATGTCACTGCCTCAGATTTCTCAAAGTCTTGATGCATTCTATTATATTTTGTCTATCGATTTCGTGGCTTTAAAACCATTAGATACGTCAGGAAAGTAGTAAAACAGGATCTTGCAAGGGTAGTTATAATTTACCATCTGAAGAAAGTTTGAGGGAAAATAATTGAAATAGGAAAAAAGTTGAATATCTTTTCGTTAAAATAACAATTGTTAAGAATGTGAGGATAAGGGCACCGACCTTCCATAGTAGATTTACTGCACAGTCATTTTACAAAGATAAGACAGAGCTTTAAACTTGAATATCTTCTTAACGGTATAAGATTTTGAACGGTTTCTTCACCATTTGTTTCTTTCAAAGTCTTTTTCACATAAGATAAATTTACTTGACTACTGAACTAATCATCTAACATTGCTGTCATTGTCATGTTGGTTACGCTGTCTTAGGTGGAATAATATTTCTCAAGTAGGTGAAAAAAAGTATCTTTGTCTTGTCGGTTTATCTGGAACAATAATAACGTGCGACTAAGCTTCTGGTTAAACCCCCTGATATGGAAGGGGTCCAATCTGTCAATGTAGATAATGCACGTGATACACAATATGTTTAACCTTTCGTTTGAATTTGCTTGTCATGTGGACATCTTTATGCAAGTTATTGGAAGGAAAAGTCATTGATATTATTATTATTATGCAAGCGATATCCATTAGTTCTAATGATTTACATAGATAAATATTCATAGGAATGCAAATTCAAACTAGATATATGTTATGATTATCCTTATATATTAAGGAAGGTGTGTCTAATTTGACAATGCAACGTTATCAGAAATAACACTCCATGCATTTGTATGACTCAAATATTTCCTCTGTGTCACGCCACTTGCGCAAAGGTTGCAAATTTACAAATTAAAGAAATAATGAAACATCACCGTATGGTTTTATTGATGAACTGTTATATCAGTATATTGAAATAATCCTTGGCCAGGAAATCCATTAGCCTACTTAAAAATGGAGTAATTAAATCTGCACATGGTTGTCATTTTCACGTCGAAAGGTTACAGTCGGGAAATAATGTCAAGAAAGGTTACAAAGGTGTTCTGTATTTAACAAAATGAAGAAAAACATAATGTAAATTAGAGCAGGAACTTGAAGATCAGGGCTGTTACAGTTACGGTGCAAAGATATTGGTTCCACATGTATATACAAAATATCGTTTCAAAATTTGAAATGTGTTCATACTTCCATCATGCAAGATGAGGTTGCCATGGTTATTCCTCACTTTATATTAGAAATCACGCATACAGGAACAATCGAATAATCATAGTCGACCTGTTTTACAGTATGGCACATTTGCTTGTTCCATTTTCAAATAATCACCGTGTTATTCGTGTCGTATCCAGATATGCAGTTGAGCAAGAGTCAAGGACAAATGCATTAACTCAAAAAAACTAAGCAGCACGGGAAAAGCTTCAAGTTAAAGATTACTGAAATCCGTATGATTACACATCTCTAATGCAATGAAGCTATCCATTAAGCATTATAACCCACAACGTATGATGTGCCCTATATAATTTTGCTGTGTAGATCAACTTTGAATGGTTGTATACAATTTCAAAAAAAATTAGAAAAAGAAAACAAATTTCTTCAAGGTTTTTGCAAACAAATTTGTATTTTGTGTTCGAGAAAGAAAAGGTTTGAATTCTTTTTCTTTCTGTTTTGAAGCAGATTTTTCTTAGATGTGGAGAGTTCTGTAAATTCATCAACATAAGTTTGTAATGAGAGAAATTTGTGTACGGTAGCTGTTACACTCTAGTTGAGCTATTGGGTACCTCAATGGGCTGACACACTGTTTTGTGAATACAAATTTAAACATATGAATTGTAATGGTTTGATTTAGGGAGCCAAGTCATGTCATCAGCACACGTCACGCCATTCCCCCTCTAAACTCTTAGCTGTGTGGTTACAAGTCACTTATGAACGTAATATTATTGTTCCCCTTGCTCTTTCAACAGTCTTTTTGGTACAATATGGTAGAGAATTGATGTTAGTCACGAAACTAAAAGCCAGCATTCTACCACATGGCGACAATCAGTTCCTTATATTACGTTGTGTCTCAGACAAATATTTAGTACCTAATGCCTATTAACACGACCGATCAGTATAATATCTTAAATGATCATGTAAAAATGCTACTATTCTTTTCCGGTTGTGGATATTAATATATGGTTAGCATGGTATAATGTTTCATAGAAATAACGAAAACTACGCATAAACTTGGGTCAGAAAGCTATTTTCGATACTACTACAATGATAGTTACACTGAAATTTACAGAAAAAAAGAAGAAGAAGATAAACGATTCTACGAACTCACGGCATGATTTGGTAAGCATCTGGGCTAACTTGTGTGGTGACTATGGAGGCGTTTTAAATAACTATATACCTTGCAATACGAGACAACGAATCGCGCAGCAAAATTTCAACCAATCAAAAAATTTGAAAGGAATTCTAAATATTGTGCACATATGACGATATCGCCTCTTTAAGTGATCATGTAGCTTATTCTTAGCTATATTAATATATGGTTAGCATGGTGTAATGTTTCATAAGAAATAACAATAAAAACTACGAATAATTGGTAGAGCTATTTTCTATACTTCGATAGTGGGTGAAGGGGAGTAGCCCCATACATTTCAATTGGGTGAGTGCTACCTTTTTAATGAAAAACTGCATTAATTCCTTTATTCAAACGTTATGAATATAGGGTCCTAACCAATAGTTATTCCTTCGGATTATCGAAGAACCAATTGTACGATGTACCATCTTCTTTATGATAATGCAAACATGTGCTTGACCGTTGTCTGGACGGCAAAGCCGCATGGGATTGTAAACATTTCATTTTAAATGATTTTGACATAATCGAGAGGGCAATGTCCTGTTTCAAATATCTGTCTTCCTCATTTGTTTCGAGTAATTTGTTTCACGATACTGTATGAATTCTTTCACAGCTGTTTGGTCTATTTTGGTGTTTAAAGTTGCATGATACAAAAAGATGAATTATCAAATGTAAAAATGATTTAGTTTTTCATAGCCTTTCAAATTGTCAAGCAATCTTTAGCGGGGACAAATATTTACATCTGTTTGTCTCTGTAAAGGGCGCACTCAAGTAACAAGTTTATTTTATCGGGAGGCCCCTACCTTTGCTCTTTTTGTAAATGAAAAGAACTAAGGCTTGTATTGTTTACTATTCTGTATATTTTGAGAAAGAAAGAATAAATGTTGCTGAATTAATTTAAATTAATTTTTAAACGAAATATTTATGCGAATACTCACTTAAAGCTTGCAGCTTTATTTCTTTTTTTTCTTCAAATTAAGGCTTATTTTTGGTCAAGAAAAAAGAGTTGAGATTCCATTCCATGAGACCACTTTTCTGGTCTCTGATATTTTCATTATTTCGATAATGGCCATGGACGGTTTCTTTGATTTAAAATAAAGACATGCAAACATTATGGCATTGGTAAGTTGGTGCTTTTTCCAAGAAATTATAATTCCATAGTTTCCCTTCAAATTCACACAAATGATTTGCTGGAACAATCAAGGGTCCATAAGGTGTACGATCAATTAAAAAATCTTTTATCAAAGGCGACTGTTTTCCTTTGAACAACTGTTTGGTTTGAAACCCATAGCATTTTTTAGAGATATGTATCACTTTTTAATATGTATCGCTTTTTAGATTTTTAAAACTTCCAATGCGTTTAAAATTTCCACAACGAAATCAAGTTCTTCCACGCAGTTATATTAAATGGAACGTATTGTTGGTACATGGCGGCCTCTTTTGTAATAAAAATCCCAAACAACTAAGGGTTGCTCAGGTAAAATGAAGGTTTCTGCCGTATTGACCACTGAATATGGGAAAACAAATATTTAAATTTGACACCAGAGATCATTTAATTTGATATTTGCATACCACTTTGAGAGCTAGCTCGTTTACAGCGGCAATAGACGAATCTGAAAATGATAAACATGATGCTCGATTGTCTCTTATCAAGCTGAGACTAGAAAAGAAAGATGTTGTGTGAAGGAGAGCATACCGCTGGGCTCCAGACATTACGACGATTTTATACAATTTGGTCAGCACCTGCATGCTGTATTGGTGTAATTGCCGCTATTGCTTGCAATATACAACAAACATATTTTATTAAATCGAACAGCGATGTTTGTTTCATAATACATTCGTTACGATGAACCTTATCTGTAAGCATCTCATGTCTTTGTTCTTGTATGAAGTTATGCTACCCTGGATTTTAAATTGTTGTTGTGGAGGTAAGATGATGGCAAACTGTTTGATTAAGGTATTAAATGAAACTCTAGTAATCGGGCAGATTGATGTGGTAATGAAAGCTATTGTTAATATTGCTGGCCTGTGATATTACTTAAGTCTATCAACATAATAATTTCTTCGTTCATTTCTAAATTCGGAGAATGTTTAAAGTTTTGAGCTACGATCATGACAAGTTATTTAATTAAGATATTACATAAAACTCTACTGATCGTAGATATTGGAAATAAATGTTTATATAACAAGGGATGTGATATACCATTGATCTTTGACACCGCAAAGGTCTGCAGGAAGTGACCAGGAATGTGGTTAAACGAAGCTTCTGAAAATGGTCGTGTTAAAATGTCGAATTTTGCTTTCTACAGTTTCGTACTTAAAACTGATCAAAGCATACAGTATATTTACCTTATATAACACTGAATGAGATATAATTTTAACCAGACCGGATTAAATTATTAAAGTAGCTCTGTCACCGTTGTATTCTTGTAAATCCTCTTTCACATAAGATACATCTTCCTGACCACTAAGTTGATCATAAAAGTTTTTTTTTTTTTGCAGATATGTGAGTAAGTTCTTAAATGTTTATACTTTTACATGAAAGTGTTTTATACATGTGATCAGGTTTTTGCTTTTCTCCAATGATGTGTGCATTAGTCACAATTAATGTTAGAGTTCGTTCAATACCAATTTTACTGGCATGAGAATAAAAACAAATATCCATCTCACTTTGACTAACCAGGAGGTATTTGCGAAAATTGAATTAACACTTGAGCAAATAAAATTGTAAGTGATGCGATAAATGGAGGTATTGGCATCTTCGAGGTACCATGGGAAAACGGAATTAAGCCTCTTATAAATTTCTTGGTGTTTAAAATTCTCTCCAAGATGTAGGACAAAATCGACAGGTCAATCGAACAAGTGAAATAGAGCTTGTAAGTCTTTAATTTATGCACCAACACATAGTTGTAAGACTCGATGAAACGTTAATATCGCTTTTTATTTTACTAACTATAGCGCAATAGGAGGGATAGTAGATACGCAAGTAATATGACTTAAGTACATTGATAGTCTCTTGTAAGATATAGGACACAATTGAACATGTCAATTACAAACAATGTAAACGCTGTTTTGTGTCCTAGAACTTGCATATACCATGCCTAATTCCAATTATTTGATTAGATTAATCAGCTTAAAAGTGCAAGCAGGGTGACACCAATATTTGCCCGACGAGGTCACTTGACGTCCGATAGGGAGAAGGTTTTTGACAAGGGGGCTAAAATTCAAAATAAATCTTATTATATAAATAATATTATTTACACACCAAAATTTTATATCACTCGCCGACTGATTGAAGAAACATCCAAAGGGGTGAGGGTAGGGGTTTTATTTGGGCTACACATTCCTGACATGTGGCTGTATAACATCGCCCTACTGGCGCGATCCATAGGTGCAAGAAATGGGTTGAAAGAGCCAACTCCTTCCTTATTAAATCTTATTTAAATCTAAAGATCTTTGACCATGTGTTCTGACTCTTTCTTTTGTAATCGTCACATTCTTCAAAGTACTATTGTCAAGATGTAATTTTAGACTAGAAAAGTGTGCATGGTCACAATTATTGAGGTTTTCCTTTTCTTTGGAGTTGGTTTTGAATAAAGTGAGTATGGTGGAATCAATTTCCAAACCATGCAAGGAATAAATTGATTAAATGCATCTAACCTTAAACCAATTTCTTTTAGACATATTCTTATATTGATGTTACTCTGTTTCTTCACTGGTTGTTGTAATTCAGGTACGTTTCTTACTACTTGTATAATAGTATATGAATTCATTATCACTACCATTACTATTCGGTAAATGGTAATAATTGTTAATGTACGGATATTTGTGGCTGCTCCTTACCATTATCCTCGTACATACGATATCAACGCGACACATTCTTTGGAATGTTGTTGTTCCAATTAATTTTTTTCAAGATTTCACATTTATTTATAAAATAGATTTACAATGAATTTGAAAAGATCATCGCAACTGGTATAAAGGAATGCGCAGAAATAATTACAACTATTAAAAGACAATATGGTACGACCTAGACTAAGGTCGCAAAATAAGCTGTCATAATTATACTGGAGCATGTCATATCATAGATAAATGGAACAATTTAAGTATTGATGTTACAGAGAACAGTTTTTTTTAAAATCACTTTTGAATAGATGGAACATGTTATAAAGGTACTATAAGTAGTTCCACTTCCAAATTCCATTACATGTGGGAAAAGTGGAGCTACACACAATATAGTCGTTTCCACTAGTTAAGCTAACTCCATGCCCTTTAAGAGAAGAAAAGGTGAAAGGTGATGTTATGAGGGCGTCAGTCTATAGGACAACATATGGAGAATAATTGCGGCGTTCGTTAGTGTCGGCGGACAATGCACTTGCCTCCCGTTGCGCGTACTTCTAATCACGGTGTATTACGCACTAAGTGGTCCATAGAAATGTAGAATGGATAAGATAAGCATATAGAGAGCACATTAGTGAATAATAGCATTAAGCATGACAAAATGTCGTAATTTGATGAGATTATCGCTAAACCGTTTCCACTGTAACTGGGAGTCTGAGATTCCACTGTAACTGGAAGTCTGAGATAACAATAAGCTCTAGAATAGAAAGTTGTTTATTAATTTTCCGGCCAAAATTCGATTCCGCTTCATTTGCAGAAAAAAAAAAAAATTCTAGCATATGTTATAAAATGTTGACTCTATATGCAGATCAGTCAAGGGTGTTTTTGCCATTTTGTTTCAACTATCTAACGCGTCTGACATGTATATGTACATCTACAGATTAAATAGCTAACCACTGATATGGAGTTGTTTATATCATGTGACACCGTACTATTTGATTAGACTTGCTACAACGTCACAAGGGCGCAATGCTCCTAGTTGTGGGACTGAAGCAGGCTTCTGGTGTGATAATGGTACCGCTTTGCATCACAGATGAAGCGTTATTAACGAGTATATTTTTTGAACGGATAGACTTTCCCTAACGTCAAGGCTATGTCTGTTAAAACGTGACAACAGAAAGTAAAGTGCAAACGGATTTATCATATTTAGTTGTGCCAAAGATGATCTAGTAAAAACAAAATAACATCGGGTTATCTGTATTTTGCAAATATACAACTGATGAACATGATTGAACGACGGTTAAATGGAACGGTATCATCTCATAACCTTTCAAACCACAAATATACTAAAGGATTAGTGAATACCATTGACAGTAAATGATATCAATTTCTTGACTATTCACAAGCGTGACAAAAATAAGTCATTGCCAGATGTTTAATGGAAGGGTTAATATGATTGGATAGTTATAATATTTCGGAAGCCTGTTAAATCTGTCTTAAAAGTTTATGCCTAAATCATGTTACAATCTAATTTTTTGTGATACTGGTTTGAGATATGTTTACAACTATGTTGATTGCTATATACACTTGTAAACTATGTACAAGTGTTCGTAGATTTGGTGCAATAACAGCATCCCTCCCACTTCCCACCCATTATATCAAAGGGTGAATCCGTAATTTTAAGTATCACGTATATTCTTTAAACTAAGATTTTGAATGGAATAGAGACCACCGTACTCTCATAATGCACCGCCTTTCCCATCTACTTTACTGTATAGACTGATAGAGAAACTTCAAATGATTTTGAATTTTTTATACACTTTGAAAACAAAAAGAATTTGATTATTCTTAAATATGACTCAAACATCTGCAAAAAGCCATTGACCTTAAGTTATCCTCAATTTCCTTAAATGGCTAAATTTGTAAAATTTCTAAGCCAACCTTTATCAAAATAATTGTTTTGTACTAGGATTGTAAGTACTAGATGCTACCCTGCAATTGCTGTGTAAAGTTAAGCATTATTGATCAACATTAATGGCTCTTAATTGGAGAAGAAAAAATTTGGTATAAGCTACTAAATAATTCTTGACTCTAAATTCCTAAAAATAAGAAGTACTTAGTGATCCTCAATCAAAGCCTTCTATCGGACTTTTATTATGACAATTAATTTTACGATTTTTGTAGTAGATATTCTATGACGTATACAGTATTTGCTACATTCTGTCTTGTATTGACAAATAACGTGACCGATTTAAAGGTCTGTTAACGTTTATAGAAAGGTGAAGTGGCTCAGTGGTTGAGGAGCATTGATCGTGTGCGAAAGCGATTCCCGTCGCGAGCGCTGCATTGTGTCCTTGAAGAAGACACTTTACTCTTCTAACTATAGTCTACTCAGCTGTAAAATGTACACCATCATTGCTGAGGAGTTAACCTGCGATGGACTGGCATCCCGTACAGGAGGAGTCATGTGCTCTCATCTGCTTATACCAAGGAAACCGGTGATAAGCACTGGCCCTATGGGTCTAATGGTGTGGATGAATTTAGCTTTAACGTCTAACATGTCTAGAGGCAATTTTACTCAATTGATTAAAATCTTTAATTATGAAAATATCAACTATTTAAATTAACCCCTTTACACTACATTTTACAAATTTGGCCAAATAAAACATCCCTATATTTGTTGTAGATATTATTTCATGTGAAGTTTTTATGCTTCTGGAAATATCACTGTGACAACATTACGATCCTAGGGCCGCATTAAAAATGTGTCCTAAACACCCGGTCATTAACATAAAACTGGTCGGGTGATTACATTACATACCCCGGCTTCCGGTTTGCATTACTTGCTTACTCGCACATTGAATTATAGGATACAGTTTCCAAGCTCCGCTCCGCGACACACCCATAAGTGATTAAATTAACTTGAATAATTATTAGGCATGCAATCGTGTCTGGAAATTTTCCTGCTATGCTTGAAAGTCGATATTACTTGTGTGGGTCTTTCCAATTAGTGAAGGTGAAATGTTGCATGCATCATTAAACAGGTATACCCCCCAATTTGGACAACTTTTCTATGCAGCGGCTAGAGCATCATAACTCATTTAAAATGCCAAAGTATTTTTTACTACACCATCAAGATAAGTGATGTCAGAAATCAACAATTCCTTTGACGACAAAAATTATAATTGAAGGCAGCAAAATTGTCCATTCTCTTTCCATTTCCTTTTAATACTCGAAATGAAATACTTGTATTGCAATTCTGATTTGCATTCAGCGCTTTTTTATCATTATGTTTTATGACAATGATGTAGCTGAGACTATAAATGTGGGTCAACAGCAATTGCAGTAAAATCATTTTTTTTTTTTCATTTCGTAATGGTGTTGGAATTAGGGACACACATCTTTTTGCTCTAAAAGCAATATGGATGTAAAAACGAAGAAACATTTTTAAGACAAGTTCTTACTCTTAAGGTCTTAAAGATATGAAGAAGCAACGGGAGATGAAGTATAAATTCTTTTAACTGTTTAACTCGAAACAAAATACTTGTATTGCAATTCCGATTTGCATTCAGCGCTTTTTCATAATTATGTTTTATGACAATGATATAGCTGAAACTACAAATGTGGGTCAACAGCAATTGCAGTAGAATCATTTTGTTTCATTTCGTAATGGTGTTGGAATTAGGGCCCCTCATCTTTTTGCTCTAAAAGCAATATGGATGTAAAAACGAAGAAACATGTTTAAGACAAGTACTTACTCTTAAGGTCTTAAAGATATAAAGAAGCAACGGGAGATGAAGTATAAATTCTTTGAACTGTTTAACTCGAAACAAAATACTTGTATTGCAATTCCGATTTGCATTCAGTGCTTTTTCATAATTATGTTTTATGACAATGATATAGCTGAAACTACAAATGTAGGTCAACAGCAACTGCAGTTGAATCATTGTTTCATTTCGTAATAATGTTGGAATTAGGGACACACATCTTTTTGCTCTTAAAGCAATATGGATGTAAAAACCGGCAATTCCGATTTGCATTCAGCGCTTTTTCATAATTGTGTTTTATGACAATGATGTAGCTAAAACTACAAATGTGGGTCAACAGCAATTGCAGTAGAATCATTTTTTTCATCATTTCGTAATGGTGTTGGAATTAGGGACACACATCTTTTTGCTCTAAAAGCAATATGGATGTAAAAACGAAGAAACATTTTCAAGACAAGTACTTACTCTGAAGGTCTTAAAGATATGAAGAAGCAGCGGGAGATGAACTATAAAGTCTTTTAACTATTTCAAATAACAAAAACACGATCAAATTTGGATCAAATTTCTACATTTTACAGATTTTCAATGTTACAATCAATGCGTATTTTGTATACTTCTTTACATGTATCTTTGTATAATCAGGGTTTGCACGACCTTGGTATATGTTTACTTAAATCCTTTGGTTTGTAATTGTCTATTATGTTTTTAAAGCGGTAAATCAAATTGTGAGCAAAGATCTTTTCAGTTTTTTTATTATATTTTTCCTATCTATTATCTTTTCCTTTTTTCGACCTAATAAACCTGTATTGCATTTCAGTTTACATAACTATATTTGTAATAACATTGGTGAGTATTCTTGTGGCTGAGCTTACAAATGTGGGTTAATTTCAAATGCAGCATCATCTTTCACTCAGGTTTCATTTTGTAATGGTGCTGTAATAAGAGATTTTGCAAAAGAAAGCAAATAATGATGTCAAAAGAGATAATATACTTTTTAAAGAAAAAATCTGCAGTTCTAGAAATAAATTTTAGTCTTTTAAAAGTATGAAAAACATCAACAAATTTGGAAAATAAATCATTTTAGAAAATTTTTTTTTAATTTTACCACCAATGCGTAATTAGTTTACTAATTGCTCTGTGTATGATCTGTGTTCTGAGACATTTGCATATTCTTACATAAATCATTTGAGTTTTATTGTCTACTATAATTTTTAAAGCGGTAAAACATATTATGAGTAAAGATTTTTGACTTTCAGTCTTTTGAAATTTTTCATTTCCGCTATTCTTTCCCTTTTTCGAACTAATACACCTGTATTGCAATTTCAGCTGCTGCAATATTTTTCGTTAATTATGTTTTTAAGACATTGAGGATTGCTCGTGGGGATGAGTTTTAAAATGTGAATCAATATAAAATGCAGCATCAATTTGTACTAGTTTGTAATTTCATGGAGTTGGAATTAGTGCAGCATTTCTTTTTGTCTAAAACCAATATTGATTTTAGAAAGATACATATTTTCAGGACAAAAAATCCTTTGGGTCTATATAGCAATTTGTTTGTATATTTTATTTAAAGAGGGAGGCTCGTCTCAGTAAAATGCGGTAAAAATGGGGAACTATATTTTGACGTCACTTCCGGTTGTGGAGGCAAGATCCGATCCTCTGTCTGTTTGTAACACAGTACAGCCAGACACTAGCATGTACGTTGTGTGTGCAGAATTACATACACAGCGCATTACGATATTGTGACGAGAAACTTATTTGTTTGTTTCAATGCTTTTTTGTCAGAAAGCGAAAGTGAAATTTTAGTATTATAATACTACAATCATAGTCACTAAATAAAAATTACTGAGAAAAAAAAAAGAAGATAAAGCAGAAAGTTAAAATAAACGATTCTACCAGGGCTTGAACTCACGGCATGATTTGAAGAAAAACACGTTACTTGCGATCGCCGCAAGCATCTGGGCTATCTCGTATAGTGGCCTTCAAGGCGTTTTAAATTACTATACATCTTGCAATACGAGACAACGAATCGCGCAGCAAAATTTCAACCAATCAAAAAAATTGAAAGGAATTCTAAATATTGTGCACATATGACGATATCGCCTCTTTAAATCGTTTGATTTTAATTGTCTATCATTCTTTTTCTCCTTTTCATCTTCCAACTAATAAACCTGCAATTTAAGTTTGCCATTTTTTCATATTTATGTTTTTATGACGTTGAGGATTGTTCGTGTGGCTGAGTTACAAAAGTGGGCAATATCAAATGCAACATCATCTTTTACTAGTTTTTCATTTTGTAATGGTATTGAAATCAGAGCAACACATTTTTTTTGTGTAAAATAAAGCATTATCGATGTAAAAAAGATTACAAATTTACGCAAACATCGTTAGGTCTTAAAGACACGGAGAACTAACCAACATCAGCTAAATGGTATAGACTTCTTAAAACCGTACAAGCAGTACATAAGTCCATCTAATTTGGATAACATTCTCCATTTAACAGACCTTTTACAGAATTTCACCATCAGTTTGCATTTCTTATGCTAATTTATCTTATTATAATCTATGTTTGAGCGAATTTAGTATATTTTTACTAAAATCCTTTACTTCTTAATTGTCTATTATACCTACTTTGTGAATCGGTAAAGCAAATATGACCAAAATTGTATAAAAATACCTTTCTAATGCCCTTTCCCGTTTTTCGAACATATTGCAATTTTAGTTAACCTTATTGCAATTTTAGTTACCTTTAATATGTGTTAAGGATATGTTCGTGTGCCGGCATTGAGAGATTTCACAATTTCAACATTAATGTGCAACTCGTATGCTAAT
>JAIGNY010001813.1:120000-142500 GCA_020152595.1 Chiridota heheva | reverse complement strand
GCTCCTTTTTGCGAATTTCACCGATATTATCCACAACAGATCAATAAACTTCATGCTTCCCTAACCCACAGACGATGTGAGGGCAAATATTCTTATCAACCAGAAAATTGCTATACCGTTGAGTGGTACATAAGCATTTATTTATCATTTCTTAAACAAACAAAAATTGGGGGTGGGACCCCCCTAAAAATACGCCCTCACTATTCGGTCTAGTGCACCTTTCATTATTATTTAATTAGAATGTGGTTGAACCAGTAGGTATATACTGTCAAAAAATGGTTAGTGGCAAGAAAGCCTTAGCAGATGAAGTCTAATAATTATTAGCAATCATTTCTTGAAGGTGATCTTTGTCGAAAAAAGTAATTCCTGAAGCTTATTTCGTCATCAACTGTTCAAACGTTGAGCGGATTTTACAAAATTGCTGTCCAGCGAAATAGGCCAACCCTTCTTTTTTTTTACTTGTTCATATACACAATTATTTGTGTCGATCTTTCGGTTGGTGTTAAAATATTAAAATATATAAAGCTATACATTTTCCATGTCTCTAACTTTTCCAGCATATCAGTAGGTAAAATTAAGATGCAAAAAAAAAAAAAAAGGAGGGAGATACTTTTAGCATAAAATTCTGCAAAATGTGTCTTTCGCTTGATGCTAAAATTATAAAATATATTTAACTATATTGGAACTTTCCAGCATATTAGTAAATAAATTAAGACAAAATTAAAGATTTATGAAATTCATTTGAATCGTATAATACGACATTGGTACAACGTAGGCCTAACCAATATAAACCGAATGGTATATAACTTGTAAAAGATAATTCTCGTGAATTTTGTTTTTCACGTATATAATAGAGGAATATTAAAGAAACTATCGTGTGAAAGTCATGTTGATATTTTATTCCGTTTTGAAGTTATAATATATTTGAAAGATTTCACCGATGTAACCTCGCAGTATACACTGTGCGATTCGTGAGCAGATACGCAAAACATGTTCTGGTAAAGTTCACGTTATACACCATCTCAATAAATAAAGAAAAAGTGCGTCTAAAATTTAAAAAGTCGCAATTTCAAGGAAATGAATAAAAAATAATCTTGGAGATGCCTTTGTATCATCACAATTTACACTATAACGTCACTGTTCAACACACTGGTAAGATATTTTGAAACGTATTAGCTCATTAACGGCATACGATATCAACATGGTTTTACACCATTTTGGCTTTAATAGTCCTCACATGTGTATGAACATGAAATTCGCGGAATATTCCTTTCAAGATAATTTCATATCATTTTTGCCGAACTACATGTTCGAACTTCATTTTACGACAAAATAAACCTTTGATATTGAAAATTACATTTATGGCATCTTTGTCATATATGTGCAATTTTATTAACTTAGCGTAATTGCGTATAACGTTTAGGCTGACATTGCTTGTAACTTTTGCGGCCTTTCTTCCTTCAAGGCAAATACACAAATCAAAGGGATAAGAATGGCCTGTAAAGTATACATTGACAAACTAGAGCAACCTACGTTGCTATTACCAAATCCCTGTTATAACAAAGTATGTGTAAAGTGTTGGGCCAAGTTTGATTTGAAGGAACATCCGAATGCAACGTTTAATGTTAAAATCTGAAATTATATTCACGTGTATTGGAAACTTTTCCAACATATTATTAAAGTGCAGACCTCCCAAAAAAGGAAAATTAATGCTAAAAACCATAGAATATATCAAAATATATTCGAACTTTTACAGCATATTAGTTGATCTTAAATTTCGACAATATAGAATTCATTGACCCCACCAGTCAGTAAAAAAAAAAACACGGAAGGAATTCACTTGAAACATTTGTAATCCGACGAACGGTGTTAAACATAAGCCAAATGAAATATAAATAAGACAAGACAATTCCGTATCATTGTTGCCAAACTACATGTTCGAACTTCATTTTAGGGCAAATAAACATTTATTGAAATATAAACCACATCTATTGCGAGGTGCCCGCCTTTGTCATAAATGTGTAGTTTTATGAACTTAATGTAATTGCGTTACTGCGTTTAGGGTGACATTGGTTGGTATCTTTGTGGCGTTTCTGCCTCCAAGGCAAAAGTATTGCGAACGAATCAAACAGGCAAAGTAATAAAAATGCCATACAAAGTACATTGACAAACTAAGACCAACTTACGTTGATATTACAAAACCCCTTATATTACAAAGAATGTGTAAAGTGTTGGGCCAAGCGTGAATTGAAAAAAAAACAACTCGAATGCAAAGCTTTTATAAATTCATATGGTTTATAAAAATATAAAAATATATATAAAAAAGTTCACCTCGCGCTCTGTAAGTTGCTGTTGTTGACTACAGATAAGTTTACCTACATAATACACCTGAACACAAGTACAAACAAATCAGTGGATAGCACGTATACGAGCACCCGGTCGTAATTTAGTAGCTTTTTGAAATCAGTAACGTCGCGTGTAAGAGAAGCATTCGGTTATTTAAAACAAATAACATGAAAGAGCATGGAATTTAAAGTATAATAAGTTTTTAAAATTTGTAAAAAGCCTATTTAGTTTTCACGTTATGACTAAAGAAAGTTTCATGATTTGTTAATTTGTCCGGAATTTGTGATAAACTAAGAGGAACACATCTCAAAATCTTTATATAATTCTGTAAATTATGTTCTTCAAATTCAGCCACTTGTGAATTTTACAATGTCTTTTCTAGATACATGATACTTCGGGGTGTTACAAGGCTCCATCGAATTTTGCCTGAAGTCCAATTCTATATTTCAGACAACATTGACAGAGGAATAAAAACAAAGGTTTTACAAAAATTAATGGAGGATCCTTCCCCTATTTATATCACACGTTATTAAGCAATGATAGCTAAAAATTAAAAATGCTGTAAATTGGTCAATTTTTAATGGAATATTTTGCTATTTCAATGGTTTAGATCATAATTTAAATCAATTCTTCTCAAGATACTCCCAGTTAACTGTGATTATTGTTGATCGCATGAATTTTGGGCTGGACGACAAACAAAAATAAATCGGTCTCTTAGGAAGTTCGCACAGCGACAATATTTAAGAATAAAGTGGGGTATTTTAACTGACCCTGTAAAAGGAACCATAAAGTCTGAACAATAATATACCCAAAATTTCACTAAGTCCAACGTAAAATTTTAGAATATATTTTCCAATTAATTACAACATTAATTCTGTAAAAACTAGCTCACAGGGTAACAGTTAACTTGTTCGTAACGCTCTCTTAAAATGACATCATCAGTACAGTTATTGATAATTATGTGAATTTCTTTACAATCGTTTTCAAATTTTATAACACGTTTTTCCTTTGCATGGGTCTATGCATTTTATTTATACATGATGTTACTGATAAATGCCTTTCAAAGCGTACTGTATAGAAAATTAAACAAGAAATTATCAAGAAATACAGTATTGTGTTCTAACACATAAGGCAAATGGTATTTGTATTTGAACACAAAATGTCAGCCTCCATGTTAACGTGGATAACAAGAGTAAGCTTTTAAGATTCGGGTTTTGGCATTAGGTTCCTTTTTTTAGCTCATCATATTAAAGTTTAAATTTTAACTTTATGTCTCCTTCAAACATCTGTTTTCCTGATTTCCCTCATATTTCAAAACCAGTGTAATTAACACGTACGAAGGGAGGAGTTACATTCGATCGCGGGAATAATAAAGGCATATCACGGACAGTCCTGGAGCAACCGAAAAACTAGGTACTTCGAAATACCCAACAAATTGGGTACTTTTATGTATTACGTCATCGAATGAGCCTAAGCATTTGACTAGCGCACACTAAACGTACGGGATGAGAAATCTGTTTTAGTAATTTTCTCAGAAGGTGACGATGAAATTCAAAAAGCAGCGGCGAAAAGTTTTGAATATCTATTTACTATCCGTCTCCAAAATTTCAGAATATCCAGTAAAATTTTGGACAATCCGGAGCGGAAAATGAGAAACCCCATACGTTTAATGTGGGCTAGTCAAAAGTGTAGGCTCATACGATGACATAAGTCAAAGTGAACATTGAGAAGTTCTTTACCAACTCTGGGCGTTTCTGATTTTTGTTGTTGTTGTTGTGGTGGTGGTGTTAGTTTAGGATTTTTATGGGGTGCTTCACCCTTCTTAGCCCGTCATTTTGTTATGTCATGTTTTATGTTATGTTACATAGAAATATCAAATTTTTGGGGTATTTAAAAGTACTCACTTTTTCGGGTAGCTCCCGGACTGATTTGCTGATGGAGTCTTTTGATTCGCCAAATATGAAATACATAATACTGCACACATTTTTTTAACGCTAGAAAGGATCATGCAAAATTGTGACCTCAATGTTTTAAAAAGTTCCTCATTTAAGGAACCGTTTGGTTTATTATCTAAGGCCCTCTCCCAGAATGTTACGTCGTGCAATCCTGCAGCGGATTATTGCTTATTCTTATAATATTGCTAAATTCTACTGGCATCGGATCTACTGTACTGAATTCACGAGATCGGACCAGATTAACTGATGGAATTAAATCAGGGAGCTGTTATTTCAGCTCCTGGTTATGCTTATAAATCGTCCAATGTAATATTATATTATATTGTATATATATATATATATATATATATATATATATATATATATATATATATATATATATATATATATATATATATATATATATATATATATATATATATATATATATATATATATATATATATATATATATATATATATATATATATATATATATATATATATATATATATATATATATAAATTAATATATATATATATATATATATATATATATATATATATATATATATATATATATGTATATATATATATATGTATATATATATATATATATATATATATATATTTTTTTTTATATATTTATTTATATATATATATATATATTTTTTTTATATATTTATTTATATATATATATATATATATATATATATATATATATATATATATCGAACATGCCAATATTGCGCCAGACATCTACGACATGCTACTCGCAGCGCCCTCACTCTTTATTTCTTAAATAGTGTACACGCTGTGTCACCCTTAAACCATTTCCGAAATAAAGTCCGTACATATGTAAAAGTGTATGAAAATTGTACACTGTATGCATAGATGTGGGAGCAGTGATACGTAAATTTTGGTGGCCTTGAGATGTTCAATTTTCCAACATGTGGAAAATCAGCACATTGCTGATGTAAGGGCGCGAATCTTTGATGATAAATGCGAATTATGCAGAGTCAGGAAATGAGTTAGGTCTGGATTCATGTGGAGGGAACGAAGGTTTGAGAACACGGATTTGAGTTCATTGTATTAATTTGTATTTAATTTTGTCACACAAATTAGTTATACTTCAGTACAACCACCTAACTATTCCGGGTTGATACCATAGCAACAACTCCAATGTGTACTTACCTGTACAACTGTATATTTACCTGAAAAGCTGCAAAAGAATGCTTGCAACCAAACGGAAAATTAGGTGGTATTTAGAACCGACCTCAAATATCCTTCAGGGCTTTTGTTCAAAAAGCTTCGCTTAACAGGTTAGGAGAACTATTTTGTGACTTTTTGATTTTTTGTATGGCAACACAATAGATCTTAGCCTTGAGAAATCATGATTGATTTGCTACAAAATTTGATTGAAACTTCTTGTATTCACGACTATTGTTGAGCATTCAGTGCGTGGGGCTTACCTGTACTTTTGGAGCTTAGTGTGAAAAGGCAAATACAATCTCTATTAAAATCTGTCTGTGGGAATCACAAGGCAATTTACAAAGGTATTATAAATAACGTCTATGGATATGATTGAATGGTACATTAAAGAACACCAGCAAAGAAGTTTGTACATATTTGTAAGAACTTGAAGTTTCACTTAGCTGTTTTCAGTTTATTCTTGCTTTACGAAATATGTTTTAGGCAGCCATCTTTATTCCTTATAATAAACAAAATTGTTTTGCCAATAAAAAGAAGTATAACATTTTGTGTCCACTCACAAATGTATAAAATGTAAAATGAGATGCGAGCTTATTTAATTCATAATGTTGCTTGGGAAGGTGACTGACATGAAAAGATGCCCTCCTTAATCACAACCATCCATTCGTATTTTCTATCCTTGTTACATTTCTGTAGGAAAATCAATCCTTGACAACTCTTATTTCCGTAGGTATCGTTAGTTAATTTAAAGAAGGCTAACAAGTTCCTTGTGTTTTACTTTTCTACATAGGCGACGACGAGTGAACACACAATTTACAATGACGGGGTTGTCGCCTGCGTATTCGGTTATGATAGTAACAATGCTATCACGAAACTCTTTATACGACCTGGACGAGAACACAGGTACGACGCACGGACAGACATACCATCGACAACCAAGTCAGAGAGAGAGAGAGAGTTGAACACACAATTACAATGACAGGGTCGTCGCCTGCGTATTCGGTTATGATAGTACAAATGCTATCACGAAACGCTTAATACGACCCGGACGAGAACACAGGTACGACGTACGGACAGACATAACATCGACAACCAAGTCAACGTCCACGGCCTTTGATAAGCAGTTGTGGTACACTGGCGTGTCTACCCAACCCAGGCTTGAACCCGGGGCCTCGTGGTCTGTAGACAGGTATGATAACCGCTACACCACAGTAGGTAGATAAATTAGAGATTGCTACTTTGTGATATCTCCGGGACCCATGATCATTTATTGCATCAAGGGTTAGTTCAGTGGTCAAGCATGTTCATCTTATATAAAAGAGGACTTCAAAAAAAACAAAACGGTGCAGAAAGCATTGCAAAATCTTATTCCGTTGAGTAGATATTCAAGTTCAAAGTTTGGTATCATTTTGTAGAACCGACTGAAATCAGACTAGTTGTGATGTCACTGCCTCAGATTCCTCAAAATCTTTATGTATTTTAGAGAAAGTTTATTTAATTGTGTTCACTATTTAAATCATTTTCCCTCAAACTTTCTTCAGGTGGTATATTATAAATACCATTTAAGACACATAATCGCACGACATAATATGATAGAATACATAAAGACTTTGAGTAATCTAAGCTCGGACATCACAACTAGTCTGATTTCAGTCGTTTCTCCACAAATGATACCAAACTTTAAACTTGAATATCTCCATAACGGAATAAGATTTTGCAATGCTTTCTTCACCATTTGGTTTGTTTTGAAGTCCTTCTTCATATAAAATAAACATGCTTGACCACTGAGCTAATCCTTTGATGATACCTTATGCAGTGCGAAACTCCAAATTCATTGAAATATCTTATTGTTCACGAAATAAGAACAAAATTTTGTTTGCATTTTTAAATAGTTACCGGTATCTGAAATAGGACTTTGTCGGGAGAAACCTATAGAAAAGTTGTTATGAAATAAACGTGATAACATAAACAGGTAATTGAATTTAAAAAAATCACCTTAAGACCTTTATCAGTCCAGCCCACGCTCCCGAACAGGAGATCTCCCGATCGGGAGAATTTTGTCACTGTGTCCCACAATGCATCTTTTTAAATTCATATCTCTCTAAAGAAATACATAACGGTTAAGCAGATTAAAGGTAGGAAAGTGCATGCGAAATATTCCAATTTTATTGGTGTAACAGAAAGATGAAATTATTTTCTCCATTTTCACCAGAGCAAATTTTACAGGGAATTTTAACGTAATTTTTTAAAATCAATTTCCTTTTTAAATATCAGATTTCAACATTTTAATCAGCAGCAAAAGCTCAAATTATTTAGAAGTATTAATTCCAATATCATTTCCAAAGTATACAACTTTAGATTTACAGAATTTGACAAGCACAAAAATAATTAACGCTTGAACTTATTAGCAAATAATGGTCACTGCGCATGTCTCGATCTCCCAATCGGGAGATCTCCCGATCGAAAGCGCGGACTGTTAATACCAAAATACATGACGTCATGCACACAAATAAAAGACACGTTAGCTAATCATGCGTATGTAAACTCATTATTCTCCTTGTATATTTTCCGCATATTTTCTCATGAAAATATCTAAAAAATATTTTTTATGTAATGAAATATTACATATATGATTTTTCCGGGAAGTTATTCCAAGGGAGGGCCAACAGGCTCGTAAAGTTTTGTATCGGCATTTTCCATGATTGTCTGTGAACTTACTGATAAAGCCTATATGGTTAAATAATTGATCTGAAATGGTCTCTTGGCGTACTCTTAGCGAACTACTGTAAAGTTAGCGTCATAACAGAACTTAATTTGACTTAAATGGTGTTAAGATAATACCCAAAAGTCTATCATTGTATTTACTAATGTATTATGGGATTACTTTACTATTTATAGGTAATACTTCAATTAAACACGTTTTGGATAACGATACGCATGCATATAAAGTCCATCTGCTCGTATATTTTGCTTATACTTTATTGTCGAAATTTCGAGATATTTCTTCATAACATTCAATCATTTTTTTCTGATCATCTTATTTGAGAATCGTAAGTTCTTTGATAACGTGCTATCATGTTTTCAAGGAGTTCACAACATGTATTGATCTTACATTTGTCAGGTCAATCAACTCGGTTAACTGGGTTAATTACTTAGTACATCTAGTACATTGATAGCTTTACTGGTACTGTCCTTGGAAAAAATACACGCACATTAAACTGAGGTCCAATTTTATGGTGATATAAAAGAAATATCACAAGACGAACGGATGGGTGTTCTAATTATATGAAAATCTAGGGTATCTTTTTTTTATTTCCGATGGCAGATCAAAGTTCCAAAATGTTTGATGTAGGTTATGCGAAAATAATAAACAAGAAGCATTAAGCCTAGACAAGATCTTATTCTCTAATTTCATTTTTTTCAGGCTTTAGGAGTAAAAGAATGTTGATCGGGATTTGAGTAAGCAAGTAACTTCATACCATATTCAGAGTAATCGGAACTATTTTCAGATTGTGCCAAATTTTAATCCATCCATCCATGTTCATTTGTAGTAGGCGCCTTTTCCATAGGATACAAAGCGCCCAGAATGCTGCCCCAAAGTTCAGTAAGTAATACATGATTAAAAAAGAAAAGTCTTAAGACGTGTTTTGAACTGTCCAAGTGAACTGGCATGGCGAATGTGTGAAGGCAAAGAGTTCCAAACATGGGGTGCTGCAGCTGAAAAAGCCCTAGAACCAGCTTTGGTGTTAGTTCTAGGTTCAGTCAGGAAGTTTTCAGAAGAGGAGCGAAGGGATCGTGCTGGTGTATAAAGTTTCAGACTGTTGGATATGTATTCAGGTGATTGATGTATCAGGGATTTGTAGACAATAACACATGTTTTGTATAAAATTCTGTGACACAGGGAGCCAATGCAATTTGTTGAGCAAGGGTGAGGCATGATCACGACGACGTTTCCTGAAGATAAGCTTAGCAGCTTTATTTTGGAGTTTCTGTAGGCGATTTACATTTTTCATGGTAATACCATTCAAAAGGGAATTACAGTAGTCCAAACGTGATAGAATGAGTGATCGAACAACATAATGACAGGTTTCAACGTCAATGTACCGACGAATCTTGCCAATGTTTCTAATGTGATAATTAATTGTTTTACTAAGTTGTACAATCGATTAAAGAAAGAAAATGGTCTTGCATGCTAGAACTTCCGATTTTGATGCACTCTAAAAAAGAATGGTCAGATTTGACCATAACTTGGTCATTTGTGCACCCAACCAATGTTGGTCAAATTAAAACGACCATAATGTGGTCAAAATTAACCATAATATGATAATTATGGACAAATTTGACCATATTGTGGTCAAATTTGTTGTTCAATTTGACCAAAGTTGGTTCGATGCAGAGTTGACCATGTTGTGGTCAAAATTTGACCATTTCTTTTTTAGAGTGTGACTTTTATTTATCCGTCTCCATCAGTATCATCAATAGATTTAAAAACAAGTACTGTTGCATCTTGCATGGTGTCACGTGCTCACATATGTGAGTTTCATATAACAAAGGACAAAGGGTAATACATTGTATAGCTTTATACACATTTAGTATGAATATGTCACATATCTAAGAATGAGTATGTGACATATCTAAGAATACATAAAAAAAAAGTATTAAGGACGAAAAGAGTGTATAGAATACTAAGAGATGGATCTGATTGTTTAATAATTATTTAGCATGTAAGCTTTTGCTGTTTATAGTTTCACTCCTTAACATCGCACTACCAAAGCCCAGTTTTTAATTACAAATATTTCAGCATCAATGTCACTGTTTTGCACTATCCTTGTTCGCGCCAACAATCAACCCCTTTGATTCTTCTTTTCAAAAACGATATGGTATACACATATAAAGAGGCTTCATTATATTCAGCCATGAGTACAACGAAGGTATGTCACTGAGCTTCACGTTTCGCCAGGGAAAAATTATTTTCCATCGGCATTGTTTTAAGATTTGAAATACGTCACAATGTGTAGGTTGTAAGAATGTATAGGTTGTAGCGGTACGATAACATAGGGTCATTGGCAGATTGGCATAACAAATAATTGTAGGCTCGATGACACCAAAACTCTTCATTGTAGGATCCGTTTAGTTCCTTATTCTACGCAATTCCCCGGACTTACTTTTTGTAAGTAGTTCATTCAAAAACAAGACAACTTTTCTTTTTGCATGGATTGTGCTTATCCTTGACATTTCCCTCGCGGGGTTTCATAATTGGCGTACTTTACTTTTTCAATGATAGAAACGCAGAGGAAAAGATCATCTGAAAGTCCGCACACGCTGCCCAGCATGACAGATAACTGAGAAGACATGTTTGACATTTGTCTTTTGTTGCCCAATTAAGATCGTTAAGCCGTAGGCGATAGCTCTTTAAGTGGCCTAATACAAACGCTTGTCTGCGGACAGGTGCGTTTAGAAGGGGCGTTGACCCATTGAATACGAACTTGTACGCGAAGCTGAACTCTAAAGGTGCAAAGGTTTTACGAAATGAGTGTATACAAACCTACATTACAACAATGCTACCCGCCAAATGCATTCACACCCACATTGCCTGCAATTTTGTTCTGACATGAACGAATATCACACGATGACTAAATTGTTACATGTTGTATAAAAGCTGATTTTGGTTCCCAGTTATGGTTAATAAAAGCTCCAGGAGGCTTTAATTTTACTTTATGAAATCATAAAGCATCATTCAGTCATTAAAAATTTGTAATTCTGTCAAACTTCTGGGGCTAGAAAAATCCCTTTCGAATATGAGTAAGTAGGTAACTTTGCTAGCTGCGCTCCGTTGAACTATTGTCAGACATCAAATTTAAAAGTAATAACCTAATAACGCGGTAACTCGTTGCTTTCAAAAAGGTGTTAAATCTTATTTTATTTTATAGTGACAATAGCAAAGTCGCCGGCCCGGGGACGTGACATTTTTCTGAATACAAACAAATGAGTTTTAAAAAAAACTTATTTGTTTATTTCATTGTAGTGCTTATCGATTTCGACAATGTTTAAGGGCGGTGCGCTGGATCACGCGCCCACCCACGCAAGCTTGGTTTTACGACAAAAATGCGAGGACATTGATGCAATCTGAAAAGAGTAAAGGATAGAGTTTCAAATGGTATCGAATTGTATAGTTTTGCCATAACCTTCACTAAATGATTTGACGTTAAGTAACAGCTTTCCGCTATATCATATTGTACACATGACTGCTATTTTATATTTATCAAATTTCGTGGGACCCCTATCTTCTCATCAGTTTGACCAACTTCTGAGAGAGAAAGAGTTGAACACACAATTACAATAACGGGGTCGTCGCCTGCGTATTCGGTTATGATTGTACAAATGCTATCACGAAACGCTCAATACGACCCGGACGAGAACACGGGTACGACGTACGGACATACATAACATCGACAACCAAGTCAATGTCCACGGCCTTTGATAACCAGTTGTGGTGCACTGGCGTGTCTACCCAACCAAGGCTTAAACCCAGGGCCTCGTGGTCTGTAGACAGGTATGATAACCGCTACACCACAGTAGATAGATAAACCAACTTCTGAATATTTCATAATTTTTTATATTATTCTTTTCCTCCTATTTCTCCTATATTCAGCTATTGTAGTGGAGTATTTTAACTTTTTGATACTTACAGAAATTCTTGACCAAGCAACAAGAAGTTCATTGACATCAAGGCTGCAAGACGTATATGCACGTCATATACCGTACAAAGGTCGAGTCAGTCTGGGCTTTAAAAACACTTATACATTGATTTTGCAATCGAAAACGAAACCAATATCAGACATTTGAAAAAGGTAAACGTTCCCAAGTTCCATCTTTATGGGTCACAAATACTTATTAACATGAATATCTCAGCTATATTTCAGCATTAAATCTAAACAAATTATTGTTCATTTTCTGTAAACTATTCTCCAACAAACTTCAGTTTTCCCCGCGGAATTAAAGCGTGAACGTTTATATTATCTTAGAAGTGCCGGCAAGAACAGAAAAACAAGAACATTTTCCTTGTCGTTAACCTCATCTGAAACGTGTAATATTTTTGAGTACGGATTTTTTCTTAAAAAGGGGATAGAATCATCAGCGTTATTGATAGGTGAATTATAGGTTGAATGCGCATCCAAGGAACTACTTTGATAAGGGAGAGAATCATTGGCGTTATCAGTCCGGTTCAAACCCCCGATCGGGAGAAGAGTTTTGTTCTCCCAATCGGGGGATCCTTCACAGGAGTATCCCACAATGCACCTATCCAAATTCAAAGTTTGTATAGGAATAACTTAAAATTAGACACATTTCGAGCGCGAGAAACTCAACCACTGCAAGGGTTTAAATTTTCTTCACAATTTGAAATAATGGCATATGAAATATCTGTTCCACCGTGCGCTTTTAAAATTCACTGTGCGGTTTTTGAGAAATTGGAAGAAAAGTGATGAATTCTTATTATGTGTTACTGTTAGGCAGTCGCGCTTTAACAAGGTTTTCTGAAATTTTGAAAAATAACTTGGGGATTTGTGAAAATTATTCATCAATATCTGCGTGATAGTAACAAAGTTGTTTTACCTTCGCGAAATTGAACCAGAATTTTATAAAGCAAACTTTGTTACAAACCCTGAATGAAACGACTGCTAAGCGTCTATGACTAAAACTTTACAATACAAATGGCGGCTTCCATATGTCACTGTAAGCTCAGTGCGCATGCTTGAGTCTTCCGATCAGGGACTTCTTGAGTCCCCCGATCGGCGGTACGAACCGAACTGGTTATTGATAGGTGAATAAGTTGAATGCGCATCCAAGGAAGTACAACACAGTTCTTGGCTCATCGGCACTCATAGGAGGATATGTTTATCAGAAACTCATAGAGGCATTAAGATATCACTCAGGGGTAAAAAAGTCATTTTCGATATTCTACAAATTAGGAATCTCCATGAGCTTTAACTTTTGGCTGTTTTGTAGATTTCTGTATACATGTGGAGAATATACATTATAGGTTAATCTACACAGCGAACAAAATGGAAATGTAAAGCCTATTGGGTATTGTTGTCGTGATGTAGCATTCCATTACATTACATATCCTTACGTTTAAAGAATTAGGCGCATTTTAAATAAAGCTTTTGTTTATGAGTGAATAACAAGATTAGGTGGATTTAAATAGCTCTCTAGAAAGCTTAGGCTAGACTTAATCGCTATGTTCTGATAGTTTCAGATTTAAGTCTATTCAGAACTGATAAAGGGTTAAACGTTGCATGTACCTCAAGGGATGTTTATGGTCAGTGGCGGGCATGAGAGCATTTGTTCTCGCGTGATCGCTTTGCTCCACAGAAAAGTTTGTAAAGTGACATATTTTGTCTGATTGATATGCTTTGCTCCCATGAGACAAAATCACCTCTCTCTTGCCCCCAATGACCATAATACTGGTGCTGCCACTGTTTATGGTAAATAAGGCATTCAAGCTTTAGAGAACACGTCCCATCAAAGAGTGGAAACTCTTTGGTCCTATTTAACACAGTCCTTGTGAATTGAGAACGGTCATGCATTATAAAGATGCTAAGCTTCTTAGTAAATCACTTGGTGGAGGCACATGTGATCTAGCAGTCCGGAAGCATGCCTATTAATAGAACATTTATAACACACGAGAATATTGAAGTCATACAGCCATATTGTTCAGATGTTGCAATAAAATGTCATAGTTTCTAATTTATGTACTTGAAATATTAAAAATCATCGTGTTGAAAAACATTTTATTTTCAAAATAGCCGTTTCGCGCCTAAAAGCCTAGCTCTATTTATTCTATTTTATCTAATATTTCGAAAACGGCGTGGTAAACATATCAAATGGGAGTGGAAAAGTTGTAGCCATGATAGTAATAAAGGTATTTTCATAAATTTTAAGTTTCACCTAGCAAAGATATTTTTCCCAGACGTATTTCAAATGTGAAAAATGTTACATTGCATAAGGCTTTAACTTTAGGATAGCAAAGGATCATGGGAAATATTACAAAATGGCAGCTTCCATGTAGCAAAATGTTCCCATTAATAGAAACTTTATATTCCCATTAATAGGCATGCTACCGGACTATCTAGAAGGTACATAACCACTTCACATGATTATTTATATCATTATTAATTTCAAAAAGTGCCAAAATTGATCGTTGTTAAATCACCATGCAACAAGATACCGCATCGAATATGATTTTCCACCATTAATCAAGTTACACCTTGTTTTGTTGAACAACAAAATCACGTTCTTTTCAACAAACCTGATGTGACAATTTTCATTTATAGCATTCAAATGGAACCCAGAGATATGTAATTATATAATGTAAATTGGCCAATGATGGGTGAATACAATTTCAAGGTAAATGTTCAATGCTCGGTAGGTTTAGTTTGGCAATTCTTCGTTAAAATGACCCGATTTCTTTTTTTAAGCTATTGTTGCGTAGGATTTCAAAAGAAACGAATTGACCAAATATAATTGAGAGCTATTCAACTGACGTCCAATGCTTGAATTTTGTAGCGAATTTTAGAGCTGAAAATTAGAAGAAAAAATCTGTCAGTTGATGTATTATTTCTATTCTTATGATTTCTTTTCAAATATCCGAAGGCATATGTCAAGTAAATAGCAGTCTTTATATCCTATTATCTGTATGTTTGTCTGCTGAGCCCCTTCATCGATCGAAACGTCTTTAATCAAATATTTGTAAATGTTACCTGTTAAGAATGGTGTACATATATACTTGTTTGATTATATTTCCCTTCGCAGGTGAATGCACCGTAGTAAGTCATTACCCTCATAATGCCTTTTGAAGAGATATCGCACTTTCCGTCATGCTTTAATTTACCACACTTCGTGACGTTCATTATACTATTCGAATGTTTTCTCTTTATTACCTAAATACAATAGATTTAATTAAAACAAGAATTTCCGATTGCATTTTACGGTAGCTTTGTGTTGTGCGCTGATATACTTTTAATATCCACGTACCTAAGAGAGAAGTTTAGTGCCCCGTGGTATACAAAATGGAATATGATGTACAAAATGCTCTTTAATAAGGCGTTCACATTGCAATGTGAACATTGCACTTTTGCGTGTTGCCCGAATAATTCATGTCTGCTTCCCTCGAGTCTAAAAAGCATGTTCCACCCGCTCTCGAGGCCCCTAGGCTACGGCTTGAACAACATGATTCGAGACGAATGACCTTTTTTACTGACTTTGCACTATTCTAATACTAAACCATGTTAACACCAAGTAGAAGGTAATACGTCAGACGATATAAGAATTAAGTGTCAGTGAATAGCTATGATCTTGTGGCAAATAACTAGATCTTGAACTTTTATAGATTGAGCTGCATTTCTGGAGGTTGCTATCATGGTGAACAAAGGAGGATAATTTGAATTAACAGTTTGGCAAATGAGTGATTGCGCGAATGACGAATCAAATTTCACATGAACTTTTGAATTGTGAGGATCTTCAATTACAAAATAAAAATGTATTAGGCGGATTGATGGAATACAAAATGAAATAATATTGGCCAGAGTGAGTCATTACTCAAATTTCAAACAGTAAAATACTTTGCAGTTTTTATATTAATAAGTACAGAATGCAAATGATTGTCTTAAAATTAATAGAATAAACTCCATCAGCTATTTGGACAATGCTTGCTAAGCACTAAGTACATGTTTTTAAATTGTACTTCGACGTGATAGCTTACGATTCCTCCTCCATTTAAGGTATCTATCACATGTATGAGTGAAATGTTAGAATGTGGATGTTAAAAATGATAAAGTTTGCTAATAGTCATTTGGCATTTTCTCAACTTTTGAAATTTGGGGCTTATCTAAAGATATGATGCAATTAATTGCACAGCTTTCCAGTTTTGTATGACCTAAACCCAGTGTTTGTTTTTGTTTTTCTAATGTTTTCAAGTGATCTACCATTACCCTGAACATGTATCTTAAATATTATCTTAATATAAGTCGTGGTTCTGTGGGCTGTTGGACCATGGACGTACCACTTTAGAAAGTGGTACCTCCATGGTCGGACCACGAACTCAATTTCGAATCCGTGATGTTTACCACCTTTGCAAGAAGAAAATAAAGTGATCTCTTCCGTGTTGATTTGTTTGTAAGAACGCTGTAATCATTTTATGTATATCTTTGTGAGGAAATACTAACAATCATTCTGATAGGACGATCCTTCAAGGAACATACAATTGCATTAGATTTGAATAACAAAGTCATAACTATTATAATATTATGTTTGCCTAAAACTTCTTTGGTTTCTGACTAATGTCATGTAAGTATGATCGAAGCAGTAAGAATTTTTTTAAGATGTAATTCTTCAGATTTTGTTTGGGACTGATTACATTTCAAACCTCTTTCCCGCCAAAATAAGAGTAAAACAATACAGAGGCAGTTCCTCTTGTGGCATGTAGGCTACATAGAACATATGGTAATGGTGGTCTATAATGTTTGAGTATTGTTGCATGTTTTTAAACAAGAAAAAGACCATTAAAGGTACTTATCATTTAACTTTTTTCCTCAATTGTTTCCATAATTTAAAGATTAAATCATATATTGGTTATTCTATTTCATGATAAAAATTGACTTGTACAGTGGTTCGTTTCTTAAAATAGTCCTCCGAGGCAAATAAGATGGCAGTTGATTTGATTAACAAAGTCATAACTATTAAAATATTAAGTTTGCTTCTTTGTTTTCAGAGTTATAAATGATCCAAGCATTAAGAATTTGTAATATGTTATTTTTCAGATTTCATTGTGATTGATAACTTTTTTAAAACTCTTTTCCATCAAAATATACGACCAAGAATATTACTGTGGCATGTAGGTTACTTAGCAAAGATGTTGCTGTTGATCTTTAAGGTGTTGACATGAGCATTGTGCCATTGTTT
Source organism: Chiridota heheva (assembly GCA_020152595.1). NCBI lineage: Eukaryota > Metazoa > Echinodermata > Holothuroidea > Apodida > Chiridotidae > Chiridota > Chiridota heheva. Next base: position 125,047 of record JAIGNY010001813.1, on the reverse strand, counting down.
TTTTGTTTTTTTTAAACATGACAAAAAAGATGTATATCATATGCCAGTATTTTATTTCATGATGCAAAATTGAAAAAGGTGAAGTGGCTAAGTTTCCTAACAATCATTCCAGGTTGACAGGACACATATTCCTTCGAGGCAAATACGATTGCATTTGATTTATAGTCATAACTATTGCATCTTTCACCGTGATCGAGACCAAACTACAATTATCGTGTACACTCCATGGAGCGACGGACAGTACATTACTGAAATACCCGTAATGTAAAATGTGTTTTTTTAGAAAACGTTCATTATTTGAATGACGGTCGCGCTTTACTTGAAATCTTTAGGTACTTACCCTCAGCAAGTTCAACTTTCTGCTGTATCAGCAGTTGATCGACGGCTGTGAGGTATTCCAGCCCCAAATATACGACCAAGAATATTACTGTGGCATGTAGGTTACTTAGCAAAGATGTTGCTGTTGATCTTTAAGGTGTTGACATGAGCATTGTGCCATTGTTTTTTTGTTTTTTTTAAACATGACAAAAAAGATGTATATCATATGCCAGTATTTTATTTCATGATGCAAAATTGAAAAAGGTGAAGTGGCTAAGTTTCCTAACAATCATTCCAGGTTGACAGGACACATATTCCTTCGAGGCAAATACGATTGCATTTGATTTATAGTCATAACTATTGCATCTTTCACCGTGATCGAGACAAAACTACAATTATCGTGTACACTCCATGGAGCGACGGAGGTGTTAACACGTTTGGAAATAACACCTACAGGTATCACCCCAAGAGTGCATTAGCCATAAAAGGTTAAGCTCTGCGACCCCAGGACAGAAGGGTTGCTGTCCTACGATGAACAGCGTACACGCTTTCATTCTCAGCAAAGGTGGAGATTTGATAATTTCACAATAAATTTGTGCTTTTCATGCATTTGAAATGAATGTTGAAAGCTGCTGACACCTGTCGACAATTTATAGTTTTAGATAGATTATATTCATTCTATATAATATTTCATTTGTTTTCGAGTCATGATTGTTCTAAGTATTTTGATTTTGAGATCCAAACACAATTTTTCATATAGGAAAAATACTAGTACTGTAGGAAGCGCTGGATGGCCATGATCTAATGTAATTAGTTAGTTTACACAAGTAGGCACATGTCAGGAAAAGCACACGTAAGTTATCTTGAACTTGTTTTCATTGTGGACCCACGGAATTTTGCCAGGACGGAATTGTTAAGAGTTTGTCTGTGATTTTTGACGGTGTAAAATACTGACGGTGTAGCTCTTCGTGTTTCTGCAATCCGTTATCGCATTTAGCTAAAGGAATATTCTAATGGATTTTCAATTTTCCATCTATATGATAGAGACAATTTTTAGAAACAAAGCGGTGAAAAAACTATATTAATATCTTACTCCGTTTAGAAGTTTTAACAATTAAAGAGTAGAAAGAAGAAGAAGAAAAAAACACCTCGTACAGTATATGTCCTTTGGCTTGGTTATGTCATCAAGCAATTCCAGCAGTTCTTATGTATTTCTTATAAATTTAATCACACTTTTTTACATTATTGAAAAACATTTTTGGCTCATTATAGAGATAGAGTGGAATATATAATTTACAAGAAAACATTTTTTTTCGTGGTGTACATCACATTTACAATGAGAATAAAATCCAAATCATTTTAAAAGAAATACAAAAGACATTTTGTTGACATTGTCTCTATGACATCACAGATGTCAGTCACTTTTGTCCAAAATCAAAAATACTTCAAAATTTCGTAATTTCTGAACAAAATCAGATATTAACATAGTTTTTCACCACTTTATTTCTAACATTTTTTTCTATCATATATGAAAAAATGTAAATCCATTGGAACATTTCTTTAATACATGTATATCACAGTGGCGGTGCTAGCGCTATCGTAACCCCCGACGGAGGGTGGGGGCGAAGAGTGCACGTGGGTGAGTCTGAGAGAGGGGGTGCTTTGGAGGCGTTTACAACTTTCTAAGCCATATAAGATACGATTTGGGGGCAAGATTGAAGAATGATTTTCACAGCATTGCTCGTCGGGGAAAGTTAAGTAATTGTAATTCGTGATTCCTTAAAGAATTTGATCATGACGTCCACGATGGGCCTCCCGTTCCCCTCGGACCCTATCCTGGCATCGCTACTGGTTTATGATGGTCTGTAAGTTCTTTACATGAACATTGTTTCAATTATAGTTTCAAACACGACAAAAAGAGCAATCGTCATTTTGTTACTTTCACCTTTAAAACCCTTGTCCAAGACCGTAGTCCTTTAGGCGTATTTGACTACTTAGTTTTATTTTAAAAAATCCTCTTTTGCCTTGGAATTAGCAGTTCGGTTCGTACCGCCGATTGGGGAACTCAATAAGTCCCCGATCGGGAGACTCAAGCATGCGCACTGAGCTTACAGTGATATATAGAAGCCGCCATTTTTATTGTGAAGTTTCAGTCATAGACGCTTATCAGTTGTTTCATTGAAGGTTTGTAACAAAGTTTGCTTTGTTCATGTTTAATTTTGCGAAAGTAAAACAACTTTGTTACTATCACGCAGTTACTGCTAAATAAATTTCACAAATCCCCAACTTATTTCTCGTAATTTCAGAAAACCTTGTTAAGCGCAACTCCATAACGGTAACACATAATAAGAATTCATCACTTTTCTTCAAATTTCTCGAAAACTGCACGGTAAATTTGAAAAGCGCACGGTGAAAAGATAATTCATATGCCATTATTTAAAATCGTGAAAAAAAAATTGGAACCCTTGCAGTGGTTGAGTTCCCCACGCTCGAAATGTGTTTGATTATGATGTTATTCCTATACAAACTTTGAATTTGGATAGATGCATTGTAGAATGCTTCTGTAAAGGATCCCCCCAACCGGGAGAACAAAACTCCTCCCGATCGGGAGTACGAACCGGACGAATTATGATGATTGTGCGTCTTGTTTTAAACATTGTGCACATGGCACATTCTATTCATTTAAGTTTGATTTTGTTATCTCATTCATTCATTTTACTACAGCGCAACATAGTTGTTTACATCAATTAACATATACATTGATTGCATTGAATATAACTCGCCTTCTACAGTTCTACCGATGAATACATTGGCCTACGTTTAGTTACAGTATCCTTTAAGTTTATTACACTAATATGGCGCATTATCTAAATAACTAATTTTAATGCGTCTTACAAAATATGCATATAAAGAAAATAAATACAAATGTGTAAATAAGATAAGCATGAAATATAAAGAAAACAAAGAACAAGAAAATTATAAAGAGGACTCGAAAGCACAATTAAATAAGTGAGTCTTAAGCAAGGTGTGGAATTGTTTAAGGGATTGAGCAGATTTGATTGAAAGAGGTAAGTCATTCCAAAGTTTTGGGCCAAATATTTGCAGAGAGCGATCGCCATATGTAAGTTTACTTTTTGGAACATAAACGATGAAGTGGTTTTGAGAGCGAAGGCGGTAACTGGTTTGTTTATAATGAAACATTTCGGTCAGATATAACGGGCCATGTTTTAAAGGGATTTAAAGATTAAGATTACATTATTTTAGATTTAATTATGCATGAGATAGGTAGCCAATGAAGATTTCCTTTCACCGGAGTTAGTTCAATATCTTTGGATAAAACAATGAATTTACGAAATACGTCAAGTAATAAAGTATGTGAACTTACTTTACATGAACTACTATCAGTCTATAAACAAGATTACTTTAACATAAATACACAAATTGACAATAATAACAAACATAAGCAAAAAGTAATTAAGGAAATTGAAACCATTTTATAGATTTTTAAAATTAATTTAGGTTAAGGGTTGTTCCTTATATATCATTATATTTTGATTAGATGTAATTTGCAGATCTGCAGTACATTTTAATAGTTCATTATGTCCAACTGTATTTACTATCAGATTGGGGAGTCGTCTGCCATAACATTTCTTGTATTATAATACACTGATAAACGTTTCTTGCAACTTATTGAGACGTTTACAAACTGGTCTTATAATCAATAAGATGATATGACCAACCATCAACCATTGAAATCGGTAACAAATTGCTTAAGCTGTTTGCATTAATTTTGAATTAAATCAAACATATCGTTTAGTGTTTGCAATTATTTAAGTCAAAGAGAAATTTTTCATTTGTTTTTTGTATATCATTTACTTTGATCATTCAGTTTGTGATATACTCTGAAAAAGGAATGGTCAAATTTTGACCACAACTTGGTCAACTCTGCACCGAACCAACTTTGGTCAAATTGAACAACAAATTTGACCACAATATGGTCAAAATTGTCCATAATCATCATATTATGGTTCATTTTGACCACGTTATGGTCGTTTTATTTTGACCAACGTTGGTTTGGTGCAAGGTTGAACATTTAATGGTCAAATCTGATCTTTTTTTTCTTTTAGAGAGTATAGTTGAAAAACTGTAAAATTAGTTTCACATGTCCAACTAATTAATCTATTTGTGTTAGGAGATCGGCCCGAGAGTCGGAAAAACGCATGCGAAGTACTTCAATTTTATTGGTGTACTAACAGACCAAAGCAATTATTTTCTCCATTTTCACCAGCGCAAATTTAACTTTCACGAGGGAATTTTAACGTAATCATTACATAATAATTTCAATTTTTTTTAAGAGCTGATTTTTACATTTTATTTAGCAGCTAAAGCTCAAATTTTTAAGAAATATTAATTCCAATATCATTTCCAAAGTATACAACTTTAGAATTACATAATTTAAGCAATTAACGGCTGAATTTGTTAGGAACAATTTAAGTTATGGTCACTGCGCATGTCTCGATCTCCCAATTGGGAGATCTCCTGATCAAGAGCGTGGACTGGACTGATAAAATATTGTAAACCGTTTTAGAAATTATAAGGGTGACAATGATTACAATGATCAACCATCAATCCATTGAAATCGGTAACAATATTGCTCTTTGCATTAGCAGTCCGGGAGCATGCCTATTAATAGGAACATTTATAACACGAGAATATTAAAGTCATGCAG